>CM071876.1:7508361-7542912 GCA_036759665.1 Gynandropsis gynandra
ATATATATATATATATATATTTATATAATCTATATATAAATAAAGAGCTTTTATGGATAAAAAATAGATATCCAATATATATGAATAATTTTACAATTTAAATGAAATAAAGAAAAAAATAATTCCAAAAAACTTATTTTTTAACATTTAATAATTATTGCTGAGATAACTTCACGAGAAATAACCTTGTAAGGATTATTATATATATAATTTAAAAATTAGGGTATTTGAAAAGTTTTGTTCGGTTAGGTGAAAATGAAAAAATTCAATTAATGCAGATGAAGAGATTTTTTTTAGGTTAAACTTTGGTGAAAGAATTTAATTAGAATTAAATAGATTGATTAAAATTAAAAATTAAAAGAAAATTAACATACAATCCTTGAAAAAAAATCAATTAATGGAGATGAAGAGATTTTTGTTTCTTAGGTTAAACTTTGGTGGAAGAATTTAATTAGAATTAAATAGAAAACAATTGATTAAAAATTAAAAGAAAATTGACATACAATCCTTACTGAGTTGGCTTCACCAGAAACAACCTCGCAAGTATTATTATATATATAATTTATAAGTTCGAGTAATTTTACCGAATAATTTTTAAAAATTGTGATTGAAAAACAATTTTTATATAATTGAAATAAAATTCAATACATTTTTTTAAAAAAAATTTCATTACTAATGAAAGGAAAAAATGGTTATGCAAGACACTAAAAAAATTGTACTCATAAAGAAATAAAGAAATAGAAACAACTTTGTGATAATTATTCATTTTTTTTAAAATTAACAAAATAAATTCATGAATGACTCCTTTCAATATATTTAGTTATAAATTTGTATATTAGTTTATAATAATACGTGAAATAATACGTTATTTTGAAATTAATTTATTAATTAATATGATATTTTTAAAATAATATAAATTTCTGATAATTATGTTCATAAATAAATTTCTAAACCATTTCAAAAGTTCGTATAATTTTTGAAAATATTATACTAGTTAATATGTTATTGTGAAATAATAAAACAAGCAATTGAATAACAATATTAAAGTCTAATAATTATAAATAAATTTGAGATTAAATAAGAGGTCTATATCTAAAACCTGCATACGTAAATTACGTATTTGAGAACTATAATACAAAACCCAACTTTCAAAAGTTATTACAAGATTCATAAATTTACACTAGATTTCTTATTTATAGAACGAATTAATTCATTAAAAAAACAAATAGCATAAGAATTTTATTATTATTTAGAACAAAAAATATAGAAGTGGTGGTGGACCTACTAAAGGTTGGAATTGAGAGACTACGGTTGGTGGACCTTACGAGCTTTACGATTATGATGGAGTTTGATGAGATTGAGCCATACGTTGAGAGACGGAGGGTCATGTGGATTTTGCAAGTGCTATGATAGTTGAGTCTACTGGGACTTGCAATCAATGATCATGGTTAGGTACATTATAAAAAACACGGGATTTCCAATGGACGGAGTAACGGATCCGTCCGTTGGAAACGCAAACCAACGGATTGCAACGGATGTGGTAAAATTGTAATGGGCAGAAATCCGTTACAAATCCATTGCAAATTGCAACGGATTTGTAACAGAAAAACTCCGTTAGAAAGACCGTTGGAAATCCGTCGCAAATTTTAACGGATGGCAACGGAAACCATCCGTTGGCAGTGTCCGTTGGAAGTTCCGTTAGAAAACATTCCAACGGCCGTCCGTTGCAACTTCTAACGGATGACCGTTAGAAATGGCAACATATGACCGTTGATTTTGTGAATTTCGAGGCCATCGGTTTAAATAAATTGACGTGAACCTCCAACGGGCATCCGTTGCAAGTTCCAACGGATGTCCGTTGGAACATTAACTATTTAGATCTTACCAAAGAGTGTATCAAACCATCAATAACAAAAACATTTTCGAAAAAATGTCGTCGTCTTCAAATCGAAATATATATAGATCAAGAGAGTGGATGTATAGAAGAAAAGATCCTGTAACCGAAGAGATTACGCAAGAATTCTTACACGGATTAGAGCAATTCATGAGTTTTGCATCGATGCAGCCTTTGTGTCAAGAACGTGGGACAATGTTATGTCCATACAAAAGATGCAAAAACATGAAGTATCGAAATCAAGAAATTTGTTGCAAACATCTGTATAAGGTGGGTTTCGTTGAAAATTACGAAATTTGGTTTTTTTTCACGGTGAAGATTGCGGTGTTAGAGGTAGTGTGCAAGATGCACAAGTAGAACGAAATGAAGAAGTTATTTATGAAGCATCAACGATCAATCCATATGTGGAAATAGTGTCAGATGCTTTTCCTGGAGTTGTTAATGAACAAACGCATGAAGAGATGCCGAACATCGATGCACATCGATTCTTCAACCTATTGGATCCGGCGAAACAACCTATATATGAAGGTTGTCGTGAAGGTCAGTCTCGTTTATCTTTATCTTCAAGATTGATGAGTATTAAAACAGACTACAATGTGGCTGAATAAAACAATGCGAGAATATTTACCGAAAAATAACCAAGCTCCCGAGACATACTAAGAAACAAAGAATGTGTTAAAAGACTTGGGAATGCCGCATGAGAAAATTGATGTTTGCAGAAACAGTTGTATGTTGTTTTGGGGAAATGATAAAGACTTGTTGGAATGCAAATTTTGCGGTGCAAGCAGATTTCGGCCTAAAAAACCATCTTCACGGAAATATGTATCATACAAGAAAATGTTTTAAATGCCTGTAGCAAACAGGTTGAGAAGGTTATATGAATCGAAAAAACCGCTGCAGCAATGAGATGGCACGCAGAACACTCCACGACCGAAGGTGTAATGCAACATCCATCGGATGGTCAGGCTTGGAAAGATTTCAATGACATATTTCCCGAGTTCGCGTATGAAATGAGAAACGTTTATCTTTTCCTGTGCACGGATGGTTTTAGTCCATATGGACAATCTGGAAGTCAATATTCCATGTGGCCGGTGATTTTGTCTCCGTATAATTTACCTCTCGATATGTGTTTGAAAAGAGAGGTAATGTTTTTGACGTTGCTGATTCCAGGACTAGAACATCCGAAGAAAAGTTTCGATGTATTTTTGCAGCCCTTAATTCATGAATTACGACAGTTGTGGAACGAAGGAATCCTTGCTTATGACGTCAGTACTAAGCAAAATTTCAGATTGAAAGCAGTCTTGTTGTGGACAATTAGCGATTTTCCTGCCTATGGAATGTTATCTGGATGGAGCACGTACGGAAGATTAGCATGTCCTTATTGTATGGAGGATATAGATTCATTTCGACTAGTACATGGCAAGAGACCATGTTGTTTTGATTGTCATAGAAGATTTCTTCCTCGTGGTCATGCTTTCCGGAAAGATAAAAAAACATTTTCGAAAGAACGTGGTACAACAAGAAGAGGCACCGTGCATGCAAACCGGAACACGAATCCTTTACGAAAGATTAAACACAATGGAGGATTTACAAGAATCAGTAGAATGCGGTGGAGATCGTGGGCATCGTAAACCAAAAGGTCAAGGTGAATGACATAACTAGTATAAGCGTAGTATCTTTTGGGAACTACCATACTGGAAATCATTGATATTACGTCATAATTTAGATGTTATGCATATCGAGAAGAACTTTTTCGATAACATCATAAATATTGTTTTGAATGTGACGGGTAAAACCAAGGATAATATACAATCAAGAAAAGATTTGAAGTCAATATGCCGAGGATCTGAGTTGAAATTACGAGATGGAAGGTCACCTATCCCGATATTCAGATTGTCTGGTCTGACGAAAACAACATTATTAAATTGGTTAAAAGAGGACGGTAAGTTTCTCGATGGCTATTGACGCGATCCCGATTGGAACAACGCTCTAGACTTGGTTAGTGAAGGGATATGCCTTGCTGCTACGGATTGCACAAGGGTGTATGGAGCGAGTGGCCACACGAGAGTTGCGGAAGGCTCTCGATTTACCGAGTTCGTCTTCAATGGATATGACGCACCAAGGAAGAACGAACGGATCGTTGGATATGACACACTAACGATTAGGAAGCTGGATATTAGACACCAACAACCCAAAGAACTCACAAAGGAATTCAAGATGAAATCAAGATTGATTCAAGGTAAAATTTCAAAGTTTTGATTGATTGTTTTTCCAAAGGTGACCGGCCATATGTAGATAAAAACAAGAAGAAATTCAAAAAATACATTAAATGCTAGGTCTTCATGCAAAAGCCCTAATCAATGCCTTGGTTTCTTCAAACAAGAAGATAACTTCTCGTTGGCCGTGCACATTGGGAGGCGCTCCTCTTGGGTCTCGGGTCATTAATTAGGTCGCGGGAATAAGTGACTCGCGGCCTCGTTAAAAACCCGTCGTCGGAAAACCCGGTGGGACAAAACCGACGAGGGGAAAAGAGTACACGCGGGTCACTTAACCTAATCAATGACCGTAGCGGGTCGAGCTTCGGCTTTGATGACGTTCTTGAAATTCGTGACATCGCGTGAACTAGCATACTCTTCGTGTGTGTGGATGGTCGTAAGAATCCCGACAATAGCGTCTTTGAGCTTCGCGGCCTTGGCTCGGGTCACGGGACCAGCGGATATGATCAAGGCTTCTTCCTCCATGGCTCTAGCTCGGGTTACGAGACCTATGTATCTTGACCTAATCGCGTCTCGGGTCATGTTGGTGAAGGCCGCATCTCGGGTTGCGGGGTTGGCGTCTCGGGCCGCATTGTTGGCGTCTCGAGCCGCGCCGTCTTCTTCTTCTTCCGCGCTGCAGGTCGCGTCCTCTTCTGCGTTGTTGGTCACGTCTTCGGCGTCCACCAGGATCATATCATGCCCCTCTTCTTCAAAAGGATTTGTCCTCAAATCCGTATGATCTGCAACAAAAGGCATTAAGTCAGAAACGTTGAAACTAGAACTTACGTTATACTTACCTCGCAGATCTAGCCGGTAGGCGTTGTTGTTGATCTTCTTTGTCACAGTGAATTGACCGTCGATCCGGGGCATGAGCTTTGACTTCCGCTCGTTTGAAAAACGCTCTTTCCTTTGGTGAATCCAAACTTGGTCACCGAGCTTGAAAATCATTCGCTTCCGAGCTCGAATACGCCATAGGTAATGATGCCACGTTCGCAACGCTCTCTCAAGCGCGTAAAGCTCCTTATCGTATGTGGCACAGTTGAGGGTTGCACCTCTAAACTTCTTGGCAAAATAAGCAAATGGTTCCCGTTCCTGCATCAAGATTACACCAATTTCTACACTAGATGCATCAGTTTCGATTTCAAACGTTTTAAGGAAATCCGGTAAAATTAAAAGAGGGGTATGGATAAGCTTCTTGTTTAGCGTTTGGAACGCTTCTTCTTATGCTTCCTCCCACTTGAATCCCACGTCTTCCTTGATAACTTCGGTAAGAGGGGCGGCTATGGTGCTGAAGTCCTTTACGAATCGCCGGTAAAACCCTGCGAGTCCATGGAAGCTCCAGACTTCCCCGACGGTCTTTGGGCTTGGCCATTCCCGAATGGCTTTGACTTTCTCCTCGTCGACCTTATCACCATCTACACTCACTACAAAGCCTAGGAAAACAATGTTATCCGTACAAAAGGTACATTCCTTTAGATTAGCATAAAGTTCTTCTTTCCTAAGTAGCTTTAGATTCGATTCTAGGTGTCCAACGTGTGCTTCTAAGTGTTTACAATAGATCATCATATCATCAAGGCAAACCACTACGAGTCTACCTATAAACTCTCTAAGAAGCACACGTTGGAAATTTCGTTATATATAGTACGACAGAACTGTTCTTATTTCAACACAATTCAAACACAAAAACAATTCAACACAATTACAAACACTAGAAAAAAATGAGGGCTAGACGATTTATAGGATCGGGGGGAATGTTGGTTGGTTCCGCGGGAGCGCCTCCCCCGCCGCCACCACCACCATATCGTCCTCCATCTCCAGTATCGGCACCGTGGATATTTGTTGACGAGGACAATATGGTAGATATCAATGCGTTGATCGATGATTTCGATGGGCGTCCAACCCTTCCGATCATCGATCTAGAACGTGTTCCTGGAAAGTTATGGTAAATAGTATCTAATTGTTTTGATTTGTATATTATATTTCATAAATATTATCTAACTTTTTATTTTTGATATGCAGGTTTCATGAGGATAATGTTTTAAAACACACCAACAACAACATCATCCAAGGGTCGTTACAGGACGATCTCTACTATTCCTGGCAAGTGACGCCAGAAGTTGTGCGCCAGCGATGGTGGCGCACGTTTATTGTAAGTTTTTTAATTATATTTCAATTTTATAATTATATATAATTTTATAACTTTATTTGCAGCGTTCATACAGATGGCGTCGAACTCATACAACGCTCATCTACACAACATGGATGCGCGACATTAAGGTTCGGATGCGCCTAATGATGAACGGTGCAAAGCGCAACTACTACGCCAACAACAGCAGACCGATATGGGCAACCGAAGCGGTCTTCAACAAAATGATTGAGCACTGGGAGTCCGTGGAATTCAAGGCCAAGAGCGAGAAGGCCAAACAAAATCGCTACGGTGAGAAGGTTGCCGGAGATGGTCCGCATCGCCATACTTCGGGATCAAAATCCTTCGCGAAAAGAAAAAAAGAATTGGTAAAATTTTAATTATTTAGATTTTTTGTTTACTTAATTATTTATCTAACAATATTTATTTTATATCGTAGATGCAACGGATGGGAAGAGAACCGACTCTTCTTGAAGTGGTACTAAAAACCCACGCAAAGAAGAAGTCGGTTGTCGGGGAAGAGGCCGACAAACCGGAACTCGTCGATCCTCGAGCGGCACGAACCGTGAGAGCGGTGACGGAGAAGATCACACAGCAATCTCAGGCTTGCGGTTCAAGCGCCGACGACCTCATCCTTTACAAAAGGACCAAATTTATTTAGAGGTAAAAGGTTATTATTTTATTTCTAAATTATTAATCAAATAATTTGTGAAAATCTAACGTTACTTTTGTTTGTCTTGTAGTCGGTGAGACCGTATAAGGGTCGTCTATACGGTCTCGGGGCATCTCAAAAGGATATCATTGAGGACGTCATGACGGTATCTCCCGCGGTGCAAGAGAGTTTTTCACAACAACGGCGGATCGAAGATCTCGAAACACAACTTCGAGAAACTCGAGCCCAAGTGGCGCGACAAACATCTCCAATACAATATTTGGAGAGCGTCATTGAGTTGATGTCCAGCCAGGTGAGGGGATCAACCGCAGCAAGAACCGGGGCTCGATTCGGATGCAACTCCGTCTAGAGGTGGTGGTGATCGTGGTAGAGATGATATGGACGCAACTGATCTAAGTGATTTGTAATAGGAAATAGTTTTAGTTTTAATTTTTTTGTAAAATAATTTTAATATTTTAATTAAAAACTTTTTAGTTTAAAAAATATTTTTATTTTTTTATTTCAAAAGTTCCAACGTGCATCCGTTGGAACCGCTAACGGGCATCCATTGGAGGGTAGTTCCCGCCAAATCTTTTCCCGCCATTTTGCAACGGACGTCCATTGCTATTTCCTGCCAAATGGCAACGGATGCCCGTTGGAAAGATGAATTTTTCCCCGCCTAATTTGCAACGGACTGTCGTTGCTTTCCAACGGTCGTCCGTTGCACGTTTACAACGGTGATCCGTTTCTAACTCTTCCAACGGGCGTCCGTTACGACCTTTCCAACGAAAAATCCCGTTGCCAAATCCGTTGCAATTCTCCAACGGATATAATCCGTTGGATGGCCGTTGCGAATTGCAACGGATCTTCATTTGCAATGAACATTTCGCAACGGACGGTAATCCGTTGGCGTCCGTTGGAAATAGCGTTTTCCTACGGATTTTTGGCATTTTCCAACGGAAATGTCCATTGGAAAACGCCAGTTTTTTTTGTAGTGGTATTAGTCTTTGAAAATATATTCTTTTCGGGGCGATTTAGGTGTACGAGTGATCATATTTGATATATGTATACTATATTATGTATCAAACGGTTGGATGTACAAAGATCAATCATGCATCAGACTCACTAGGTGATATAATTGTACTCACCTTTTTGTGGTTTGTCGTGGATGGTTAGAAAATAAGGATGCAAATGACGACTAGGATGATAGTGAGGGTTACGTCATATTGTTCACGATCAAAGTTTATTTATATTTTATTTCTTATTATACTTTAATTAATGTCTCGAGTCGTTATATTTATGTATTTTAATTTTCGATGTATTTGTTATTTGAGTTTTAATAAAGAATATTCAAAATAATAATATTCTTGGTATGCATAAAGGATTTCGAGTTAAGGGTGTTGCAGACGAGATGGAACATAACACGTGCGAAGAGCACCTAAAGAGATTTTATTGTGAACAAGATGACAATTAACCTTTATATGTATGGTTCGTTTATGGAACACCGAATTGCATTAACGTGAAGTGTTGTTTGATTGTCACAATATAGGGTGATAGGAAGAGAATGAGAAAGAACGAGGCTTATAAATTTTATTTCATTCACTTTACCTCGCATACACTCATTGACATAGCTCGATATTCGGTTTTTGCAAATGTATAAGATGAAGTAGGTTGTTTCTTTGACTTTCAAGAGACAAAAGATGAACCAAGATTATCAATCCAAGCAGTAACATATCTATGCGTAATGGAAGAATTTGCACAATTTGAATCACACCAAATTGTATGATAAAGATCGACATATGAATGAAGAGGAATACATTCTCTGTGATTTGTTTTAGATATCTACAACACAAAGAGCAACCTTGCAATGATATTTAATAATTTTGTATAAGAATTGAGACAAAAGATGAATGATGTAAGCCAAAATGGGACTTATGACCCGAGATAGACGAGACATCAACCTAAACACCGATACTGCTCTGAATCTGATTGTAAATTTGACGAGCATAGAACCTGATGATGATTATGCTCGACTTGAAGACATGAATGTTTAGACCCCAAGTAAACGCATCCTGAAATAGTATCTTCGACGTATTTGTCCTGAATTTGATAGTAAAGTCGACCATCAGACTTGTATTTGGTGTTACATATTTACTTGTACCCACTAGCTTTCTGATCGAGAGGTAACTCTAAAGATTCAAAGTCCCATTTTTTTCAAGAGTATCAATCTTCGCTGGTATTGCAAGACACCAATTAAGATGTTTCACAGATTAAGCATAAGTCGTTGGTTCTGAATTTATGGAGACTATTGCAAGAAAGGTAAAATGTCGTTTTGAAAAATGATCACATGATATAGAATGAGAGTGTGAATACGATATACTGGATGAGATAAAGGGAATAAAAAACTAGGTGAAGGACTAGAAATTGTGATTGTGTGAATCGGATAATTATAAAGACGAGTCGAGAGAAGTTTATAACGAAGACCGAGACTAAGCGGAATACTATATGGAGTGGTTGCAAGAGCATTCGTAGGAGTTTCAATATCAAGATCACCTTTAAGTGAAATATTTAAAGAATTCTCATGGTTGGTATGACCTAAAGGTAATGAAGATGATGAAGTAAGACATGACAAACACAACAAATCTTCTTCAATAGGTCCCAAAATTGGAGAAGTGTCAAGACTTGGAGATATTATCATTGTAGTAGAGGTCATTGCAATTGTAGGTGTCGGAGTTCATCCTCCAAGAAAACAAAATCATAAGAAATCAAGAATAAATCTGATCTAGGTCAAAAGTCTCAAACCTTTCTATCGATGAAGATATTCAACAAAAATACAACGACAACCACATAATTTGAGTTTATCACCATTGTGCTTGAGGTTGTGAGTATAACACAAGCTACCAAATACTCGGGGATATGAATAAAAAGGAGGTGATCCATTAAGCATTTCATATGGGGTTTGACCTTGAAGAATTTATGTTGGTATCCAATTAATTAGATAGCCAGCTATTGGAACACTTTCACCTAAAAATCAGTAAGAGGAGGTACATGGAAGAATAGAAATCGAGCAACATTTGAGAATATGAATATGTTTTCAATCGACGCGTCCATTTTGTTGAGGAGTGCCCACATAATATATTTCATGTACAATACCATGGCTGCGGAAGTGGTCAACCATACATATAAACTTTTACCCATTGTCATTGCGAATAGTCTTTACTTAGACACTATATTAGCGTTCGACCAAAGTAAATCGTGAAGGTGTGTGGCAAAATCTGATTTGCATGTGAGCAAATAAATCTAAACACCGTGAGAGAAATAATCAATAATGATGATAATATAACGAGCGCTCGGGTATCATGTTGTGCGGTAAAGATTCCACACATCACAAAGTACCAATTGATAAATCTTTCGAAATTTTATTATCACTTGTAGAAAAATAATCTCGAATTTTTTAACACACATCACATGTCTTGTTATAGAAATTTTTATCATATGAATGACCAAAATGATAATGCCACAACTCTAAAAACTAATGTCATGTAAAAATTGAGGTTGCAATCACATGTCGTTTTAAATATTATAGCTTCTCACGTTGTTCCGCACACCAATTAGCATTCTTGTTTTATGGTCTTGAATGATACATAAATTTTCTATGAGTTGAATAACACAATTGGTATACAAGATCAATTAAGGTAATGAGAATGTAACACCGATTCAAAATATAATAAACATTTCAAAATATAATAAACATTGCATAATCTAAACTTCGAGTCTAAAACAATCGTTCTCTTAATAGTCGTGGATGTTGTGTTGCCATCCAGTACACCAACTATACACAAAGGCATAGAAGAAACATCAGACAAAAAAATAGAATGACACGTCATCTGATTTCTGGCTTTAAAGTCCAATATTAAAGGAATTGAAGTGGGATTACTCATAAGATGCGCATTGGATCTTATCTTTTAAGATAATAAATCTAAGGGTATTTTCCACTTATCTTTTGAAACACCACTAAGAATAGTTTTATCAGCACTAGATAAACCATATGGAGATATTGTTCCATGTATATGTTGAGAAATAAGAAAGAAACATCGAGTCTTATGGCTCTCGAAAATTTCTCTTGATTTGCTTATATCAATATAATACACGTTGACCAAGTCAAAATCTTTTAATTTGTAGAGACACTTTGTATAACCCAAATACATCGAGTCTTATGGCTCTCGAAAATTTCTTTTGATTTGTTCATGTCAATATAATACACATTGACCAAGTTAAATTTTTTTTAACTTATACAGACTTTCTGTAACCAAAATACAACGCCGAAAGCAATGATGTAGAATGCAACAATGCTAGAAGCAATGACATCAGATGCATCAATGTCGAAATCAAACCAATCTAAAACTAGATACGTCGGAAGCAACGATGATACAAGAAACAGAGACAACTGAAAACCAAAGATGTCGGAAGCAAAATCAACGACTAATGAACATAGACCATTGTGAATGCAGTAAAAATTGGATCGGAGCTTATATTTGATGTTTCAGGTGGTTGAGAAAATTAAGGGAGTTTGAATTCAAATTGAAGAAGACTAGAGTGAGTCAAAGAGAAGACCAAGGAGAAGAATGAGGAATCAAGATAATCGAACGGATTCAAACCTGAAGAGAATTCAGCATGACGGCGCGGCGGAATAACTGGAAGCGGTTGCTGAGCCGAGAGCAAGGTAGATAAATTGACTTGGAAATCAAGCAACAAGGTCAACGAATCTGTGGTGGATAATTGAAGTACGCAAAACAGAGAACGAGAGAGTTCAGAGTTTTAGGTGTACTAAATTGGATACTGGATTGTGAGTGAAAACAGTTGAGGTTGTATTTACACGTCTAACTCAGGGGGAGTTATCCGTGGAGGTCTTTAGTACATTGTAGAAACCAGCAAGTGTACCTAAAGATTGACAAGTAAATAAACAAATATTGTTTGATATTTTCTGGTCCTTTTGGTTATCAATTTAATAGTCATCTTCTACAAGTTTTCAATTGATATCAGAGCTGGTAACCATTATTTAGAGTAAAATCTAAAATCTGGTTGGAGATCCAAGAAGACGACTAAAAATGGAAGGACCGAGAGACATGTATTTGTTCGGTAAACTTGTCATGCTAGACTCATCCAACTACGCATACTGGAAAGTAAAGATGCGAGCAAGCATTCGAGGAATTGATGAAGATGCCTGGAGTGCAGTCAAAAACGGATGGACACCACCAACTGTTATCGACGAAAATGGAAAAGAAAAGGAAAAGCCATCAGATCAGTGGACTCCTAGTGAAAAGAGGAGCTCGACGTTTAACGCTAAAGCCTTGACCGCTATTTTTTCATCAGTAGATATAAATGAATTTAAACAGATTCAAGGGTGCGAATCGGCTAAGGAGGCATGGGATACACTAGAAACTATCCACGAAGGAACAACAAGTGTGAAGAGAACACGGCTAGATATATTGGAAAACTAATTTGAAAAGTTAAAAATGGGAGAATACAAAAGTGTGAAAGAATTCAGTGGTCGGATGAATGCTATTGCTAACGAGGTAAGTGTACTTGGACAAAACTTGGATGACAAGAAGCTTATCAAGAAGTTATTAAGATGTCTTTCGAAGAAGTTCCACGCTCAGAAAGTGGCCATGAATATGTCTTTAAACACAGATACAACTAGTTTCAAAGAAATAGTTGGAATCCTAGCAGCTTATGAACTAGAAATGCAGCTGGAACAAGGAGATATCGCCAAAGAGGGGAGTAAGACGTCTCAGAAAACACCAGGTTAGATAATCTTGAAGAAAACATCGTATTACTAACCATAAAATTTGAAAAATTCATGAAGAAAAAATCAGGAATGAGAAAAACATCAACAGAAGATGCTGGATTTAGAAAGGAGAACAAGTCTAGCTCTCAATGTCATGAATGCAAAGGTTATGGTCATTTCAAATCAGATTGCCCCATCATCACAAAAAGGGAAAATATGTTGAAGAATCTCAGAGAAACACAATGCTTTAAATGGAAAGGATTTGGTCACACAAAGAACGAATGTGCTGACAATAATTTAGTGAAAAGTAAATCACTAATCATGCTCAGTGATTCCAGTTCTGAATCTGGAGAAGAATCAGAAGAAGAACAGTCCAGTTTTGTTGCTTTCATAGGGATCATTGATGAGGATGACAAAGAAAGTGAAAAAGATCAGCTAGAAGACGAAGATGAAGTTGATGTTGAAATGATCTACAATGACTGGATCAAGATGGGAAAGTTGAATGTTAACCTGATGAAGGAAATTAAGATTTTGGAAACTCAGATTGAAGACATGAAAAACGAAGTGCTTGCTAAGGATGAGGAAGTGCACTTTGTTAAAAGACAGCTAGAAGAAACAAACAAACATCTGAAGATGTTGTCAAATGGAACTGACAAATTAGACCATCTGCTTTCGATTGGAAAGATGAAAGGTGACAATCATAGAATAGGCTATATTGGGAATACGAGCAATAAAGAAAATAAATTTTTTGTTGGAGGAGATTTACAAGAAAGACAGCCGATTTACAGCACTTCAAAGCATGGCCAGAATCAGCAAAGTATTGACAGAAAAAGAAATTGGAATCATCATGTTGCTGACTACAGACGTAGAGAACAACATCAGAGAGGCTATCATCACTACAATCATAGAAGAAATATGTCAACGACGAACTCAGGACATCACGGTTGGAAAACACATTATGGTAATTACAGAAACAAAAAGTCCGTTACTTGTTACTTCTGTGGAATTAAAGGCCATAAACAACGTACATGCTACAAGAAAAACAAGTATGATGCAAGTAAGTCCTCAAAAATAAAATAGATCTGGGTAAGGAAAAGTGATTTACATTGCAACGTTGCATACATTTCTGCTCACAAAGAAAAATAAAAAACCTGGTACTTTGACAGTGGATGCTCAAGACACATGACAGGTAACAAAGAACTCCTTTCAAATTTTGTTGAAATAAAAAATGCAGGAAGTGTAGTGTTTGGAGACAGAAACAAAGGAAAAGTTCTCGGCAGAGGAGATCTTATTTCACCGGGACAACCAGGCTTAACAAATGTCCAATTTGTTGCGGGTCTAACGGCTAATTTGATTAGCATCAGCCAACTTTGTGACAGCCATCACCAGGTTAAGTTTACTAACAAAGAGTGTTTAGTTCTGAATTCTGACAATAAGTGTGTGCTTACAGGATCGCTGTCTTCCAACAATTGTTACGTATGGACTGAAGATAAGGTTTGTTTTAAAGCTACCGATGATGTGCTATCACTGTGGAATCAGCGTCTAGGATACGTAAACTACAGATCCTTGGTGAAACTGTCAGATTCTGCCGCAGTAAGAGGTATACCTAAGCTAAAGTTAGAAAAATCAGAAACTTGTAAACCATGTCAGCTAGGTAAACAAATCAAAGTCCACCACAAGCGAATGCCTGAAGTTAAGACAGAAAAAATCCTGGAACTGTTACACATGGACTTGATGAGTCCAATGAGAACAGAGAGTTTTGGAGGAAAAAGAAATATCTTTGTCATCGTAGATGATTTTTCTAGATATACTTGGCTGAAGTTTTTGCGTGAAAAATCAGAAACATTTGAGCTATTTCATTTCCTATTTCTTCAATTGAAAAATACTAAAGGTTGCATTGAGCGTATCAGGAGCGATCATGGAAAAGAATTCGAGAATGATATTTTCAACAAATTCTGCCAAACACATGGTATCATTCACGAATTCTCAGCACCAAAAACGCCACAACAAAATGGAGTTGTCGAAAGGAAGAATAGAACATTGCAAGAAATGGCTCGAGCAATGTTGCATGGAAAATCCATATCCATTCGATTTTGGGCAGAAGCGGTAAATACATCATGCTATATCATCAATCGTGTATATCTTCGTCCAGGTATGTCAAAAACTCCATACGAGCTCTGGAACGAAGAGTCCAAAAATTTGAGTTATTTTCATATATTTGGGTGCACTTGCTATGTACTGAACGATAGAGAATGCCTCGGTAAGTTTGATGCAAAAATTGATGAGGGAATTTTTCTCGGTTATGGAAATAACACCACTGGTTTTCGAATTTTCAACTTACGAACAAGAAAAGTTATTGAATCAGTAAACGTTGTATTTGATGAAGATCATTCAACTGATTGTGTTATTTTTCCCTTCTCGACAGGAACTGTACAAGAACAGATAGATTCAACTCATGAACATTTAAGTGCACCTGCTGACCACTACACGATCGAAAGTGAGACAGATGGAGATATTTCAGAACATGAGAGTCCTCGAACCAATGCTGAGCAAATTACGGTACACAAAAATCATTCTATAGAAGATGTTATTGGTAGTCTTGAGGATGGAATAAGCACACGTAATAAACCACGAATAAACTATCACGACATGGTAAAATTTGCATGTTTTACATCATAAATAGAACCAAAGAATGTTCGTGATGCGTTAGACGATGAATCCTAGATCAAAGCTATGCATGAAGAATTAGAGCAATTTGTTCGAAACGATGTCTGGATCTTAGTTCCTAGACCAGTACATCTGAATATCATAGGCACGAAATGGGTGTTTAAAAATAAAACAAATGAGCTAGGAGAAATTTTCCGGAATAAAGCGAGGTTAGTTGCACAAGGTTACACTCTAGTAGAAGGAGTAGACTTTGATGAAACTTTTGCTCCAGTGGCTAGACTAGAATAAATTCGCCTATTGCTTGGCGTTGCGTGTTTCTTTGGCTTCAAATTGTTTCAGATGGATGTAAAGAGTGCATTTCTCAATGGTATACTTCAAGAAGAAGTATATGTCGAACAACCAAAAGGATTTGAAGATCCACATAATCTAGATCATGTTTACAAGCTTAAGAAAGCCCTGTACAGATTAAAACAAGCACCTCGTGCTTGGCATGAAAGACTCACAAGTTTTCTTGTGCAGAATGGCTACAAAAGAGGGGGAGTTGATAAAACTTTATTTATTCATAATTCAGATGGTATCTTATTGGTTGTTCAGATTTACGTTGATAACATTGTTTTTTGTTCGAAATCGCAGGAAAAAGTAAATTGGATTGTGGAAACCATGAAGAGAGAGTTTGAAATGAGCATGTTCGGAGAACTAAGCTACTTTCTTGGATTACAAGTGAAACAACTCCATGATGGTTTGTTCATCTTTCAAAGCAAATACGCCAGAAATCTGGTAAAAAGATTCGAACTTGATCATAGTAAATCAGCAAGTACCCCCATGTCAACAACAACAAAGTTGACAAGAGATACAGATGGTGAAGATGTTGAGGTTAAGTTGTACCGAAGTATGATTGGTAGTTTACTGTATCTTACTTCTAGTAGACCTGATTTATATTTAAGTGTAGGGATTTGCGCCATGTATCAAGCTAAACCAAAGAAATCTCATTTGCTTGCTGTTAAGCGGATTATCAAATACGTCAAGGGTACTGCAGAGTATGGGATACTATATTCCAAAGATACTAACTGTGAACTTGCAGGTTTTAGCGACGTTGATTGGGGAGGAAATGCGGACGATCGGAAAAGTACTTCTGGAGGTTGTTTCTTTCTCGGAAACAACTTGGTTTCATGGCACAGCAAAAAGCAAAACTCGACGTCACTTTCTACTACTGAGGCTGAATACATTGCTCTGGGAAGCTGTTGCACTCAATTGTTATGGATGAACCAAATGCTTATGGACTACGGTATGCAATCCAGAACTTTTACCGCATGGTGTGATAATACTAGTGCAATAGATATTTCTAAAAATCATGTTCAGCATTCTAGAACGAAACATATAGAGATACAACATCATTTTCTGAGAGAAAAAGTTGAGCAGAAACAAATGAAAGTTGAATATGTGCCTACGGAACGTCAGCTCGCAGATATTTTTACAAAACCTCTGGATTTATATCGGTTTATTTCTCTGAGAAAATCGCTTGGTATTTGTGAGCTTTGATCGTATCTTGCATATTACATTGATGGAATTGTGTTTTGAAACGTTTGACGATCTTGCGAAGAAGAAGAAAATTACTGTCATGCCTGCCTGTTTTAAGTACACTTAAATGGTCTTTGTTCCGTGTTTAGGCACTGTTTTTTATTTCTGAATATTTCAGTTTTTTTAAGTGTACTTAAAATTACACTTACTCCTCTGACAACTTTTATATGCATTTTTATGCAAAAATAATATCTGTTTTTTCATGAGTATATGCTCGGGTCTAAGTTGGGAGATATTCAGTTTCAGTTATAACGTCCTATGACACAAAGCAAAAAATCGTGCTTAAATACTCCTCTATGTACACATAAGAGTATACCTAAATAAAGGTAGTCAAGGAGCTTGTTATATGAACAAAAGGATATCTAAACAACGTCCTAAAAGCTGTGACTGAGTGCTTGAGAAATAAAAAAAGGAAAGGAGAAATAATAAAAAAAATATATAATAAAATATAACAGATTGCTTTAAGTGGAGAACAAATTTCAGTAAGTGTACTTAAACATTCAGTCGTTTACAGTCCTTGACTAATTCTTCACGATCTGATTCTGTCTTGAATACATTCATCATGTTTTATGTCAAGATGTTTAAGTTTGATCTGACAAGCAGTAGCTACACTTGAGTGATTTCTCTTTCTAATGCATCGGCGGTTTTTTAGATGGGATGTTTGTGGGCTGATGTGAGTGGTACATTAAATTCAAAATCTTTCAAAATCCCTGAAATTTCTCTGTAAATGCACCTCACACTTTTTAAACCGTTTCATCTCTCATATTAAGCACATTTCAGAAACCCTAACCCGCTCTTTCTCGGAAGAAAAAAGTTTGATTTCTCTTGTTTGCAGATTATTTTCTTCACCAAGAAAAATGCAGACGCGAAGCTCTAAATTTGGTCTGTCACCAGATGATATTCTCGTAGTTGATGGTCAAGAAGTCAGAATGAGGGATTTAGTCTTCACTCAAAACCCCCCGCGTGTAAATGGTCGTCGATACAAAGTCATGGCTACAAAGTTCTTCACTCCGACCAAACGAGAGAACATGAGGTCAGGTGCCTCTCCTCTTGTTCATCTTCGCACTCACTCTGACAGCGATATCAGAGTGCCTGTCGTTCCAGACCCACAGACGGACCCACAAACTCCTTCCACCGAGCCCAAAGATGCCTCCACTTCGCAACGGGATCCGAGTCCTACCTCAGTTCCCTCCCCAAGTCCTGATCCGTCTCACATCCCACAATCACCGGAATCCGAGCGACATATTCCGGTATCTGATATACGGTCCCCTCCGTCCTCACGAAGAGGTACTCTGATTTCTGTCTCGAAAGCTTACTCCCACACTCTATACAAGGAATCTTACCTGAGTAGGCTTAGGACTCTTAAGGAGAGGGAGATTTTTTTGGAAAGAGGACTTAGTGTACACCAATTCCAACATCTATCGATGTTGAACTTATTAGTCAACAGGAAGTTGACGAATACGGTTACCACCGTGACTCCGATTTTTAAGGAACTGGTGTATGAGTTTTACGCGAATTTGGCTCATGAATTTGAAGATTTAGGTTCTGCTATGTTTGGCACCACGTATGTTCGTGGTCGGGTTTTAAAGTTTAGTGCTGAAGTTATAAATGAGTTTTTGGGTACTCCACATACTCCAATTACTCGTGCTAAGGAGCTTCAGCTGGACCTCGACATGGACGCTGTCACTAAGGAGTTGACAGAGGGTCGGCTAACATCGTGGTCAGGGCAAATTCCGAACTCAAAGTTGCAATGGGAGTACGCACTGCTGAACAAGATATCACGCACGAATTGGATTCCAAACAAGAAATCGGATGCGATACGACAGGACACTGTAGTCTTTCTTTACTGCCTGAAGAATGACATTCCCATAAATTTTGGGAAAGTATTTTTGGACGTCATAGTTGGGCTGGGGTTATCAAACTCCACCAAGTTCATTCTTCCGTTTCCCTGTCTGATTCAGAACATACTGGTTCAGCAAGCATCTGATATTATTGGAAAGACTGAAGTCCGTGAAAATACTCCGCCGTGGATTATACTGGAAAAGCAATATAGGGCGAAGATGCCATCGGCGTCGACAGCAGGGTCTTCCAAGAGTAGTGTGGTTCAGGAACTCAAAGACCTACGACAGACCGTGAATGCCACCTTAAGTGCAGTGCTTCGCAAGATCGATGAGCTTATCTTGCGCTCTCAGAGTAATCAAGTGCACTTATATTAGTATGTCATTTGTTACTGTTTATATTGTGACTAATCTGTTTTTGAAATCTTATCACATAAACAGGGGGAGACATTCAGAGTGGTGATGAAGAAGAAGAGATGGATATAGAGATTGAAGAGATTCGGGAGGAATCTTCTTCAAAGAAGAACAAAGGAAAAAGGAAGAGAAACTGATTTGTATCTCACATGCTCTCTCTTTTATTTTAAGTGCACTTAAAAGAAAATTGCTCAAGTGTACTTAATGACTATTTTCTATGCTTAATTGTTTGAAGGTCTTGACTTAGGTGGTTAAATTTCGTGCTTTGATTGTTATGCGCTTGAATGTTTTACTGCACTATTTTGAATTCTATATGTTTGACTAATATATGTTTCTATGATAAGAATTCAAAAGGGGGAGATTGTGAATGCAGTAAATATTGGATCGGAGCTTATATTTGATGTTTCAGGTGGTTGAGAAAATTAAGGGAGTTTGAATTCAAATTGAAGAAGACTAGAGTGAGTCAAAGAGAAGACCAAGGAGAAGAATGAGGAATCAAGAGAATCGAACGGATTCAAAGCTGAAGAGAATTCAGCATGATGGCGCGACGGAATAACTGGAAGCGGGTTCTGAGCCGAGAGCAAGGCAGATAAATTGACTTGGAAATCAAGCAACAAGGTCAACGAATCTGTGGTGGATAATTGAAGTAAGCAAAACAGAGAACGAGAGAGTTCAGAGTTTTAGGTGTACTTAATTGGATACTGGATTGTGAGTGAAAACAGTTGAGGTTGTATTTACACGTCTAACTCAGGGGGAGTTATCCGTGGAGGTCTTTAGTACATTGTAGAAATCAGCAAGTGTACCTAAAGATTGACAAGAAAATAAACAATACTGTTTGATATCTTCTGGTCTTTTTGGTTATCGATTTAATAGTCATCTTCTACAAGTTTTCAACCATGATATACCGAAACTCCTAACACTTCACAATAACTAACACGGACGAAACCGATGAAGGAAATGAAGACGATGATGAGGACTATTACGGGGTAAGAAAACGAAAGTTAGTTTCTGGTGTAGAAACGAATGAACTAGCGCAAATAGAGTTGCTAAAAAAGAAAGGAAATAGAACTATTTGCGCTCAGAGTATTGAGAGAAAAAGAAGTTCAGAGGCTGGAGGACAAAACAAGAACTAATGGAAATGAATGTTTGAATTGCATTTGTTAAGATTTACGAGAGAGTATTGCCTATAAATACAAGAGATACATTATGCCACAAGTTGCCAAGAAAAAAGAAAACAGAGTTCTTGAATTCTGGTTCTTGAATTCCTTGATCTTGATCTTTGTAGACTCTTTCTTGCTTCTTTGGTTAATGAAATACGTCATTTGTCTCCAATAAAGACATATGAGATGCAAGCAAAACCGTCACAAGCGACACAAAATTTGTAATGGAGAAATTAATGGATCAACAATCACTGACCAAGAAAATCAATCACAAATGCGAGTCTTCAAACGCCGCATGAGCGACACAACGAAAACTCCATATCGGGAACAAGAACGATGGCACGAAACGTCGAACCAGGAACAAAATGGTGACACACAGACAAAGCTAAACTTGGAACGAAACAAATAAACCAGACCGGGTAATAAAACAGAGAATTCACACACACTCACAAAAGAAATAATAATATCGAGCACAACAACATAAAAAAAGTTACTCGATCGGAAAACTCTAATAATGTGATAAAAACTAAAAAATAATTGTCTATTATTCAACCAACTGGCTTAAACAGTTGATATCAATACAATATATAGCTTAAATGGTCGATTAAAACTAGTAATTAGGACACACAAAAAATTACAAAACTACATTTTAATATCCACTTGTCACCTAAGAGCATTGATTTACATTATCTAGGTTTAGTTTCATTTAGCGTGAACAAATTTGTCTTGAAGATTTTGGCAATATAGTGAAATTATTGTGAATCCAAACTATGGTAGCTCATTCCTCCATATGGAATGTGAATGTAACAAAAATTATATACCATATTTGTTTAGGAGAGAATATATCACTCTTTAATTAATATATTTACGATTTTAACATGTTTTTTTGATCAAATTTATGATTTTATACAAACACCTATAATCGATAATAATCACTTTGTCTCTATTTAACCGGAGGGACTAAATAAAAAAATCAGAATCATTAAAATAGAACCAAGTAGAATAATATAGCCACATGTCTTTTTTTTTTTACGAAAATTGTCATCAAAATCATCGTATAGGCATTCACCTTTTTTTGGCCAAGACAAGTAGAATCGTTAGTAAGAATTATTTTATAATATAACACCATATCAAATTGTGGCGAAATAATCTTGCTCTAATTTTATTAATAATAACTTAAGCATAAATTTAATAACATCAGTTTGTTTTAAGTTTTTCTCATGATATGTAAATTTGTGGCTTATATGATTTTGACAAGTTAGAGAGAATTTCCCGTAGGGTTTCATTGATCCAATGTATCCCATATATACAAGGAGAAATCAAGAAGAAATAGTAAGTTGCCCGTAACAGAGGAAACATGAATGGCAACTAAATATATACGTATATACACTAAGGAATGTGAATATTTGTCAAAGAATATTCGCCCAATACGCCCCCTCAAGTTGGAGCGTGTAGATCACGAACGCCCAACTTGGACCGCAGCCGAAGAAAAGGAATCATCCCAAGGGGCTTGGTGAAAATGTCCGCCAATTGGTCAGTGGACCGAACATAGGAAGTAACCAAATCACCACGTTGAATTTCATCACGTACAAAGTGACAGTCGATCTCAATATGTTTCGTGCGCTCGTGGAAGACCGGGTTTGCTGCAATATGTAAGGCAGCTTGGTTGTCGCAAAACATCTTCATTGGAGTTGTAGGAGTCACGCCAAAACACTGGAGTAAAGCCTTTAACCATTTTAGTTCAGACGTGAGAATCGCCATAGATCGATACTCTGCCTCGGCCGAAGAACGAGACACTGTATTCTGCTTTTTCTTCTTCCATGCCACAGGAGAAGTACCCAGATGAACCACATAACCAGTCACTGAGCGACGAGAAATAGCACAAGTAGCCCAGTCCGAGTCACAATATCCATAGAGTCGAAGATCACAATCGGAGCGAAGCAAGATGCCCTGTCCGGGCGAACCCTTAAGATACCGAATAACGCGAAGAGAGGCATTCCAATGATCAACGGTAGGGGCCTGCATAAATTGTGAAAGGACATGGACAGCATAGCAAAGTTCAGGTCTTGTAATAGTGAGATAGATTAACCTGCCCACAAGTCGTCTATATTGCTCGGGTTTGTCAAATAAGGCCGCGCGGGACGTCGATAGGTTGTTGTTTTGCTCCATAGGAAAAGAGACCGGCTTAGACCCCAAGAGACCACATTCCGAAATAATGTCTAGAGCATACTTCCGCTGAGATAAGTACATGCCGGTCGGGTTCCGAGCTACTTCAATGCCAAGAAAGTACTTCAAAGGCCCCAAATCCTTCATGTGAAAGCAATCTCGAAGATAGGTCTTGAACAAATCAAGTGCCGCGGTGTCATTGCCTCCGATGAGTAAATCATCAACATAAACAAGGACGTAGAGAACTGACCCGCCAGAGGCAAAAGAGAAAAGGGAATAATCGGCCCACGACTGCTTGAAACCATATCAGAGAAGTGCAGATGTCAACTTAGCAAACCAACATCTAGGCGCCTGACGTAATCCATACAAGGATTTACGAAGACGACAAACGAGAGAGGTGTCCGAACAGTCCAATCCCGGGGGAAGCTTCATAAAGACTTCCTCTTGTAAGTCACCGTGAAGGAAGGCGTTATGAACGTCCATCTGATGGACAGCCCAACGCTTCACGGCTGCAATGGCGAGGAATAGACGTATCGTGGGCATCTTTGCGACAGGTGAAAACGTTTCCTCGAAGTCGATCCCCTCGGTTTGACGATTTCCAAGGACGACCAAACGTGCTTTGTAACGTTCAATGCTTCCATCGGAGTTATATTTGATTTTGTAAACCCAACGACACCCAATAGCTTTCTTCCCGGGAGGTAAATGCGTGAGGCTCCAAGTATTATTAGTTTCAAGGGCCTTCAATTCGTGAGACATGGCCGTAACCCAATCTGGTGACTGGACTGCCTCAGCGTAATTGCGAGGTTCAGTTCCGGCAGATACGGTATCCAAGAATGCTCTGTGAGAAGAAGAGAAAACATCACACGCCACATAATTAGCAATAGGGTAAATGCACGTACCAGAGGACTGCAGATCAGAGGAAGTGGGAATGCGAATGGGGTCTTCCAAGCATTTGGCCGAATAGGTGACAAAATCCTGCAAGCGAATGGATGGGTGACGAGGACGTTCGCTGCGACGTAAGAGTGGAACAGATGCATCGGCAGAAGAAGAATCTGAGATAGGATCCTCGGGAACAACCGGTACAGAAACTGCAAGCTTGGACAATGGAGGAGCTGTGCCCAAAACAGAACTATCCGACAAGGGAGAACAGGCGGGAACGGTGTCCGAAAGAGAGCACGTCGGCGAAACAGAGACATCAATAAGAGGCGAGGTTGGAGGATCACGCCCCCTATCAAGAGACTCCAAAGGCACCACCGGAAAATCAAAAATAGATGGGTGCGGAGGAGGTATCGAGTGGGAGACTACAGCGGGTTCCACAGCAGTAGCAAATGGGAAAACATCCTCGTAAAACAACACGTCGCGGGAGATAAAAAGTTCATTCGTCTCCAAATCCATGACTTTCCAACCTTTTTGGGTGGAAGGGAAACCAAGTAGAATACAGCGGCTACTTCGCGGAACAAACTTATCTGTCGGTTTGCGGCCACGATGTGCGTAACAAAGACTCCCGAACAAGCGGATGCCATCATATGTTGGAGGAGTGTCATACAAGAGTTCATAAGGTGTTTTCCCATGTAAAAGAGTCGATGGGGTCCTGTTGATGAGGAATGGAGCAGCGAGCACGCATTCGCCCCAAAACTTAGGAGGTAGGTTCGCTTGAAACATTAGAGCTCGTGCAACATTAAGTATATGTCGGTGTTTCCTCTCCACCCGACCATTTTGTTGAGGCGTATAGACACAAGATCGTTGATGTATGATCCCTTTAGAATGAAAATACGC
This sequence comes from Gynandropsis gynandra, assembly GCA_036759665.1. NCBI lineage: Eukaryota > Viridiplantae > Streptophyta > Magnoliopsida > Brassicales > Cleomaceae > Gynandropsis > Gynandropsis gynandra. Next base: position 7,532,696 of record CM071876.1, read on the forward strand.
CTTCAAAGGAAGAAACTCCGTCCCGTTATCCGTCCGAAAGATTTTAACGGATGTTTGAAATTGTCGGCCGATCATGGCACAAAAAACGGGTATAACGCCTTTGACCTCATGTTTTCCTAATAACAAGTAAATCCACACAGCTCTGGAATAGTCATCGACAAGAGTCAAGAAATATGAAGCACCACAAGTAGACGGGGTGTGAAACGGGCCCCAAACGTCACAATGGATTAAATCAAAACACGCAACCGCTTTATTATCGGTTTCATAAAAACATGCCCGAGTCTGTTTTGCTCTCAAACAAGCATCACATGCCTTCTTATTCTTAATAGTCTTAGAAACACCAATCAAACTGGGAAGAAAAGATAAAACTTTATCTGACGGATGACCGAGACGACGATGCCACAGTTCCCGAGAATCCAATCGACTTGCATGATAGGAACGCACCCCAACAGGACCACGAAAACGATAGACCCCATTGCATTCTTCACCCGCTCCAATCAGGGTCCTCTTTGTACGGTCCTGTATCACACAAAAACGATCGTTAAAAGTGATGAGACAATCGTTTTGGCGAAGCATTTTAGCAACAGAGATCAATGTAACTGTAAGTGTAGGGACAAAAAGGACATCTCGTAAGATTAGAGAGTCTCCCAAATGTAGAATTCCCTGTCGTGTTGCAACTGTTTCTTGACCATTAGGAAAACCAACCGGGCAAGGACAAATATCAGACAAGGAGGTAAGTAAGGATATGTCTCCTGTCATATGGTGCGAAGCACCAGAGTCCAGAAGAAATTCAGAAGTTTTCGGATTACCGGAAAAACGTTCGACGCCATCTGCCTGTTGAAGTTTGAAGAGATTCATCAAAGTGTTCCATTGCTCATCAGAGAAACCCGGCATGGAACTTCTATCAGGAAGGGACGACGATTCTCCTGCAGAACCAACAACCGTTGCTGCATTTGCTCGAGCAATATGGCCTCGTCCGCCAGAGGGAGCAGAGAATCCACCGCGCCCTCTCCCCCGCGAAGCATTTCTCCGAGGCCTCTCGTTCCATCCCTTAGGATAACCGTGTAACTGGAAGCACGTGGAGACTGTATGACCTGTGCGACGACAGTGAGAGCAGATTGTATTCCTGTCGTGAGCTTACACAGCCGCTGCTTGGGCAACAGGAATAGGCTGGGGAGCAAGTGCCTGAGTAGTCATCGACAAATGATTGGAGGTTGGAGATGCAACCACAGACTGAGCAGAGAAACCCACAGCCTCAAGACGTTCGTCTTTCTTTACCACCAGAGTATGTCTGCGTTCTTCTTGAACAGCAAGAGAGTAAACACAGTTTATGTTCGGTAGAGGGTCGGTGTTGTAAATTTGAGACCGCAGAGTCCCGTATGTCGCATCGTCAAGACCCATGAGAAAAAGATGAATCCTCTCCTCATCTCGATCCTGAAGAAGTAGAGCGTTGAGAGTTCCACAATTACAACTGCGGAGTGGCTTGTAAATCTCCAGTTCGTCCCAAAGTTTCTTCAAAGTCCCGAAATAAACCTACACACTACGTCCTTGTTGTGTGCATCGCCAGAGCTCTTGGCGCAGTTGATGCACTCGCGCCATGTTTCCGATGGAGAATTGTTGATGTAAATCATCCCACAACACCTTAACCTCCTCGACAATGGTAATTATGGTGCGAAGAGTAGGCTCAATTGTATTAAAGATCCATTCAACGAGCATGGAGTTCACAGTACCCCATTCGTCAAAATCTTCGTCATCAGGGCTCGGCTTCGTGATTGTTCCATCAAGGAAACCGATTTTTCTTTTGGTGCGGAAAGCATGTCTAATGTGCTTTGCCCACTCCTCATAATTCTGATCTCCACGGAGTTGAACCGAGGTAAGTATCGTCCCGGGTCCCTCCGAGGGATGCAAGTAATAAGGGGAATTCATCGGATTGTCTCTGTTCCGACGAATCCCGGCACCACGAGCAATCTGAGAACCAGACTCGTGTGACAGAGTGCTATCAATGGTTGCAGTGTGTGAACTCTTACCTCGAGCAGCGGCAATATCCTCGGTGCTCATTGTCAGACGGCGGAAAAAAAAACCAGCCAAGAATAATCAAAGAAAACAGAAAAATTGGACGGGAACAGGTTCGATCATAAGGATTCAAGGATGTCGACGGCCGTGAGCGCGAGGCTCTGATACCATGACAAGTTAGAGAGAATTTCCCGTAGGGTTTCATTGATCCAAAGTATCCCATATATACAAGGAGAAATCAAGAAGAAATAGTAAGTTGCCCGTAGCAGAGGCAACATGAATGGCAACTAAATATATACGTATATACACTAAGGAATGTGAATATTTGTCAAAGAATATTCGCCCAATAGATTTGAATATATTCACTCTAGATCAATCTCTTCCTAGCTTGAACATATATTAAATGCAAATTTTAGCATAATCACATGCATATGTAGTCGAACCTACATCATTATATATACTAAATAAATACTAGTTAATTTGAATTCGAAAACTCTTGGAAAACTACAATGGCAAAAATTAACATATCAAATTGCTGTTAACTTTTTTATTATAAAACTATATATATATATATTATTGTTTCCTTTTAATAGAATGTCCTAACATATAAAAATTAAATATAACTATAAATGTAAATCAAACTAACATCAATTCTCTAGAAATAATACATGAGCTATCTAAAGCGTCTAATAATACAATAAACAAAAAGTTATAATGTAATTTGCGTGATATGTTCAAATTATATTGAATATATATATATATATATTGTGTATGATAAAGTAACAATGGTCATAAATATATGGGAAATTGAAATAATTTTTTTTAAGAAAAGAAATAGATACCCAAAGAATAGAGCTATGTCTGTTGCGTAGAGTTTGTATAAATAAGTGGTGAAGGGGACTAAGTAATTCACTCATCCTCTCTCCTTCAGTCCTTAATCCAATTACTTGTCACTCTCTTCCTCTTCCTCTTCTTCTATTATACAACTACACACACATATATAGACATTCGCACACACATATATATATAGTTCTCCATATAGCCATTAATCTCCATATATATATAGACAGAGAGAGATAGAGAGATAAAGGCATGTTCGTGGAGCAGAATATTGGAGCTTATGAAAACGGAGATGTAAACAAGAACTTTGTCGACGATGATGGTCGCGAGAAAAGAACTGGTAACCGTACATACACATACATACAGATACATACATACATATATATATATAAGATATCTACTTATTATTAAAACTTCTCGAAATATCGGTTTTTTTTTCCTTCAAAGTTTTTTATTCTCTTTTGTAAAGCTTAGATGAAAAACAAAATGGATTCTTTAGTTAACACATTAGAAAGTATATTGGGTAGTTTTTCTTGTGAGTAATATGTTATCTTGTTCATTATTTTAATAAAAAAAAATATACGCTTGATACCTCAAGGTGATTAAAATATTTAACTGCAAATGCAAAGTTGATTTAAGTTAATTATTATCTAACTCCAAGTGAAACTCTAATCATGGATAAGATTTAGTTTCTTCAATGTTGGATTCCTATAAATATATTGGATATGCTGTTGATGAAATAGGGACATGGATGACGGCGAGTGCTCACATAATAACGGCAGTGATAGGATCGTGGGTACTATCGTTGGCATGGGCCATGCTGGCCCAGCCGTGCTAATTGCGTTTTCATTCATAACGTATTTCACATCGAAAATGCTAGCTGATTGTTACCGGTCACCGGAGAACGTAACTACACCTACATGCAAGTTGTCCGCTCTCACTTAGGTAATTTTACATTATTATACAAATTGCTCAACATCGATTAGAATGTAAAGGCCTGAATTCATTATGATTTTCAACAAATTTAAACGTTTAGTTAGCTTTTTTTATTGAGTTAGGGCTAAGTCCATTTATCATAGTGTCAATGTAATGTATACATTCTAAAAATTAAGTCTGAATGTTCGGGTTTTGATATAGATTCCTCGAGTTTTGGAAAACCGGATTTGAATATAACCCAGATATTTTTCGGTCTAAATTTATCGAGTTTTAGTTCGGGAACGAATTGTTTAGATTATGAGCAGTGGCACCACAAAAAATCTAAATTCTATTTAACTATTTAAGTCAATTAATTCGGATAATTTGGGTAATTGGAATTCTAATTTTAAAAATTAAAATATATCAAACATAACATAAAATTCAAAGAAAAAACACAAAATATCCAATTTGGGTGTTCTAGTCCTTTCCACCGAACTCGATCTGATCCGAATGAATTTTGAATTTTAAGTTCAAACGAGTTTAACGGATAATCCATATTGGATAGGATTTATGGGTTAGGTCGGGTATTAATCCAAATGGCCACTCCTGCATATAAGTATACTATATTGTGTTGTACACCACTTGAATAATTCTAAAGTTTTAACTACTGTTTAGATTTTAGGAGTTAAATTTCAAACCCTTTGTGACATGTATATAAATTCTTGTGACATTATGTCATTTGAATATGGTTGGTCGGATCGGTGAGACTTAAAACTCAATTAATTTCCTAATCGTCAACTTGACTTCTGTTTGGGGTATTTTTGATATAGGAAATATCAATTTCAATCAGTCTATATTGATTTGACACAAAAAAAGTAAATAATGTTTTTTGAGGATACAAAATGTATATTCTGATTTAAAAAGTCATCTAGTATATGAAATTTCTATATATTCGCGGGGGAAAACAGGGGAAGAAAAGTCCAATTATGTGGATTGGCTCAATACGGGAATTTGATTGGAGTGACCATTGGCTACACAATTACTGCATCAATAAGCATGGTGTAAGTGTAAATATTATTTGTGAAAAACAGTCTATAAACACCAAAAGACTATAAATTCGTTCCATTTATATAGACATCAACCTCATTCAATTAATATACTATTCTAAAGTGTATTAAAAAATCATAGTAAATATATATGATTTAGGATGAAAAATCAAATTATTGTATATAAATTGTATATATAGTACGGATGATTATCAATATAGCTATATATATATATATTTAGATATATTATAAGATGATATATAAAATGAGATTATCTATTTAGATATATTATAAGATGATATATAAAATGAGATTATTTTCAATATAAACGAGAAAATTATACAAGAATTTATTTTTATAATTATATTCATATATTCTTTTGTCTTTTCCTAAAGTCAATTTTGTCAACTCTTTTACTTATGTGGAAATTTTAAAAGTTTCTTAAGCTATTATTACATTCGGAAATTAAGGAAGACCAAATGTCTTCTTATTTTATTATTACAAACCCTTTATATGATCTTTTGTCATTCAAAAAAGAGAGTGGTCCATTTTTAAATTCGGAAATGTATTGCAAAATCTAAAACTTTGAATGCTTTGTTTATTAATTTTGGAGGACTGGATGAGAATCACAACATTTAATGTGTAGAAAACATGAAGAAAGCAATTTGACGGTTAAATGTCTACATTATTCAGTCACCTAATCATTTAATGTTTCAAGGTTACATAATAAAAGTAGAACAAATATATGTAACATTGTATTAATTTTAATATTTTATTTTTGTTCCAAAACAAATTAAAACAAAAAGAGAAAAAGCCGAATTTTTTGAGTGATTTATTTTTTTATATAAAAACCTCAATTTTTTAATTTTTCAAATATACATACTAAAAATTTTACCAAATAAAAGCATGATGTTTGAAATTTCAACTCTTTCATACATATCATCTAAATAAACATTTGTTAATTTTTAGTATGTTTTAACGTGACATAAGAAATTTTTGGCAAAAATTGAATAGCTCAAATTTTATAAATGTTCAAGAATTTTGAATATGTATAATATTTGACAATTCAATAAATTGAGGGGTTATATAAAAAAAACGAAATATTTAAATTTGTTTGAAGTTTTCGGCCTTCTAGAGATACCAAAATTCAATAGTTAAATAAATACATAGAAATAAAAAAAAAACTAAACCATAACTAAAAAAATTAATCAAATCCAAATTCCTATCATATAATATCTATATATAGAGTCTATGTTTAAATCTTTATTTCTAAAATAAATGAAGAAAAATACTTTTATAAAAAAAATAACAATGTGTTTAAAGCTTAAAAATACAAAATATCATAACATTTTTGCTTTCTATATACACTAGTTAATTAAATTATTTTAAACACATATATACGGTAAAAAAATTAATGTTACTGATATACAAACGAATTAAATTTATATTATATTAATACACAAAACAACACTCAATCGGATAAGATCAAAATGGTTTTAATCGATCAAACTTTAATCTATAACATTTACTGAGGGATTGAGTTTTGGTGTATACAGGGCAGTGAAAAGGTCAAACTGTTTCCACAAGCATGGACACCATGTTAAGTGTCAAACATCAAACAATCCCTTCATGATAATATTTGCTTGCATTCAAATTGTTCTAAGCCAAATCCCAAATTTCCACAAGCTCTCTTGGCTCTCCATTCTTGCCGCTGTAATGTCCTTCGCCTACTCTTCTATCGGGGTTGGCCTCTCCATCGCCAAAGTCATTGGTATAACTCGTTGATTCATATAAGCTCTTAGGGTTAAATATACATCGTTTTTACCATTCTTGTTAATGAATGAATGAAGGTGGTGCACATCCAAGAACAACATTGACCGGTGTAACAATTGGTGTGAATGTTTCATCGTCCAAGAAGATTTGGAGAACATTCCAAGCGATTGGCGATATTGCGTTTGCCTATGCTTACTCTACCATCCTTATTGAGATCCAGGCAAGTGTTCTATAGAAACAAAATAAAAGGATCTATGTGAATATGTAAGAGAGAGAATTGTCGCTATACAAAACAAATAGCAAACCTAATTGCACCAAGTTGCCAAAAACAATTTATTCATAATTGATAATGGATACATTAATCTACATATTTATATATTTTATTAGATCGTGATATAGGTGACATAATTCCATTTTAAGATCGAGAATATTTAATTTTGGTTTACTGGTTTTGATAGCATGCTGAGTTTTATGATATCAAATTTATATCATCTCTTTTACTAGGAAAAATATTACATTATGACCATAAGTTAGAACCAATTTAAAAATAGTGCAATTACAACAATTAAATATATTAAACCCACTATAACAAACGAATTAGTCGTAATTGTATAATTATATTTTTTTTGTAATTGTGTATATTAGAAATTGTAACTGTATATCATGTTTTCTAAGAATAGTTTTGAAATACTTATGCATTATGAAATTAGTCCAACACATTGGTGTAAAAAAAAATTTTCTTGAACAGAAAAATATATAGGTTAGGTATAAACAACATGCGACATAATGAATGTTGTCTTTTGAAATGTGTGGCGTTTGGTGAAAAGGATGATGGCTCGGATTGGACCTTCCGTTATTTTGAACGTCAACGTGTTTGTGGGATCTCATCAGTGAATGACATCACTAGTGAATTTAGACAAAAACCTTTAGATTCCTCTCTTTCATACAGATTTAATTTAATTATATAGGTGATGGATATATAAAGCTAAAGAAGACCCCTTCCCATGTTTCATATTAGGTCCCCAAAATTCCAAAGAAGAAAAATGTTCATTTGGAAAAACAAGAAAGACTCAATTGAATCTAACAATGTTTTGGTGGCAGGACACTTTGAAATCAAGTCCGCCAAAGAACAAATCCATGAAGAGGGCAAGCTTAGTTGGTGTCTCTACTACAACCTTATTCTACATGCTATGTCGTTGCGTTGGTTACGCAGCTTTTGGCAATGACGCACCCGGAAATTTTCTAACGGGTTTTGGTTTCTACGAACCCTTTTGGCTCATAGATTTCGCCAATGTATGCATTGCCATTCATCTCATTTGTGCTTACCAGGTGATCCTTTAGGACTAATACCCTAAAACATTGCTCTTTAGCTCAAGCATATAAACATCCCATATTCCACATGCTTCAATGTTCTTCAATCGGCCTAGACACTAGATGGCCATTAAGTGACCCCAATTTTCTATAAACATTTCTTCTAGATGCTAGCTCGGTGATTATTAGCAGTCTAGAGGATCGTATAGTCTGTATACACAACCTTTTAGGTGGGTTTAGACAACAATTTATATGGTCTGAATGTTTAGTTAGGCAATTTAGCATATTTTGAAATGATCTAAACACTTCAAATCATCAATAAACTGAACATATTATTTCAATAAATGAAACAAGTCTTCTATAAAAAGAAAACTTTATAAGATTATAGTTTATATTGTTTATATGGATTATAATGTAATATTAAATATTTCGAGTAGTATAATGAAATATAATCATTAAAGAATATTTTTACTAATCAATATATATATATATATATATTATTCATTATTTTCTATATTTACCGCCTAATATGCGTAACGGTTAAGCATTGTTTTACCAGCCCAACTAGTGCCTAGCACTCTCCGGAACATTGCTAGTAAGGAATGATTAACATTAAAATTTATTCAAAATTGACGATTGTGTATATATCTCTGTATAGGTGTTTTGCCAGCTGATTTTCCAGTTTGTGGAGAGCCAGAGTACCAAACGTTGGCCAGATAGCAAGTTCATAATAAATGAATACAGATTGAACGTACCTTTTTATGGCGAGTTCTACATGAGCTTCTTCCGATTGGTTTGGAGGACGACTTACGTTGTCGTCACAACAGTTGTAGCGATGATCTTCCCGTTCTTTAATGATTTCTTGGGTCTCATTGGGGCAGCCTCGTTCTGGCCATTAACTGTATACTTTCCCATAGAGATGCATATCACGCAGAGGAAAATGAAGAAATTCTCTTTTACCTGGATATGGCTGAAGATTTTGAGCTGTGCATGCTTGATCGTTTCCCTCATTGCTGTCGTGGGATCTGTACAAGGATTGATTCAAAGCCTCAAGACCTATAAGCCTTTCCACGTTCAACAATGAACTTCTTCTTGAGCCATTTGGATCCAAGAAAACAAGAATATAAGAATTCATAGTAACATTGTGTATAATCTATTGATGTTTCATATAAGCAAACAGCGAGTGATTTTTAAAACCTCTATAGTCCCAATGAACATGTTTGCTGATGTGCCTTAGTCTCCACACGTACACCTCTAGTTCTAGATGAGTTTGAGCTATGAAAAAACAGCCTATCATGAGAAACTAAAGAAACCAAAACTCTAAGTTATCTTAGCATATAATTGTTATAGTTGTTCAAGTAATTTGGATACCACATTTACTAGATGTTAACACCAAAGAAATCATTCCATCTTCAAGAACCCTAAGTCTCACTTGATACAAAGACTTGAATAAGATTTTCGATATATGAAAATTGCTTCAGAATTTCAAAATCCAAATTCCTGATACCCTTCATGAAAAAAAAACATTATGACCTATATAAATTTATAATTATAGTCAAAAATTACCGTAAACGTAAACTTTATACTACCTAAAGTATTCCTACAAAATTAAACCATTCATCTCAATGTTTGGAAGTAGATATCGAAAAACTAGCAACATGAATTTTATAAATCTAAGAGAAGTTGTTTGATCTATGTTGTCAGATGCTAAAAATAAAAAGTAAATACTTGTTTCCAATGATTCAAATTTGAGCTTTTACCTCGACATTGTTTTGATTGTAACTCCACCATTTCCCAAAAATCTAACTCACTTGATTAGTAAGAACATTGAGCCTTACCACATATAGAAATTGCTCATCCTATCCCATAAAACACATTAATTTACCTTTTCAATCCACAAAAATATCAAGCTCATATTTTTAATCCAATAAACAAATTTATCATCTCCAACATTCCAATCATATTATTTTATATCACCACTTGATTTGGCTACATTAACCTTCTTATGATCATCTTCCTTCAGTCACTTTTCTTACCATTAATAAAAACTACTTTGACATTGCATTTCTAAATGGGATCTTCAACTCCCACCACCATACCAACTTCACTACAAGAAAATTCGGATTTCGGGACTGCATTTGCGGACTGAAGTATCCGTCCCTAAATTTAGGGACGGATTAGGGACTAATTCCAGACGGATTAATAAAACAGTCCCAAATCCGTCCCTAAATTTGGGGATTGTCGGTCGGTCCCTAAGTCGTCCGGAATTCGGGACGGATTAGGGACCGAAATCACTGCAGTAGGGAAATTGCGGACTGC
>CM071876.1:7548676-7568556 GCA_036759665.1 Gynandropsis gynandra
CAAAGGGTCTTTGTAGCCGATGTGGTGCATCCGGGCATAATGTCAGATCGTGTAAACAACCACATGAATCCCAGGTAAATTTTACTTTTTACCGTCTGCATTTGCGGACGGATTGCGGACGGAACCTTGTTCGCGACGCTCAGTTACGGACGGGGGACCGCGGTCCCTAATCCGTCCCGAATCCCCTTTCCCGACGGATTAGGGACTGAATATTCAGTCCCTAATTACCAAATTTCTTGTAGTGTTCCTTTAAAGTTCCAAATACAAATCAATGACTAAAGCTCCTATCAATAAAATACTATCATTGGTGTTGCCAAATATCAAGCTAGAATCATTAGTACTTCCAAAGAAGGGTTATCTTCATCAATAACAAATCAACAGAGTTATAATTCTAGTGCCATAATTCTAGGAAGAAAATAAGCTAATATATTATACAAGCTCCCAAAAAGATGATAAACAAGTATGGTAATCATTATCGTAATAACCCAGAGAGAAAAAAAAACTGTCTCAAAGAAGAACAATTTATTGCTCGAAATCTACTAAGGATTAGCGAAAGGAAGTTTCTAATATTGAAACATAGGAAGGAAAACCAAGCAAAATATGTTAGAGAGTTGAAGAAAGTTGGAGAAGAAATGCTTGAGAAAGAGAGTTGAAGATGAATAAAAGAATGAGAGAAATTATGAATGGATTTTACAAAGGAGTTTTTCATGAATACTGTGCAAGAATTTGGATTACAAGAGACCAAAATTCTATAAAATATTTTTTCTTTCCTATTTTTTTTATTTTCTTTTTTTCTTAATGAAAACCTTCATTATGTCTCTCAATTCATATTATGTCAAGTTTTTATTATGTTAAAGGAAGATAAAACTTTACAAGTTCATTTTTTCCATGAGATAATGAAAAAAGGTTAGTTGTAAAGGTTTAATAAAGGCATTTACAATTTGTTTTTTTACCTCACATGAATTTTTTTATAAATCCATTTTTTAACTTTTTTTTGCATTATATGTCACTCTATCTCTATATGCTTAGACCTCTCATGCAACACTTGGTTTTATACCAAATAAAAATGCAGACTTACTATCAAAATACAAGTTAGCTGGTCGAATGGCTGTCACTTGATAATCTTGTAGCAAATTATCCAACCAAAGTTCACATGTAGTGTTTGCTAGAGCTATGTATTCAGTCTCTATGCTATTTTTAGACACAACATTCTACTTTTTTGTGTTTAAAGAGGATCCGAGAAAATTGTTGAAACTAGTGATAAATTTTCTAGTTTTAGAACATGCTACCAATCTGCATTTGAGAAGCTTAATGATGAACATTTGAGTTCACTAAACTAAAATGATCTTGCCCTAGTTTACTTTGTAAATACAGATCATTATATCTGTAGCATTCATATGTTTTTAGTTGGTTTTTACTTGAACTGACTCAATTTGTTGACAACAAAAGTGATGTATGGTCTACTAACTGTGAGATAAAGAATTATTCCAATAAGAGCTCTGAAACATTTGAGATCTTTTAATGTTTTATTGGAATTATGTTCTAGTCGTTAAAGTGGAATCATTGGTACGGAAGCAACAATTACATTCCTTTTGATGACCAAGCTATCTTCAATCAAAGAAAGTACCTTAATGCTCCTTAATCTTATGCACTAAAATGCAGTCTTCAGAATTGTTTAAAGACTCAATTTCCTTAAAATCATTTTGTGTAATGATAATGTCATCAACATATTCTAACTAAGCCCTAAAGGATTTAATTTGCTTCTTAACATGTAAAGTATTATGAGCTTGTGATTGATGAAAATATTATTTAAGTAAAACTTCACTAAATCCCTTATATCAAAGCGTTGAAGCTTGCATTATCCTATGGAAGGATATTTGTAACTCAGAGATCGCACTTGGTGGCAAACCTTCAGAAGGAGATGGAATATATCTTGGCGACAGTCTCATGTATATGTCCTCCTCTAATATTCCATGCAAAAAGACATTAGATACGTCCATTTGAGATCATGTAGAGGTAAAAGTAATTTAACTATAACTAACTTCACAAGAAGAGAAAATGTGTTCATAAAATCAATTCCCTCTTGTTGTTTAAAATCCTTTGCAACTAACCTTACTTTGTAATTTTCTATACTCATATATGGATTTCTTTATCCATTTACATCCTACAACATGTTTACCTGCTGAAAGAGACTATAGATCATGTTTCATTTGTTCTTGAAAACTATAGTGGAGTATAGAAAATTACAAAGTAAGGTTATTTGCATGTCTATAAACATGACACTACAATTAAATTTTTATTTCATGTCTCCATCCTTCTAACAAATGGCTTGTTTGATTATTTTAGCTCTGATTTTATGGTAATTGTGCAAACAAATCTCTATAGCAAGATGGAAGTTTTGTATAGGATAAAACAAATGATAAAAGATGAGGAAAAGAAGACTGTCGTAATTTATATTGAGATGCATATATAGTAGTGTTATTGCTGCAAATATGATGGAATGTGAGTCTGTCTCCTTGATCTTCTATTCTGAGAAGTTTCATACATTGAAAAAAAAAACAAGGATAAGTTGGTGTTATAAAATATAGAACTTACACTGATAAGATTAAAAGAGAAAGATGGAACAAAGAGAATATAAGACAAGATGATATGTTCATTTATGATAACAATTCCAACAATTTCAATTTGCACATTCCGACCATTTGGTGAAGTGAATAAAATGATTGGAATTTATTAAGTTTTTCATCAAAGATTTTTTTGAACCAACATGTAATGACTGCCTGAGTCAATTATCCATTCACCATTAGAAATTTATGTTAAAACAACTACATATGGTAAACTATGGAAGAAACAAGAAAGTGATTACTATTATTGATTGCAATATCTTTAGGTACACAATTTGTAGAATTAAAAGGAGTGGTGGTCAACATGATATCTCCAATCAATGAATATAATTGTTGTATTAGTTCAATAGGAACCAAACTGATATTAGGCAAGATAAAACATTGATTTTTTATACATGTTTCAAAAGTCGGCATGGCCATTGTCCCACGAGAATATAATGGTTTTGATCATTGACAATTGTTCGTATATCTAGAAGTTGAAGGCTATAATTGTTGTGTTGAGTTTGTTTGTTGTGATTGAAAAGTCTTTTGCATTTGATTCTGAAAATAATTCTTGTAATGGCGAAGGATATCCATGCAACTTGTAACACTTTTGAATTTTATGTCCAAATAATCCATAATCTATACATAATGGTTGTTGCTTGTTCTTGTATGTATTTTTAAGAATAGTTGTAACATTCTCATTAGAATAAGTTATAAAAGTCCGATAAACTGTAGAATCTAAATTAAAGAGGTTTTTACCAATCTTTGTTGCTCATGTTGGTTCATTAGATAAAAACCTCTCTATAGATGGTAAGGGGTCCATTGAGAAGTTTGTCTCCGTGTATGTTCATAGGTTTCATTAAGACCAAAGAGAAAATCGATCATGGAAATTTTTTTCCGATAAAACATACCAGATTTCAAGTGCAATTCTAACATTCAAAATGATGTTTGTCTTAAACTGATTTGAGCTTCTCTCCTGTTGTCAAGGATGTGAAATCAAGGGATCTTGATGAAGACTTCAAAACTACTTCTTGATTTTATACATTCTTAGAGCATTGGTTTGTTGAAATCTTTGAAAGATATTAAATCCTATTCCTCTTGCACTCTAAACATCAAAAAGGACGGGATCAAAATTTTAAGGAAAAACTAATATCTAAGAAATTACAAAAAAATTATTTATGGACCCATGTTTCGTCTTGTTGTGTGGCTCAACCTCCTCGTCTATTTCGTTAGCCTTTTCTGATGGGTCTTTCGTATAAACTGCAAAAGATGTGGAGGTCAATCATACTGTTGTTATTGTTAAAAAATAATTATTATACATTATTATTTGAAAACTAATTAGAGATTTTATATACTTACCAGTCATAAAAGACTTTCGCAAATGGCTTCGCATAAGATGTATACAACAACAACGTTGAATTTGGTGCAACGGGTGTCTTTCGGTTTCTCTTCACTTTATTATTTGACTTAAGAAATTTAAGACATGAACAATAGGTGAAAAGTGCCTCTCAAGTCTCCAGAATAATAAAATCCGAATGGCACGTGTCAGAATTGGGATTGACGAGCTAGTTCTGAGCTAGTTCATTTTCTAGCTCATGATCAATAACTTTAGGCGCTTCGTCACTGGATCTTTCTACCAATTATATACCTTATTATTGTATTGGAGTTTCTAATACCATTCTTTTTTTAATGTTAGTAAAAATAAATTGATTATAAATATTGATCAATAAATTTTAAATTATTATTGAATTATTTAGCATGAACACAGTACACCAATATTCTTTGGCGGCATACTGCATAGGAATCCAGCCTGTGTACGGGCGAAAGTAGTTTTTATTGATGCATTGAGTAAAGTTAGAATCGAATGTTTCATTAATATCAAATCTATAAAAAAAACATATTAATTAAATTAAACTCGGTATATATAAATCTAAATTTGAATCTTGAAATTTAACTTACGAATATGTTGGTTTAATTTCTAGGTTTGAACATACTGAGGTGCACTCTGAAAAGGTAAACAGTTTGTCGAAATTTAAAATTTCCAAGGTACGAAAAAGAACATTTCTAGCATCCTATACATTCTGCAAAATTGATGTCGTTGGCTTTCGCTATGATGACGTCGGGGAATTGATAGGAAAAATCGGACCGTTGGTGAACCACATGACCGTGAATACCCATTCGGTGTGTCTATATTTCCTCCGAAACTCAGAATCTGAAAAGAGAGTGGACTACTGAAACCATGTCCGTATGATTCTCAAGACATCTTATACGATAAAAAATCAATTTGAAATTGATTTCTAACCCGAAGCTAACCCAAATCTTAACTCTAAACCAACCTTAAACCAACCTAGATTCCAACTAAATACCAACTCATACTTAACTAAAACAATTACGTAAATCGAATCTAAACCTAACACAAACAATCGGTTTGACATAAACTGCACCTTAACCCACCTAATCAAATATTAATTGCACGTCAACTGATCCAAAACCAAAATTTGTACCTAAATCGAAATTCGTATTTTATATGAATCTAAATATTTTAATACACCAAAATACATTTTTTAAAACCTATTAATTGTTAGTGATAAAGCTAAATCAATCTAAATTACACCTAAATCGTTTCTAAACCGAAAGATACATAAAAATGATGAAACTAAACCGAAGATAATAGGTATTTTTAGGACTATACTTTGTAAAACTATTTATTTTGACATTAGAAGCTATTAAATATTGGTCAATATTGAGATAAAATGCGTGAAGGAAATGGTCTACGACAATGGTTTTTGTTTCTTTCCCAATTACAAAAATGAAAGAGGAAGATTCGCCGTATTAGGTTCATGAACAATATCAATACAATTGCATTATCCCATTGTTACTCGGCGTTACACTATTACCTTAGCATTTATGCGTACTCATGATGAGATGTCACATCACGAATACCAATGCAATTATGTTGCCAACGCGTACCTTTTAATGTGGTTATATTACCCATATCGGTTATCGAGATTCTAACGTGAACACATTAATGTTTGTGCGATAGCATTAAATTCTATATTTTCACATTGTTAATACGGCTGTGTTACATCGGTATTTCCCTATCTAACGAGCTGGCATTGATAAATGTTTTAATGCAATTGTGTTTTTACTTTTATGCTAGATAAAAAGTACTCATTTTATTTAATGTTAGGAATACATATAAATCATTATCATCTTTTAATCATAAAATTCATCATCTACATCACCACATTCTTCACCATCATCGGCCTATCCATAATAAGGTATTATTTGTAACTCGTTTGGAGGTTCAACTTGTTTTATACACAAAAATAATGTCACTATGCATCTATCGGCTTTTTGTCCTTACCTTGCATCAGTTTATATTTCATATCCTCGTCATCTAGTAAATTTTACCTCTAGGAAAAACTTCAACAACCACACTCCAATTCTCACATTTTCTTTTTGTGTTTGGATATGTGATTAAAACCATCTGATAGGCTTACGATGATAAGACGAAAGGATTTTACTTCTAAAACCAATGTTATGTCTGAACATCGTAACCTCCACCCTTTTTTGTAGTTCCTATCTCGATAGTTGGATCGAACCAAATACAAAAAATTGTCACTTTTACTCCAAAAAATCCATGATACTCGAGTTATGAAAATCTCCTTAATAATTTTTTGAAAGTCTAAATCTTTATATGAATCACAATAATGAGCACATTATACACAGATATCATATTACTTGTCATTATGTTTGATCATGACTAAGTGTGTCAAATGTATAACGGTGAGTAAACATTATAAACCAACATTCCACTATTTTTATAGAGGTGTAATAAATCATTTAACCATGAGGACAAGGAATTATATAAATTGTGTTACAATTTCAAATTTGAAATAAATATGATATATGATTAATCATTATCATTGTAACTACATAATTAAAAAGTTAGTATACATAAAGCAATCCTTATGTGGTAAAGTAACAATTGAACATATGTTTGTTCTTTCGTGGTAAAAAAGTGCTATACAACAACAGTTTTGTACTTTACCGTTCATATTGATGGAGCTCTACGAAATTTAATAAAATATAAATATGTGCATGATGAAGCTCTTGATCGCTCAATAATATTTATGTAACTTTTCCAATCAATTTTACACGGTATGAGAAAAAAATTTACATTATTCGAACAGAGAATTTTCATTCTTGCTTGGTGATATGTGTTTAGATTTTGTTACAATTTGAGGGTCAAAATACTATTATGTTAAATGTGTAATTTATTTGTTGATGTATTGTTTCACGATTGATCTCTTAGGTTTACTTTTGTTTGCAATCCCTTTTTTAAATATGGAAAAATAATTTTTCAAACGGATACATCCATTGAAAATATACATGACCACCTAAGGCATATAAAATGTGTAGAATATTCTCTATCAAAACTCACACATGATTAAATTTTAATGGTCACAAGCAAATATCTCTAAAA
This sequence comes from Gynandropsis gynandra, assembly GCA_036759665.1. NCBI lineage: Eukaryota > Viridiplantae > Streptophyta > Magnoliopsida > Brassicales > Cleomaceae > Gynandropsis > Gynandropsis gynandra. The sequence goes on from CM071876.1 coordinate 7,555,772, forward strand.
ACGAGCTAACACCGTACAACGACTCATGAGAGGATTTAGAGAGAAGTTGTATAATGGCTATTGGAAGATTACATTGCATGAAAACATTAAACCATGACTTTTCAGGACATGCAATTTTTCGCCATTGTGATCCACATAACGAGTTATGTTTGATGCATAATCGTCTAGCATCTTTTTCCAACCGTTTTAGTATCATATTTTGTATTTCAACGTTAAGTCTAAAAATCAATACATGTCCTTAACCATCTCCAGTAAGTTCAAGCTATTTAGTGCACATATATCCCTAATATCAAACCTTGATTTTACAGTGGTCTTTGATTTTCCAGAGCATTCATCATCATTTTTGCACATATATCTCTAACATCCAACCTTGATTTCATATTGTTCTTCAGATTTCCAAAGACATTTATTATTGTTTTTGATAATGTTGTCAAATAATTTTATCCTTATATGCATAACATTAAGGTTATCACGATGAGATAAGTTCGAGATCCCAAAAAATATTGTGTTTATACGAATTTTGATAATTTCTAATCCTTTGCATGATCATGCTCATTGTCACCGAAATAACTTTCCTTTATAATCCTTCAATTAGTAATATCTTATCACTCAAATAATATCTCATCTCCCATAAATATGAAAGCTTCATGTTTATCCATCGTCTTATTTTTCTCAGAAAAAAATTATTTTGTCTCAAAGGTGATCTAAAAAAAAGAAATGGACGATGACCATCAAAACAATACAATGTCATGGCGTGTTGTAGTATGAATGAGTATGTATCATCAATACAATATGTACACAAAAGATGTATGTGTGTGCTCTAACCACACAACTTCCCTAAGTATAAAAAATCTCTTATAGTTTACATTAACACAACTTTCATGTGAAATTTTTGTTTTTTAACACTTTATTTCCAAAATAATTCAACTCATCAATATATGGTTGTTATATAACAAAGCTTTTTTCAATGATCTAAACCACGTATGAAAATATAATTACAAGAAGGTCTGAGCCATCTTTGCATAAAAATTAGGTAAACATTTCTTTTTTCTAAAGTAAATTCAGGTAATACCCTTAAAAAATGCTTCCATGTTTTACCATCAAAGTGATCTTGAATTTCTCCATCTACGGAATGGTGTTGTGCATGCCATATCATGTGTGATATCGTATGTTATGATTCAATATGTCAACACTTGCATGTAGACTATATTTTGTACGTAATTCTCTTTTTAGGATTAAATCTTTCATTCCCACAAAAACATTTTCAAATATTTATATCGTCTTTCCAAAAGATCATACTGTTGTTTGCACACATATCAATCATTTTATGTTACATTCCAAGAAACCAATGAGCTTTGATATAACAGAAAATGACTCAGGTGCGGTATTACCTTTAGGCAAAACATCATACAACGTCTGATATATTTGGTACATGCAATATTCTTTGGCATTGCAACTTGTCTTTACTCCCATCAATCTAGTTGTAAGTCAAAACTTTGAATGATCCTCACAACCTTCATACAAATGTTGATTTGCTACACCAAGTGGTTTGTTAAACTTATTTTTCTATGTTTGGCACTTCTTTATTCATGTTTCCAACATTCACAAGCTAATGATCAGAAAATTCCCATGCTTGGTGTCCATACTTTGATGTCCATTATAGGTGTTGATCATTTTGGACATTATAGAGATACTTATGAGAGTGGTCTTATGTTGGTCAATGAAGAAATTGTGGAAGAAATTGGGGAAAATGGTCTTGCTTTTAATTCGCTTCTTCGTTGTTTCTTATCTCGTGTTACCCCAATTCTCACTTATTAAAGCCTATAAAGATATAACAACAAAAGAAACAAGTAAAACTAATACATAATCACACGTAAATATCACAATGGTCACCACAATCAGCCATAATATGGCTCATCAATTGTGTATGAAACGTAGTGATCATAATGTCCAATGTAATATATATATATATATTATATATACATCTATAATTTTTAACACAATTACGTTGTCTTTGCGTTACCTCTGTCAACTTAATATAAATCACTTTGACTATTATGGTGCTTGTGAACTGTTAGTTGTTCCAACTTTATGTGAGTTGAGCAATGCAATCGAATCACTATGCATTCGCGTTACCATGTCTAACATGTTAACAAAATTCCTGGCGTTACGAAGTTCACATTACGTGGCCATTAGAACAACATAACAAATTTTAATATCAATGTCATGTAGAATGAAGTATTAATTATACATTCGAGTAGCATTACATTAGCATTGACTCGTCCAACATGAATACTTACATAACATTGGTGTTACAAGTATGTTAACATTGTGTTACTACCATGATAGAAATTCCAACGCCACGGTCACACAAATCTTACATTATACTTATGTTACACCGTCCTAAAGATGGTATTACATCTACATTGGTTTGAGATGTGCGTTGAAAATATCGTGTTTTTTGTAGTGATCATATATTCATCGCATGAACAAAGGAAAGGAAAGAACTCATCACTTGGACATACATGTGCACGCTCTAAACTAGTTGATGATATAATAATTAAGGTTGGATAATTCGGATTCAGTTTGGTTATGACCAATACTAGTTATTTGGATTTCAATAAATAAAAATCATTTGGTTATAGCTAAAAATATTTTTTCGTAAATAAACCTATTTTAATATTTTTTTAAAATTCATTAAAATATATAAACTAACAATTTATATGTTTATAAATAATTTAAAACCTTATGACACTTTCTTTTAACATTTTTCTATGAAGGCCACAATATATTTTAATTACAACAAAATATAAATGATTTTATTTTTTATGTTTAAGTAGAACACCAGTAAAAACTTTCAAATCCCATTAACCCTAATTTTATTCCTATCGGCCATAAAGTTTGTCATTCAACCTATTCTTCCATTATATTTTAGCTTTAATATTATTTACTCCTTGTGTTTGAAATTCTATCTAATATTTTTCATTTAAATTAGGATAATTTTATCACTAAAAATCTAAACTCTAACTATCCACTATTGATTTTGACCTAATTTTGACCCATTTTCTCATCTTTCGAAAAAACACCAATCCTCCAACTTTTCTCAAATTCGTCTATCTCCCTAAATTTAACCCTCCATTCCCCCTCTAGCATTATAAATTTTATGTTTTTCCTAAGAAATGAGTAATTGTGTTATTTGGTCAATAATTATGTTTATGAAATTTGTTTTATTTGGTTAATTATTCTACTCGTTATAAACACAAACAAGTTTCTTTTGATATATTTGGATAAACAAAATATCCTAAAATGGATTTTACCAACTCCAGAGTAATTCTGCTAAAAGATAAAACTTCAAAACATATTACAAAATAATACAAAATAATACAAAACAAAATAGTTAAAAATGTTACCAAAAGGTTTGGAAAAAAAAGAGAGAAATGGTGTAATTCGAGATTCTGGATGATGAGAGCATACTAAGACATCACAATTTTGCTAATAATAACAAAACAACGAAAGAATGATATATTTGTTTAAAAGCTAATATGGAATTCATAGAAACAAAAACTGCATGGAATTCCTACAATGTCTAAGGTTATGTTTTGATGCATCATATCGATGACAATGACTTTTAGTGTTGTGGTTTGCCCATCTTAGATTCTTTTTCTGTGGAGACTCCCTAGATCCTTTTTCCTATGATATTTCTTAGGTCTACTAAGCATATTTCTTATCTTTGATGATACGATAAGATTCCCATTAGATTTTTCCAAAATTTTTCAGCATAAAGCATAGAAATATTTTTATTCTACACCAAATAATAGTTGTTAATATCAACATATATTCCTCTTCCACTTGTTCGTAAATAATATCATTCAAATCACATCTTCTGCATGAACATGTATGTTACTATAAGTTAACCATATAATTAGTTCCAACATCATCAACTTCAAACTCTCATATGAACTAGGATACGTGATACAACTCTCATTTATCAACTTAGCTATATTCCAACGACTGAATCACTTTAAGAGTGTGTGCGCCCATGTATTTCTCTACAATTGAATTCTTTTTATCTATCCTAATCATAGTTTGTCTCTTAATAATTTTCAATATCTCTAGACCTAGCGGGAGCAAAATTGTTGTAGAATGATTCAGTCATATTATTGTGAATATCACTATAGCAACAATTGAATTTAATGAATGTACAGTACCAATTATGTGGGTTTACATCAAATAGCGAAATGTAATCTTGTTAAAATTCTCTAGTTTCTCTTATCTAGAAGAAAAATATGTCTCATTATAACTCATAGGAATATTACAAACTAAGTGCTTCAAATCTTTTGTGTTATCGTTCTTCTTTAAATTGCCACTAATATATATGATGTTTCACATTAGACAATTTATGTTTCAAGACATTTAATAAACCCTAGAACACATTATAAATCAGATTAATCATATGAAAACACCTAAAAACAAAATAAAAAACAAATTAAAAACTTACTTTTTCCTAATCGGATATGATTTTAAATCTTATCTTGAACCGAGATAAAAATCACTTTTAAGTTTGCTTATAAACCAATACCAATTCTCAGTATTTTCAACTTGTACTACAACCCAACCAAAAGAATAAATTTTTTGTTAATATCTTGACCAACGACAACCAAATCTGACCTTTATTAACACTTTTAATGAAACAACCATCTAACCCAATTAGAGAGTTCAATCTGCAAGAAATTTGCAAAACATCAAAGCACGCATAGAAATGCTCAAATATCTTATATTTGATTTTTCAATTGATGCTATAATGCATCTTTGTTTGTTTCATATTAGGATACTTTCGTCAATCGTCTTCAGTCATCTTTGCAATAAATAAAATTTTTGCAACTTACATTCTATTTTCGGTTCATATATATATTATGAAACATATGATTGTATCATCAAAGTGTGTTACTCGATAGCATAATAAACTCTCCATTTACTTCCTAACTTGCAATATATAGCACTAATGGAATCAATGTCACATTGATTACAATATACTTTCTTCCTCGCATTCAAAATTAATTTTATCATAGCAGTCAGAAAATCTTCACCCGAATCGAGTGTTTGCCCTAAATGTAGCTCCACTCGTCCAATAATAACCAGACCGGAAAAGGTAATCGGTGAAAAAGAATAGCGAAGACAATCGACCACACAAATCTCGACATTGAACCCATACCAACCAAGTTGCCCAGGCCAAGTCCAGACCAGTGAACAAAAATGGCGAAGAAAATCCCCCAGCTGAGCCCTAACAATATCAACACCAAATCTAGATCTTAAGAAGCTCCCACATTGAATGCAGACCAACCAAGCTACCCAAAACCAACAAAGACAAGCCGTTTATGACACATTTTAGAGATGTTTTTCACAAATAAGTCTTATTTAACTTTAATTTTAAAAACATTTGGAAATATAACTAAAACTAATCACTACAAGAAAATCAGGTTTTAGGGACTGAAAAATCGGTCCCTAATCCGTCCCTAAATAGGTTTAGGGACGAATTAGGGACGACTAGCGGTAGTCTCCAATCGCGCGACTCCAAATGCTATCCGTCCCCAGTCCGTTCGTAATTAGGGACGGAAATTTCAGTCCCCAATCCGTCCCCAATTAGGGACGGAATAAGTAGTCCCCAAACAGACCCTGGATTGGGGACGATTTGGTTTCGGTCTCTAAATTTTGGAGACGGACCACTGAATCTTAGGGACGGGCAACTGTCGTCTCCAAATTTGGAGACAGATGACCTGCTCGTCTCCAAATTTGGAGACGACAGTTGTCCATCGCTAAATTTAGGGACGGGTATCTGCCGTCTCCAAATTTGGAGACGGGCAATATTTGCCGTCCCTAATTTTTTTTTAAAAAAAAATACAATTTTAAAAAGTTCGATTACATTAAAAGATAAATATTAGTACATAAAAATAATTACAAACCATACATATAACCAACATCTAAGCCGTTCCGATTAGTCGTGGTCGGAATCACTGCTTTGAACTGCATCCCAATCGATGTTAGGCATTTGCGCTTTCATCATGTGCAGAAGCTTATCCATACGCCTATCTGATCGTTCAGCATGCTTTCTTGATAGTTCAACCTCCTTTCTTGATAGTTCTGCCTCCTTTAGTGCTTGTTCAACCCGTTTGTCGGATTCTTGGAACCTTTCGGATATTTGGTGTCGGAGCTCGTAATCCGATACTTTTTATTTAGCTTTGGATGAAGTTGAATGTTTTGAGGCCATTGCTCCAAGTCCGAAAATACGACCTTTGTATGGCGTAACTTGCTGTAAAACAAATAGAATTAATAATGCTGTAAAACAAATATCGAGAATTAATAACATTTATAAATAGTGAAATTAGATCATAGTAGAATGTCATTATTACCTCGAGATACAACTCGTTGTACTCTTCCTGACTAAGAGTAGTTTGTGAGCCGTCTTCTCTCGGGGGAATTTGCGATACTCGCTCCGCTGCCATGTTTTCAATTTCATCGTAAAGGTTTTTCGCATTAGGATCCACCCACGAACCATCTGGCTTCTTAACGTGCGTACGTTCCAACAATTCTAGATACGATGGTTCGGATCCCTTCTCTTTCGCCTGAAAAAAAATAAAAAAGACATAGTTTAATGAAATGTTAATTTTATATAAATGCATAAAAATTGAATAAAGCTTACCAGATCTTCGTATACTTCCGCAAAAGAACGAGATCTTGCCGTGTGTACGCTTATCCTGTATCCTGCTCTATCAGAACGCCGGGATTTACTTGCTCGCTCGCTCTTTGCCTTAAATTCTAGGGAATCCCAATATGTGCACATCTGATCCCAAATATCTGTCGCCATCCATTTGGGTCTTCCTTTTATCTCTTGGTTTGCGTGACATTTACCTACGATAGACTTGAGACGCAAAGCCGCATTTCTTTCAAATTCGGACTTTACTAGTCCGGTAAGGGCGGGATTCCAATAAAATTTTTGCTGCAATATTAATAAGCTTATTATATTTAAATTGAATTTAAATTACTTTATAAAATTAAAAATTGTTTAAAACATACCACAAATGATTTCCACCATCGTTGCTTAATATTTGGATCGGTATGTGTCCAATTGTAACACGGCCGATCATAATCAGCTGTTATCGTAGCTGTTATGTGACGATTAAGTTGATTAAAGCCAAACCTACAAATCACAATGAAAGATAAATTAACATTTAGTTAACTATTTATAATTGAGATTTGAAATTGAGTATACGTACCATAGTCCGCCGCTTTTTCGATCAAGGTCTATAAGAGGAAGCTTGCGTCGTTCTTCATCCATTGCTAAAATTTCTTCGAGTGTTGGTTCCTCGTATATATGCGGATCGTCATGTTGTACTTGATCTGGTGGTGGTTGCATTTGCGGATAATACGGCATATATTGCCCTGATTGTGTCGATCCAGTGTTTCGGAAAAAATTTGGATTCATGTAATCATCAAACCCTGAATTTGAATGTCGGGAATGAGATGAAAGGTTGCCATTCTCCTCGGACTGAGGGCGGTTTCTCGTTTTACCGCCTCTTCCAACGCGGCGCGACATACTGAAATGTGAAATTAAAATATTACGACACCATCCCAAACCAATCATCTCAATTTCTAAATTTCAACGTAAATTTTTAAATTTCGCAACTTCTAACATCAACACATAAATAAACAGCTAAATTCAATACTCTTCTAGATCCTTGTGTGATTTAATATTGTCTTCCGTCTTCCCTGTGACATTCAGTACTGTATTGATGATGTTATCGAAAAAATTCTTCTCTATGTGCATCACATCAAGATTATGTCGAAGTTTCAAATTTTTCCAATACGGCAAATCCTAAAATATGCTCTTCTTGTACCAGTTATGAGTAATTCCATAACCACCAAATCTCGGATGATTGTTCCCTCCACAATCTATACTCCTCGGAATACCCAAAGCAAGAAGTCGTTCATACAAAATCTCCTCGCCGATCAAAACTGGAGGAGGAGATTTCCGCACAACTACATTCCTTTTGAAATTTCTCTTGTTGCGCCGTAATGCATCATCAACAGGAAGAAAACGACGATGACAATCAAACCAACTCGTCTTTCTTCCATGTTTCAACTGAAAAGCATCTGTTTCCTCCATGCAATATGGACAAACCAATCGACCATGCGTTGTCCATCCAGATAACATACTATAAGCTGGAAAGTCACTTATTGTCCACATGAGAGCACCTTGTAACATAAAATTTTGTCGCCTCGATACATCGTACGCTTGAACTCAATTCCATAATTCTTTTAACTCTTCAATAAGTGGTTGAAGAAATACATCCAAACTTCTTTTCGAATGATTAGGCCCGGGAATCATTATTATTAAGAACAAAAATTTCCGTTTCATGCACATATCCGGTGGTAAGTTGTAAGGTGTCACTATAACTGGCCACAATGAATAATTCTTCCCAGACATCCCAAATGGATTAAAACCATCGGTACAAAGGCCTAACTAGACATTTCGACTCTCAGCCGCAAAATCAGGATATACCTTGTTAAAGTGTTTCCACGCCTCACCATCTGAGGGATGACACATCTCTCCTTCACGACTTGAATGCTCAGCATGCCATCTCATGTCGCTTGCGGTCTCCACAGATTGATACAATCTTTTTAATCTGTCTGTAATTGGTAAGTACCACATACGACGATATGGAACCGATTTTCCATTCTTTGTTAAATAAAACCGATCTTTTCCACAAAATAGACAATTACTCATCTCCGATGTCTCTCTCCAAAAAAATCATGCAATTGTATTGATAAACATCAATCTTTTGATATGGCAATAAACCCAAAGATCGCATCATCTTCTTTGACTCATAATAGGAGTCTATTGCATTATTATCTTCTGGCAAATAATCTCTTACTAATTGCAATATCGAATCCATGCAATTCTCAGACAAATTATTTTTAGTCTTCAAATTCATCAAACGTGCAGACAGAGATAACTGTGATAAACCACTCCTACAACCATCATAAAGTGGATTCCTAGCACTTTCTAGCATTTCAAAAAAACTTTTTGCTTCTTCATTCGGATCTTCTTCAATATTTTCTTTTCTTTTACGAAATACATTTTGCACAATTTCCACATAAGGGTTCATTTCTACATCTTGAGAAGACTCAAATTCATCATGATGTATAGTGCCCCTACTAAAGTTTTCCACAACATTACTAGGTCGTGGTGCAAATTTTTCTCCATGACATAACAACATGAAATAATTCGGGGTAAATCCTCTTAAATAAAGATGCTTCCAAACAGTTCTCTCATTAAAAAATTTTTCATTCTTGCATTTGACGCATGGACAAACCAACGTACCCGCTTCTTTGTAAACTTGTTGATTCGTCGCCATTGTCATAAACTATGTGACGCCTTCTATAAACTCTTTCGATACGCTTTGAGATTCTGGATCAATTCTTCTGTACATCCATTGTCTAGAATCGAAAATGTTCGATCTTGATGAAGATGCCATTATATCGCAAACACTATAGAAGATATGCGGTAAAAAATATGAGAGTTGCTTATGAAAAACGGATCAATGGTTAAAGGGTTAAATAGATTATTTATACACGAATTAGGGACGGATTAGGGACTAAGAGATTAATTTTCCGAAAAATCGTCCCGAAACCGTCCCTAAATGGCTTTTAAAGTCCTAAATTTAGGAACGGTCCCAAATCCGTCTCCAAATTTGGAGACGGATGACCTGCCCGTCTCCAAATTTGGAGACGGATGCCCTGCCCGTCTCAGCGACGGCCCTGCCCGTCCCCAATTTAGGGACGGGTGAAACTTCCGTCTCCAATTTAGGGACGACTTACTCATCCGTCCCTAATTGGTCCGCAATTAGGGACAGATTAGGCACGACTCTTCTGTACCCAAATTTGGGGACGGATTCAGGACGGATTTCATATTCCGTCCCTAATCCGTGTATAATCTATTCCTAAATTTAGGGACGGAAATGTCGGTCCCTAAATTCCGTGCCTAATCTTGAATTTTCTAGTAGTGAATTATTTCCAATTATTATTGTTGTGTTTAATTTTGTAATACTTTGATGATATGAAGTACATTTTATCTAACATTTTTTCAATTGTTAGATGTGAATTATGTGTTTACTTTCATTTTAGTTTGATAATAAAGAGAATTTTATAAATTTTTTTACTTTATCTTTGTTATTCTAATTGATTGACAAGTTACAATGATTTATGTATTTTTTTTATTTAAATTACACAAATTTTGAACAAATAAATCTAACTAGTATTTTATAACTATAACTAAACATAATCATTTACAATCGAACAAAATCAACAACCGTTTATGATGATAGTTGAATAATTTACTATTTATTGAATCAAAATAACTCATACCTATCGTAATCGACTAAGATCTGAATGATCTAGTCTTAGTTATTATGCCATAATTTTTTTGTATCTCACAGTAGAGTAGAACATAATGAATTTATAAAATCTGTGGAGAATATATTGAATTTGGAAATTTGGAGTTGAATACGTTGAATTGTATTGAAATAAGTGAAATCGTGTCAAAATCATTTGAATTAAAATATGGTTATTTAGTGTTAATCTAGTTTAACAATGTAGTTAATGTATTTTTAAAGGGAAGGGAATTTCAGTTGATAATAGGATTTTGGCTAATAGTCGATGGAGGAATAGAATAAGTCAAATTCATGTAGAGGATACGACTAAATCAAGACATTTTAGGAGGAAATATGCGTTTGTAAAATCAATACGGTAATGACTTGGTTTATAGATGTTGTTCCATATACTTCATTTCGGCTCAATGAATCTTTTACACTCAAATTTAGGTCGACAGAGTCCTATTTTTCTAACTATTCAATTTCGATAAAAAAATTTTTTGTTTCCATAAATTCATCACTCAAAATTGTTTATGTATACTAATCATTGAAAAATGATTAAAGCAAAATTATTGAACCTCTAACCCTAAAGTCGTAGAAATAAGATAAAAACGAGTTTTCAATGATTAATTAATTAATGAAGTTTAAATTTAAATTATATAATTTATAGTGAAATAGGATTAGTGTAATATATTAGAGATTTATTTGAAGAAACTAAAGTCGGAAGAAATAAAACTAAAACATAATTCTTGAAGGTGCAATAAACCATCTTTTCTAATTTATTCCAATGTTTTTAACTTTTTCTTATATTTTAGATTAATTAATTGATTTTGAGATTATATTAATTCTGAATATTTAAAATTTATACAGTTTAAGAAGACTTAAAATTGGATAAATGAAATAAAAAAATCTTATGGAACAATAAGATTAAATTAAATTTTGAAAATCGATTGAAAATCAAAACAAATCAAAATTTCAGAAATAAAAAAAAACAAACAAATGAAGGTCAATAAGGAGAAAACACACATGATTTTCATGCGTTGTGGTGGGTGAAGAGAACTCCAAAGATAAATATGAGTGCACAGCTAGATATTTTTTTATGTTTTTATTTTAATTTAGTAAAGATATTTTGGTAGGTATATAGTAAGAAAAATGAGGTGATATGATTTGGTAGGTATATAGAGCATATATGATGCTTTAATTTTGTTTCAGTCCCCTAAGATTCTACTAGATAACTTAAATTTTGTTTATAATCGGTAAAAATGTTAATTGTATATTGAAAAAACTAGAGCTTTATAAGTGTGACTGATGTCATGAAAATGAGTTGTAACTAAAGAAAAAAAGGAATTTATAATTCACTCACATTAAATATTTAGAGTAGCATCGTGGTTTTGGTGGATACTTCACATATTTTATTGGTTGAATAATTAAAGAAATTATAATGATAATAATTTTAATGATGATGATTCTATGTTATCCAATTATTTTTGTTCGATCGAATAGAACTCACGAACACTAATAATTCTAGAGTTTATTTACATAACAAAATCATAACTGATAATAGTTTTGGAATACTTATAATCAAATTATTATTAAAGCGTAAATGAATTTGTACTTAAATCAACTAAAAAATAATTCAATCACAAATTGTTTAGAACTTGTAATGGATAAATATAGATTTGAAAGTACATTCTCCAAGTATGTTTAAATTTTCATGAGTTATATAGTTTTCTCTTGTTCCAATAAAATTTATTGAATCGAAGGTATAAATATTCTAACGCTAAAATAAAATCAATGATCTCTGAAATTTTTTTATAGAAACATTAGATTTTAATTGACTATTCTAATTATAAGGTTAAACAATATCTTTATAACATGTATACGAGTAATACTTTAAAACAACAAATATTATTTATACTATTTGAGTGTATCAATATTAGGATAGGTTTTTACACCATTTTTGCATGTATCTTACATTGAGTCTTACTTATCCGATATGATTTCGAGCTTCAAACACCCGTTTTGTTGGTTTTCAGGTTTTTAGGCGACAAGGCCTAAATGAGCTTAATATGAAGAATTTCTGATCAAAACTACATGAATAGAAGACATATCTATTCAGAGCTCCAGAACCCAAAGGAATACCCGAGCAACGAGCGGAAAAGAGAAGTATCAAGGACAATAGGGTGCCCGGTTGGGCACTATTCCTCCACCCGCTCGGGTAAAACCTACGGGGTTTTATCCACACATTCAGCACGACCCGAGCACATGAGCAATGAGATCGGGTAGCCTTACCCGATCGGGCGCAAGAAGAGTACCCGCTCGGGTTATTAGTCATCCAATTTACCCCGAGAGTTTACA
>CM071876.1:7576279-7587586 GCA_036759665.1 Gynandropsis gynandra
AAAAGAATAAAGATTCAATAACGCACCTCTTCACTCCTCTAAGGTCGCGCAACCTTATGAGTGTGCCATAGGCAGCCTGGGTCTCAGTAGAAAGCGACCCTCTTCGACTTCGACGTCCTAGGAACAAAGCGTGGATCTAAGTGCTGAAAAATAAATGCATAAGAACGAGAAGAAAAGATTCAGATGATATTAAAAGCTTAGAGAAATTGGTATGGAGATCGCTTGGACGTTATCTAGGGTTGTGAAGTAGCCTTAGATTTTAGGAAGGATTTCATGGCTCAGCACTTTCGGTAGACATAGGACTATACTCGGTACGCTTAGGCTCTTATCCATGTGACGCGCTGATATGCAAAGATGACTAACACTTCGAAATTTTTGAGCTAGTATCCGTCGTTATTAGATTCTTCTTAGGCTATACTTTAGTTTTGTTTGAGGACAAACAAAGGTCTAGGTCTGGGGGAGTTTGATAACACCGAAAGTGTATCAGTATTAGGATAGGTTTTTACACCATTTTCGCATGAATCTTACATTGAGTCTTACTTATCCGATATGATTTCGAGCTTCACACACCCGTTTTGTTGGTTTTCAGGTTTTTAGGCGACAAGGAATCGAACATCAAATCGATTTCATTCTCGGAGCCACGTTACCAAATCGGCCAGCCTACCGAACCAATCCCATGGAGACTAAGGAGCTGCAGAGGCAAGTGGAGGAGCTCATGGCCAAGGGACATATTCGCAAGAGTATGAGTCCGTGTGCCGTACCCGTGCTACTCGTGCCGAAGAAAGATGGCAGCTAGCGCATGTGTGTTGATTGTCCTGCAATCAACAACATTACGGTGAAGTATCGACATCATATACCTAGGCTAGATGACATGTTAGACGAATTGCATGGAGCGGGCCGCGTAATTCGCAACAACCTAGATCTCAATTTCAAACGAGCGGATAAAAAGAACTGAACAGATCTAGAGCAAGGGGGGCGACGAACAGGGCAAGAAAAGACTGGAGAAACATCTGGAAAGGCTCAGGAGGTATCGAAGAAGAAGAGAAGCACCAATTCGTACACCGGTAACACAATAGGGAAGGTCGAGGCGTCGAATTCCTTAGGGTTTATCATGTATAGGACTCTGTTATCTGTTTATTCTGTTTATTCCATGAATGAGTAGAGTCCCTACTGCGGGTAGGGATATCGGATTTGTATGTATGAACGATGTTTCGCGTTCATGCCTAGTTTTATGAATTTATTCTTGATTTACGATTTTACGCTTAGCAATATCATTCTTACGTTAGTGCTGACCGCTCAACAACATAGGATCTCGAACCTTGCTGGAAGGTTAAGGAACGAATCCGGTTGTAGATTAAGATTGACCAATGAGAATCTGACCGGTCGGTTGGTCATCTTAGGGATAGTAATTGCGGTCATAATGCTGCCATGATATATGTTAATCATTGCTGGAAGGTAGGGTTGCATGTATCCATGGTTAGGAGGTTTAGGCTCGGAAGAATCACTCCTCACCGTAGAGCATGAATTTCCCGTTGTCAAGAATAGGTTATAGAACTATGATCCTTAGTCGTTCATCTATGCAATTCCCGGTATCTCGTACACCCGTAGTATTCACCATATCTAGTCTTATCTCTAACCTAGTTTCGTTGTCACTATTAGGATAGTTTTAGGAAATTTAGGACCATATCCCATTCTATCTTCTTTCGTCTTAGTTTAGTTTCGTTCTTAGTTTAGCCACTTTAGTCCCTAGAGAACGACCCTGGTACTACACGATACGTATACTTGCGGTGAAGTGGACTAGGAAAATTATAACTCGTGTTTCCACACGTCAACTATCACTAAATAACACTATTATAAACATATTGTAATTTTTAGAAGTTTCTTTAACTTCTAAAATTTAATTTATTATGACTATGTTAAATTAGAGAAAATTTGATGTTGATATTTGTTTTATGTAATGATAGTTTGTTAAATCCTCTTATTAATTCAATATGAATTTAAGTGTTTTTATATGATTGAGACGGTTTTTAATAAATAATTTTTTTGTTTGAATTTCGACTTACATCTCATATATAAATGGAATATTTTTAAAGCTGAATTCAAATTTATTAGAAAAGAAAATAGCATATTTTTATTGATTGATTCAAAAATACATATGGTCATGTGTATATTTAATACTCCCCCTCAAGATGAGGAGTATGAATTGAATACTCTCATCTTGGAGAGTAATAGATGAAACATGATAGCTCACATGTGGTATTGGCCATTGCCCTGTATTTAGCCTTAGCACTGCTCCGAAAAATGCTTACCTGCATCTTTGATTTCCACGAGATTAGAGCAGAGTCAAAGAAAATACAATAAGCAGTAACAGAACGACGAGAATCCAAACATGATGCTCAACTGGTAGCTAAAAAATTGTGGTTTAGATTGTAAAGAAATCTACAATACAAAAAACTTATCAGAATTGGCAATATGTTTATAAGAAAAAAAAGAGGAATATAGAGGTAGAAAACAATTCATTAATCAAAGAAACACAATAAGAATCAAGAAATAGAAATGTAAAATACTTTTTTTTCTGCAAAAGAGATGTAAATTTTAATTCTAAGGGATTTCCAGTTCTAATTGATTTACCAGTTAAATGATATTGTGTTTCGATCATTTTAAAAGAATTTGAAAAGAAAAACGATGAAACTTCAGAATTAGTGACTAAAAAATAAACCCAAGTAGCTCTTAAAAATCATTAAAAATTGTTAAAAATATATATAACCTTCAACAGGTTCAGTGTGAAAAGGTCCCCATATATCCAAATGAATTAATGCAAAATGACTTGATGATTTATAATTATGTGAAACGAAAGGAAATCTATGTTGTTTTGCTAGGGACATATTGAACAAAAAGTAGAATCATCTTTAGAAGTAGATTGAATAAGAGAGTTTTCAGAAAGAATGTTATTTTTTAAAGAGATGGGTGACCTGATCATGGTGGGTTAGAGAAATACAAAAATCTAGTAAGATCTGAATGAGAAGGAGATGGGCTCTTGTTTGATAAGTTTGCTAAGCAAAAGAAAGAATTGTCTATCAAACTGAATAATAAAGGCATAGAAAAAAGGGGTAGGGTAGATTAAAACCTCATCCTCAGAAAGCAATTGAAAAGAAATATGAATATGTGTTTGAGTGAGAAAATGATTTATCATCGATTAAAAAAACGTAAACTCATTTCATTACCAGGAAGCTATGTAAGAGCATCCAGAAAGCCAAAACCCTAAAGAAAAGAGAATCGACCCAAAAAAGAAGGATGAGAAATCCCTGAGGATCGGAAGCAGCAAAGAAGATGGGTTTTTAATGATGGGTTTCTGGATTTTGCGCGTAATGGACGATGATCCCCAAGAACAGGGAATAAAGCAAAATTTTTCCTATTTTTTTGTGAGGATGAAAAGGGAGAGAGAATCTGAGAAGCCAATAAAAGGAGTTGAGAAACGAAGGAAGAGAGACAGAGTGAAAGAAGCTCTTGAGAAAGGAGAAAATGAGAAAAGATTGAAGGCATCTTTGGAACAAGAAGAGAATGAATGATCACTAAAGGAGGCCCGTGAGAGAGAATAGAATGAGCATATGAAAAGGGATACGACCAATCTTGAGAAGGCTTTGGAGGAAAGAGCTAGAGAAATTGATGATCTGAAAAGTAAAATCGAAGGGCTCGTGAGTGATAAGGAGGAGATGGAGATAGGAAAATTTGGCAAAGAGGCGAAAATCAATGAGTTGGAGAAGAAGTTAAATAATTTGAATGAGATTGTTCAGAGTTTGAGGAACGAAGAACGAGCTTTGCAGGAACAGGTTATGGGATTGGAGAAGAATCGTGATGAAGCTCAGGAAAAAGAAAGAAAGAAACTGAATTGCAGAGAGGAAAGAAGAGTTGCATAGAGGAAAGAAGAGTCGGCGAAAAGAAGAAACTGAATTGCAGATGGGAAAGAAGAACTTTCGGAAAGAAGAATCGGCAGAAAGAAGAAACTGAATTTCAGATTAAACGCCGAAAAAAGAGCACTGGCGAAGAAGAAGAAAAATACATGTAGAAAAGAAATCACCGGTCAAAGGAAATTTGCCTTAAAACAAATACTTGCTTTGATACCATATTAGAAAAGGAAAAGGAATATTTTTATTGATTGATTCAAAATACATATGATCATGTGTATTTATAATACACAATATACTCAAGATCAAGAATTAAACAATCAAATATCATTAATCAATTAAAGAAAGAAGAAAAAAAAGAAACAAATAAAGAAAGAAAAGAAACTTTATCAAAATGATATTTAATAGAATTGAAAACCGATACAACATATTCCTATTAAATCTTGGGTATAAGATATATTGAAATTATATGTCTTAAAGTGCAATTATATGATAACCAAAAGGATCATTAGTAATTTAATTAAAGTTAATTAATTATATAATTATATGTAATGTTTAGTGTATATATATGTGATATATATATATTCTATTCTATTGGCCCACATAAACACAAAAAGACATAGACTAGAGAATTTCAATATCAGAGAGAAATTTAAGAAAAATATTTTCATAGTGTTCTGATCCCGTTAGTCATTGACGTGAAGCTGATGTTAAGTTACAATCCATCCCAGATATACTAAAGATTAGAGGATCGAACCATCGGTTATATAGTTTTAGAGAAAACACTATCCTTTGAAACCAAAATAATAAAATAGACAAAATCTATAACTAGGTTGTATATAAAACACTTTTGTTGCCTATACGACAACCCTATAGTGGTAAAAGAGCATCTAGTCATCTCTAGATAAGAATTTTGGTGAATTTAGGATGAAATTTCGTTAGAAAATTACATTTTTCGTGACTTTTGGGTGCGACGCTTGGTTAAGCAAAAGTTGATCAAGCCTAGTGGTATCTTCGGTTATATAAGTTAATACAGTAATTCCTCTAACTCTAAAAAGCAATATGATTTTTCGGGCTTAGGAAAAAACAAAAATTTCGGTTAAAATTCTGAGTAATTTATTAAATTGCTCGACTGAGCACCGAGGTTGCACGCTACATAAAAGGTACCAACCGAGAAAAAACATTGTTTGGGTGTAGCGATAATTATAGTATTGGAATGATAGATCCAACAAAATTTGCTTGAGCTGAAAAACTTCCACAATGAATCACTCGATCGAGTGGTATGACTGCTCAGGCCGAGCAAAGTTACAGAGATAAATCACTAAATGGTAGATTGGACCAAACAATAGTTTCTTAGGTGAAGAAATTCCTCTAGCAGATCAAATCAACCGAGCAAACGAGTTGATCGGGTTGAGTGAACCTACAAAGGTAAATTTCAAAAGTCAATTTGGGTCGAATAAGGTGTTACTTGATCCGAGCAATTTCTCGAGTAATCATTGCTAGGGCCGAGTGTGGGTTTTTGAGCTGATTTTTTTCTGTGTGACTCTTAAAACGGTCAACCAATATGAGTATTCGACCGAACAATATGTCTTAGACGTGAACCATTGCGTAATAATTAAGTTCTAAAAGGTAAAAATCATTTTGACTAATGACTTTCCCATTAAATGTGTGTGTGTATGTGTGTGTGTATATATATATATATATATATCATGATATCTTTTATATGGAACGACCTAACTATTATGAGGCATATATATTGAGTTTCGACGAGTGTAGTCTATTGCATGTGGTAGACAGCGATTAGATTGTACATATGTCTAGACAACCTGAGGGATATATTCTTTGTCTTTGCAAACCATGGGTGATGGGTGGACACAATTGTGTCCATAGGAACAACATGACTACTAGGGGAGAATGTGATATAGAGTCGCTATAATATTGCACGATTAAACAAGTTAATGTTGTTGAAAAACAACCTAACAGCCAAAGGGCTCTTTCATAATAAAAGTGGGTTCAGTAAATGATGATAAGAAATAAGATTTATAATGCTATAGTAGGATTGATTTCTAGTTAGCATTATTTAGATGAAGTTCATATTTAAATAATGTATTTAAGAGGTGTTCTTATGAATGGTGTTTTTGCTATCTATTTTACATATTTTTATAAGTTAGAAGTAATATCTTCCTCACTCCAATCGATACTGGAAGTCCACAAATTGGTAGGGACAAATTTTGAAGATCGGTATTGAAACATTCGATTGGTTTTTATGCATGAGAAACTTATTGATAAAATCGATAAGCTAACGATGACAACCCGCTGATGATACGTTGATGCCACAATTGCTTATGTGAAGTAAGGGATGATATGATCACCTCTAAGTGTATTATTTTAGCATCTATGAGTGTTTAACTCCAGGTTCAGCATCAAGACATGGACTTAATGCAAATCATCACGCATCTTAAAATGTATGGATCATAGAGTACAACAGAAAGTCTATGAGAGTTCCCAACATGTCCATTGGACTACATGTTCTTGGGATGATAAATCTCATCGAACAACTTTAGAAGTTTAGGTTCTTATTTGGTATTGATTTGGTACATGATCTGATAATGCAGTCATTCCCTAACACTTTTTTTTCAAGTTCATTGTTAATTTTAACATGAACTAAATGGATATCGAGTTGCATGAGATGTTGACTATCTTATTTGATTATGTGAATCAAATATTCAAAGGTGTGTCAAAGGTTGTTGGACTTATGATGGTTGTTGGCTTTTGTTCCAAGAAGAGGAAGCAAGAAGAATTATTCCATGACTAAAGGTGATTCGACAAACATAAGGCCAAAAATGGAAAGGCTAATCATGTTGGTGTGGGGTGCTTCGTCTACAAAAAGAAAGAACATTGAAAGAGAAACGAAAAGGAGTATTTTCCATCATCAAAGGCAAGAAATAATGTATGAATGAAAAGTAATTTTTTTATTTCAATTGTTACTATTGATTCAACCATATGGGTATTAGATATCAACAATAGTATTAACATCTACAATATGTTATAAGGACTGAAGATCAGCATGAGGATATGAAATGAAGACTTCAACATATAAATAGAGAATGACTCAAGCATTGCGATATTAGTTGTATGGATAGTTTCAGTAATTAGTATGTTTACGAGAAAGACAGTTTGTTTAGAATATATTTACTATGTTCCGAAATTTATTTCAAATGTAACTTCCTTTTTTATGTTAGATAGATGTGAATTTAAGATTTTATTTGCTAATAACATTTGCATTTTATTCTATAATAATAAGTTATCTACAAATGTTTATTTACAACACGACATTGATATTTTACCTAATGCAATTGTTGATTAAATTAACATGCATTTTTCTGGTTACAATTTAGAAAAAGGATAACTGTATGTATCAGACATTCCTTTGGTGTTGTAGACTCGATTACATCAAGGATAAATGGATTAACTCGTTTCATTCATATGGATATCTCGGAAAATATGGTTATGAATCATATGCAACTTATAAATCGTGCCTCCGAGGGAAAATGACCAAGTTTCTTTTTTTGGGAATAGGAGAAATAGCTACGGAACTCTTAGGACCTGTACATACTAATGTATGTGGTCCAATGAGAGTTCAAACTAAAGGATGGTATTTTTATTTCATCATATTCAGTGACGATATGCCATGGTATGAATTTATGTATCTAATAAAACATAAATATGAGTCATTTGAAATGTTCAAAAGATTTCGTAGTCAAATGGAGAAGCAAACTGGAAAGGTCATCATTTACAAAATGTTGATATCTCACTATGGAGAGAGATACCCGAATCACGAGTTCACGGATTATCTATGGTAAAGTAGATTTTTTTCACAGTGGACAGCTGCTAGAATGTCGCAACATAATGATGTTTCGGAAGGAAAAATTGCACTCTATTAGATATGGTATGAGCTATGAGGAGGTTCATTGATCTTTTGATCAGCGTACAGAATTATACTTTAGAAGAAATTGATTATTTGTGAAAACATTTCCCACAAAATAAGTATCTAAAACTTCGTAACACATATGAAGAGGACATAAGCCAAACTTGAAATACATAAGGTATATATGGCGTTGTTCAGTTTTCATCAATAGAGTGCAATTAGATAACCTCAACATTAGATCCAATAAGTATCGTTTATCGAATATTCCAAGGAAATAATGAGATATTATTTCTATCATGACTCTTAGCACAAAGTGTTTCTTGATAGATGTGCGACCTTTTTGAAAGGGAAATTCCTTATAGAAGAAAATTAGGGTGGTAAAATAAGTCTTGATGAGAATTAAGAACCCATAGAACCGGCACAAGCTAGAGAACAAGAGATTATTCCATCTCCAAGTGTTGAAGTTCAAGGATAGGTTATAGAACTCATCCAAGAACCTATTCAACAATAAAATCTGGATAAAATTGTTCCTTTGTTACAAGGTTTTTTAAAAGGTCTATACGTTTTCGGTATGCACCTGATATGGTGAACCTTATGGTCCAAGATAATTAGAGAAATCATATTGATGATGACCCATTGACTTTTGAGGAAACAACACATAGTGGTAACTCTGAGATATGATGAAAAGCCATAAAATCCGAGATGGGGTCGATGAAGGGGAAAAGTATGGATTTTGGTAGAGCCTTCACCAAAATATTAACCAATTGGTTGTAAATGTGTTTACAATAAAAAGCAAATTAAAGCGGATGGGAAGGTCGAGACCTAGAAAGCCTTTCATGTTGCTAAATGATATAGTCGATGTGAAGGCCTTGATTATGAAGAAACATTTTTCCATTTAGTAATGCTTAAGTATATTCAAATTCCACTTGCAATAGCAGCCTATGATGACTATGAGATATGGAAAATGATAGTGAAAACAAATTTCCTAAATGGGGAGCTACATGAAGAGGTTTATATGACTCAACCTGTAGGCTTCACAGTCCAGTCTATGGATAGTATGGTATGCAAGCTGCAAAAGTTCATTTATGGACTTAAACAAGATTCTCGTACTTGGAATCTTAGATTTAACAAGGTATTTGAAATGTTAAACTTTGTTATATGCATATAGTAACCTTGCGTGTACCAGAAGACAAGTTGGAGCAATGTGATTTTCTTAGTGCTATATGTAGATGACATATTGCTCATAGAAAATGACGTATCGTCATTGGAAAAAACCAAAATTTGGTTGTTCGAACATATCTCCATGAAAGACTTGGGGAGAAGCAGCCTATATTCTTGAATAAGGATCTACAGAGATAGATTCAAGAGGTTGTTATGACTCGCCGAGTCTTTGTACAATATAACATAATCAAGAAGTGATATCTTCCGATAGGCACTGTAATTTTATTAGGGAGATATGATTTTCCTAAGACCTAGGATGAGAGAAAACACATTAGCAGGATCACGTACGCTAACGCGGTTGGAGCTATCATGTATATAATAACTTGTACACTTCCAATATGGCCTTCGCACTAAGTGTGGAGAGTCAATATCGGGTGGATCTCGATGAAGAATATTAGAAGTTGGTGAAAACCATTTTAAGTACTAGAAAAGGACTAAGGACTAATTTTTCATCTATGGAGACTTTACATTGGAGTTAGAAGGGTTCATCGATATGAGTTTTGCATCGAAAGACAATAATAAATCCGAACGATCATTTGGAAAAATTCCAAACAAGCTACAGTAGTCGGATTGGTCATAAAAGCAAAGTATATTGTTTTATGCGAGACGGCGAAAGAAGCAGCCTGAATGAGAAATTTTATTAGTGAATTTAGTGTGGTCGCTTCGGTAAGGGAGCATGTTTCATTATTATGTGATAATATTAGAGTGATAACTCAAGAGAAAAAAACTGAGATCCCATCAAAGATCAAAGCATGTTTTGCAAAAGTATCATCTAATTGGAGAGATCATAGAATATGGGGACTTTCAGATTGTGAAACTTGATGGGAAAGAAAACACCACAGATCCATTCACAGAGTCGCTCTGATCAAAAGAGTTTGACAAGCACATGTTGAAGACACACTAAAAAGATGTAACGTATTGGAACTAGTTCTAACTTAGTTTCATGGAGTTGACATTATTTAGAACTAGTAAACATATGTGTTATGTTTGAACATTTTACTTTAATATAATCGGATTATTTTATTTCATGTGATGATTCATATATATATATATATATAATATGAGTATTGTATATGAGAAATTGTAGTTTTCCATGGTTTATATTGGAAATTCATGATTGACGTGGTGGAAACACGAGTTATAATTTTTCAAGTCCACTTCACCGCAAGTATACGGATCGTGTAGTACCAGGGTCGATCTCTAGGGACTAAAGTGGCTAAACTAAGAACGAAACTAAACTAAGACGAAAGAAGATAGAATGGGATATGGACCTAAATTTCCTAAAACTATCCTAATGGTGACAACGAAACTAGGTTAGAGATAAGACTAGATATGATGAATACTACGGGTGTACGGGATACCGGAATTGCATAGATGAACGACTAAGGATCATAGTTCTATAACCTATACTTGACAACGGGAACTTCATGCTCTACGGTGAGGAGTGATTCTTCCGAGCCTAAACCTCCTAACCATGGATACATGCAACCCTACCTTCCAACAGTGATTAACATATACCATGGCAGCATTATGACCGCAATCACTATCCCTAAGATGACCAACCGACCGGTCAGATTCTCATTAGTCAATCTTAATCTACAACTTAGCGAACCGGATTCGTTCCTTAACCTTCCAGCAAGGTTCGAGATCCTATGTTGTTGAGCGGTCAGCACTAACGTAAGAATGATATTGCTAAGCGTAAAACCGTAAATCAAGAATAAATTCATAAAACTAAGCATTAACGCGAAACATCGTTCATACATACAAATCCGATACCCCTACCCGCAGTAGGGACTCTACTCACTCATGGAAGAAACACAAACAGAAGATAACAGAGTCCTATACATGATAAACCCTAAGGAATTCGAAGCCTCGACCTTCCCGATTGTGTTACCGGTGTACGGATTGGGGCTTCTCTTCTTCTCCGATGCCTCCTGAGCCTTTCCAGATGTTTTTCCAGTCTCTTCTTGCCCTGTTCGTCGCCCCCTTTGCCCTAGATCCCTTCTGTTCATTAAATCCGCTCGTTTGAATTCGAGATCTAGGTTGTTGCGAAATACGCGGCCCGCTCGGGCACAGGTGTTGCCCGATCGGGTATAGGCTCGCCCGACCGTGTTGGTTCATGGTGCCCGAGTCGCGTAAACTCTCGGGGCAGATTGGATGACTAATAACCCGAGCGGGTATTCTTCTTACGCCCGATCGGGTAAGGCTACCCGATCTCATTGCTCAAGTGCCCGGGTCGTGCTGAATGTGTGG
>CM071876.1:7591752-7623859 GCA_036759665.1 Gynandropsis gynandra
AATAGTGCTCGACCGGGCACCCTTGTGTCCTTGATACTTCTCTTTTCTGCTCGTTGCTCGGGTGTTCCTTTGGGTTCTAGAGCTCTGAGTAGATATGTCTTCTATTCATGTGGTTTTGATCAGAAATTCTTCATATTGAGCTCATTTAGGCCTTGTCGCCTAAAAACCTGAAAACCAACAAAACGGGTGTGTGAAGCTCGAAATCATATCGGATAAGTAAGACTCAATGTAAGATACATTCGAAAATGGTGTAAAAACCTATCCTAATATTGATACACTTTCAGTGTTATCAATGATCATGATCAAGATCATGATAAAGAGGGATGAGTTTTATAGTATATAAATCAAAATATGTTCTTGATCATTGGATGATGAATAGGATGTTAGTTATCCGGATAAATCAAGATGCGTATGACAGATTCTTGGATAGAAATTAGTAGATCTCATGTACTAAGTCACATATATGGATGATGCACATAGAGATTTGATCATTGAACTAACCTAAAGTGAGTTTTCCTATTAGTTAAGTTACCCATTATCTAGCAAAATTCTCGAAAATGATTTGAATGTCAGATTTTCTTTCGACTTGAGGTCAACAGAGAAATTTACAATTTATTTTTTCATTCTTTGATTTATGACACTTTGTGCTCTAGATGGAATCCTTCAATTATTGGTAACAATTTGGGATCTTTGTTTTCATGGATCGTAACGATTGAAAAAAAACTTTGGACAATGCAAAATGATGATAAGAGAACGGAGCTTCTCGAGTTTACTCAACAATCTTTTGCAATAGATATGAAACATATTCTATAATCATTGGGATTTGACACTCAAACTATACCCTATGGTTATTCGGAGCTGGAAAGACAGAACGAAATATTGAATTCCCTTTCACTATGGTCATTAGAATAAAGGATGTTTATTCACGTTATTTGACAATTGAGAAGTGATGTTAGACGCAAACCTTGATTAGATGATTACTAAGACTAATCTCCTATAAGCTTAGCATTGAATCCATGAGGTCACACACTAACGAGTGTTTTGATTCATTGATGATTGTTATTACACAAATAGTGTGGTAATTAGGTATGTTTTTCACTAGCATCAATAACATAATTGATGAAAAGAATCGATGCATTTAGAATAGATGTCTCTATGTGGTTTGCATATTGATATGAATGGTAGTATTGATATAAGGAAGTGTATATGAATTATGGGATTATTATCACTTGGGAGAAGTTGGAGATCGTTGAAATTATATATTTCTAAGTGTTATTATATGATAACTAGAAAGCTTATTAAGCAATTAATTAGAAGTTAATTAATTTCATAATGACATCACAATAAACACAATAACATAAAAAATTACATAATTCCAATATCATAGAGAAAAACTAAGAAAAATATTCTCTTAGAATTCTAACTGCATCGATATTTATTGGTGAAGCCACTTCGGTGTGGATTTTTGTTGGAAGATCTGTGTCATTGGGTCTAAGATCCAATTCATCCAAATATACAAGAAGTCAGTGGATCGAACCATTTGGTTATATAGTTATAGAGAAACACCAACCCTTAAAACCGAAAGAATAAAACAGACTAAATCTATAATTGTGTTGTAAATAAAACATTGTTTTCTCCAAATTACAACCGTACAAGATTCTCTTCACTGATGTTCAAGATGACTTTGAATTGGTATATACGAATTATCCTAAATATGAAATATACAACTTAAACTTGATATTAAATGTAATTTTTAAAAAATATATTTTTCACCAAATTATTATTACCTTCGCACGATTACTTCATGTTTTACTTTTGAAATACAAAAAGGTGAACTTTGCGACCATTAGGGGTGGGCACGGGTTGGATATCCAGATTTTTTAGTGAACCCAAACCCGAACGGATAGCGACTTTTTTACCCGAGCTCGGATCCCATAAAACTCGGGTACCCGATAAAAAAGCCAGGTACCCACGAGTACCCGAACTCGAACTTTAGACGCCACTGTTGTTCCTAAATTTGGTTCCGCCATAGATTCTCAATTCTTCCTCCGCAGCTTTGGCCTCTGGTATCCATCACTGCATCTCTCTCTTATGGTATCTCCGAGTTTCTAAACTTCTTCATCGAGTTATTCTAGAAACTAACAGAGACACAGAGACGAAGTGGAAACATGTGTGGGATACACACCGAAAAAGGTAGACACGACTTTCGTTGGAGGCGAGACATGCACGCCAGCGAAGGTAGACACAACCTACATTGGAGGCGAGAATCGAGGCATACACGCCGACCAAGGTAGATACAATTGGCGTTGGAGGCGAGAGGTGAGGCATACACACCGACGACGAAGGTAGACACGATACCTAGTCTGAGATGAGAGCGATGAAGCGAGCGGCCGCTTGGGATGAGAGATAGGGGTGTAAAATGAGTTGTTGGCTCACGAGCCAGCTATAGCTCGAATCATATTTGAGCAAGACGAGTTGGGTATTTTCCAGTTCGTTTTAAAAACGGGCTGAAGAGCTGAGCCGAAAACGAATTAGAGCTTAGGTGAGATGACTCCCGAGCTGATGAGTTGGCTCACGAGCTGAGTACAAAAGCAAATATTTTTCTATTTTTACACATTATAAATATTCTTTGCTTTTATTAAATATTATTTATATATAATAATAATATTATTTTTCTATTTATACCAAATTAATATAATTTTGTTAACAAATAAAGAAATGAAATATTTTAATAACTATTATAAAAAATTTGTTTATATATTCGATATCTTATTTAATTTTCGATAGATTTTTTTTCTAATTAGTATTTTTTATACTAATAACTTTGTATTCAAATTACTGTTTTTATATTTTATATATTTTATTTGGTGTGTCGAATAAAAATATATAATATTAATATATTACAATTCTTTTAACTGAAATAGTCTAGCTCACGGCAAGGTGAGCCGAGTCGGTTCATTTTATACCCTTAATGAGAGAGATGAAAGAAAAAAAGAGACTTTGAGATGAAGTGAGCAGTCGCCTAAAATGAGAGAGTTGAAAGAGAAAGAAAGAAAGTGAAAGAAAAGAAAGCATCCTTAAAAAATAAAGACATCTTTGTAAATAATATAATTTATAAGAGTATTTTATTATATTTGTATATATGTATTTGAGTACCCGGTACCCGTTTTAGAGACTAAAATATCCGAAACCGAATCCGAATCCATAGAAAGTGAAATTTTATTACCCTAATTGAACCGTAGATTCGAGTAATTTTTTATGGATTCGTGACGGATTTCGGATCGAAACGTATTTTCGAATAATTTATCCATTCTACCGACCATCAATTTTTTATTTTTTCCCTTTCTCCTACCATTCAAATGCAATTCATCTTTTATGGCATGAAGAGATTAGTCTATTGGGCATGTGATATGTTAACAGTAGGTCCATCATTTATATATATATATATACAATATATTTGTTATATGTCGGTGACAAAAATGAATTGTGGTAATTCCGTAGATAATCCTTTGCTAATTTTCTACGATTTTGTATATTGATGTTCGTAGAAAATTTTGTTGAAGATTAGCTATGAAATTTGTTGGAACAAACCAACTATGGATTTGTTACAAAATTTATTTATCATCAATGTGTAGTTACTTTTTTTTAATTCCGTAACAAATGAAAAAAATTTCCTACAAATTGTTAAGTTTAGCTACAAATACTATCATAGTTATATGGCAAATTTGAGGTTTTTTTTATCTTAGATTAAGTGAAAGATACGTGAAAATCTCAATATCTCGCTCCTAATAGTTTGAATCTAGGTAAAAATATATTTTTGCATCTCTCAATAGTTGAACTTTCTGCAAAATATAGTTTCTTATATATCTATATATTGGTCCGAATCAAGAGCTCAAAGACACAAGTCTGTGTTGCAGGTAATTTCTCTCTACTTATTCCATTATCATCTCTTTTTTCTTAAATACAAAGTGAAAGAAGGCAAATAACTCATCACCTATACGTGATCCTATCAACTGGGAAGTGGGAAAAGATCTATTCTAGTGGAGGACAAACTAACCGTTCCACTTATTTTGCTCATAAATTAAACATGGCTGACTTATTCAACTTCTGCAGCTTCTCACAGTCACTGCTGATATTTGGGGTTGGGCTTCCTTAATCGGATTGGTCGATTCAGCCGCGGGTCTGCGTTTCTTTCTGTAGTACGGCGAGGCTCTGTGTCTGCGTCATCCACAGCGTTGTTTGCGGCTGTATCAACACTCCCTCCCTCAAAATGGACCTTGCCCTCAAGGTTCATATGAGGAAAACTGGTCTGAATATGTTGCTTGTTTTCCCATGTGGCATCTTCCATTGGTAGTCCCTTCCATCGCACTAAAACCTCAACTGACAACTTAGACCCGAGGTTTACCCAACGTGTAGCCAGTATGTCCTCTAGTTCCAAGCTCAAACTGACATCTTCCCGTAATGGTGGAAGGGCTCTGTGAACTCGCGGTTCTTCGCCAACCTTGCGTTTGAGCAGAGATACATGGAAGACCGGATAGATTCTTGCTTCGCTAGGCAATTTCAACCGATAAGCTACTGAACCAACACGTTGTATAATCTGAAATGGTCCAAAGTACCGATTTGCCAATTTATGTGATGTTCGACGGAACACAGATTGTTGTCGATACGGTTGAAGCCGTAGATATACCCAGTCCCCTTGTTCAAAGTTGACATCCCTTCTTTTTGAGTCTGCATACTGCTTCATCCTATTATTAGCAGCGGCTAGGTGTTATTTGATTTCACAAAGAAGCTCGTCTCGAGTTGCCATTTGTATATCGAGTTCATCGACGGGGGTTGTGCCAGATTCATACGGTGGAATTTGTGGGGGAGACCGTCCATATAGAGCTTGAAATGGTGTCATCTTTATTGATGAATGAAAGGTTGTGTTGTACCAATACTCCATCTAAGGTAGCAATGCATTCCACTGTCTGGGTCGTTGGTTGCAGAAACAACGGAGGTATTGTTCAATACACCGGTTGACCACTTCTGTCTGTCCATCCGTTTGAGGGTGATATGCTGAGGACATCCGTAATTTTGTGCCAGAAAGCTTCCAAAACTCTTGCCAGAATGTACTGAGAAACACTTTGTCTCTGTCACTTACAATGGATTTAGGAATGCCATGAAGTTTGACCACATGCTCTACGAACTTGGCTGCTATGGTCTTTGCGGTGTAGGGATGGGACAGAGATATGAGATGTGCGTATTTGCTTAGTCTGTCCACTACGACCAAAATGGATGATCGTCCATCTGATTTAGGCAATCCATCAATAAAATCCATGGTGATGTCGTCCCATACTTAACACGGAATAGGCAAGGGTTGTAGGAGTCCCGCCGGAGATAAAGATTCGTATTTTGCTTGCTGACAGATCTCGCATGAGGCAACATATTCACAAACTGTTTTATGCATCGCCGGCTAAAAGAACTGATGAGACAAACGTTTAAATATGCGCAGAACACCGGAGTGTCCCCCTTGTAGAGTATTGTGATACTCATATAACAGATGCTTGATTAGATCAGACTTAGGAGGGATGATGATACGGTTGTTATAACAAAGTAGACCATTCTGAGATGAATATGGCTTACCTGGACTTTGGGAGGCTAGTGTTGCTAACTGTTGCAGATATGGGTCAATGTTCTGCAGCTTACGAATCTCGTCCCAGACTCGTGTTTGTGGAATAGAGATACCCAGGAATTGAGGTGATTCGGGCATTCTTGATAGAGCATCTGCTGCTGTGTTCGTCGTTCCAGGTCTGTAGACGATTTCATAATCATACCCGAATAATTTGTCCACCCATTTTTGTTGTTCCGGAGTTAGAATTCGTTGTTCCAGCAGGTATCTCAGACTCCGTTGATCCTTTTGTATGATGAATTTGCGGCCCAAGAGGTATGGTCTCCAAGTACGAATGGCGACGATAATGGCTAACATCTCACGAGCGTAAGAAGACCAGGTTTTCTTTGTGGGACTGATTCCTCCGCTCATAAATGCTATAGGCTGTCCATTTTGTGTTAATACAGCCCCAATGCCATTCCCTGAAGCATCAGTTTGGATTACAAACGGTTCTGAAAAATTTGGCAGCGCAAGGGTAGGCATTGTTGTCATTGCTGTTTTGAGTTTGCTGAAGGCGTCCTCCGCTGTTTCATTCCATACGAACTTCCCTTTTTTTTAGTAGGATGGTGAGAGGCTTTGCGATCAGTCCATAATCCCGCACGAACTTTCTGTAGTATCCAGTCAAGCCTAGGAACCCCCGAACCTCGGTGATTGACGTTGGTCATGGCCAATCAATCATAGCATGAACTTTGGATTCATCGACTCGAACTCCATCCTTTGAGATGATATGGCCGAGATATTCGAGCTCGTGTTGTCCAAACACGCATTTTTTGAGCTTGACGAATAACTGATGCTTGCGGAGGATGCTGAACACTTGTCTCACCTGCTGCAAATGAACGGTCCAAGAAGAGCTAAACACCAAGATATCGTCAAAAGATACTAGGACGCACTTACGGAGGAGAGGTCTGAAAATGTTGTTCATTAGTGCTTGGAACGTCGAAGGAGCGTTGCATAACCCAAAAGGCATAACCAGGTATTCGTAATGTCCGTTGTGAGTTCGAAAAGCAGTCTTATGGACGTCTTGTGGGTGTACCCGCACTTGGTGATACCCTACCGTGAGATCCAGCTTGGTGAAGTAGTTCGCTCCGTGCAGTTCATCGAGCATATCGTCCACCGTGGGTATCGGAAAACGATCTTTTATCGTCACCGCGTTAAGTGCTCTATAATCTGTGCAAAACCTCCAGGAACCATCCTTTTTTTTTACGAGTAACACAAGTGAAGAGAACGGGGACGAACTTGGCTGAATGATTCCTGATTGCAGCATTCCCGTTACTTGACATTCTATTTCGTCCTTTTGGTAATGGGCGTACCGATAAGGACGCACGTTCACTGGGTCGACCCCTTCCTTGAGTACAATTCGATGTTCAACCTCGCGTTTTGGTGGTAGATGTGTAGGTTCACCAAAAATATCTTCAAATTCATCGATCAGCATCTGCATTCCCTCATAAACTGGTGTTAAATTTCGTTGTTCTGTGTTAATGCAGATCGCAAACAGAGCATGGCCTTGGCGGGCATTCTTGGAGATGTCGGACGGTGGAGAGACAGATATCGGATCTTCCTTTATCCCTTGTATGGTGCATTCTCCATTCTGCCAATTGAACCTCATTGTTCGTTCTCGCCAATCACACACGGTGGTACCGAGATCCCTTAGCCATTGTATTCCCAGCACAACGTCAAGTCCATGTAATGGTAAGCGTATAATGTGACTGAGAAACAGATTCCTCCAAGTGAGAGAGGAACTCTATCATAACGACCGTGGCACTTCATAGGAGTATCATCTGCTACTCGCACCGAGAACGGAATGGTCGGACTGATGTGGAGGTTGAGCGAGTTTGCAGCTTTTTCACTAATGAAATTGTGGGTGGAGCCGTTGTCAATAAGAGCGATGAGCCGACGTTTACCAATCCAAACTTCCACCCGCATGGTGGCCGGAATTGCTAGACCAGAGAGGGCATATAACGAGATTTCTGGATCATCACTTTCTGCTTCATCACCCCCACCCTCTTCACTGTGTTCTCCTTCCATGAGCAACAGTTGTGGTTTTGCGCATCTGTGTCCAGGAGTGAACTTTTCATCACAACTAAAACATAACCCAAGGCTACGTTTCTTCTTAATCTCATCCCAGCTAAGCTTCTTCGGATTTAATCCCGTGTTTCGTGGTGAGAAATTCTGCATCGAGCTCTGCGATGGACTCTGTTTTTGTCGTCGAAAGAGGTCATCCCGCATTCGAGCCATCTGGATGGTCTCTTTCAGGGATTTGGGCCTAAACATCCGAATCCCATCGGTGATTGAAGTTTTTAAGCCTCCTATATACGTTCCGATCAATGCTTTTTGGGTCCAACCACGGACTTTATTCTGAAGGCGTTCAAACTTCGTCTGATACTCACGTAGGCTCCCTATTTGTCTGATTTTTGAGAGAGCTTCATCAAAATCTTCGCAATCCGTCGGTCCAAATCTAACCCACATTTTCTCCTCGAAGGCATCCCATGTAAGAACGGTTCCATCCTCTTCATAAGTCTTTGTCAAAGCTTGGAACCACTCATTCGCATCGTCGTCCAAGTGATAGGAGGCATATCTCTCACGCTGATGGTCTGGGGTATCTTGATATTGAAAAAATTGTTTTGCCTTCCTGATCCAAGTTGTAGGATCTCTGCTGGAAAAGTGTGGAAATTCCAACCTCCGTGATTTTGAGTGAAACATTGGTTGTACGTTGGTCTGCGTTCGACTTGCTGATCCATGTCGTTCTTCGGGATTTTTCCGCGATCGAAACTCGAACCTTCATGAACTCCGGACAAGGATTCAGAAATCCGGTGGAGTGACACTTCGAGCAGCTGTAACTTCTCCGTCATCGCGTTTCGCATTTGTGTGATTTCATCATGCACGTTACCAAGCCCATGCTCGAGTAATTCAATCCGTTCTTTGTTGGTGGTCATATTGATACCACGAGAACGTGGTCCAGATCAATGATGGAAGAAGGATAGATATGGAGCTCTGATACCAATTGTTGGTCCCAATCAGGAGCTTAAAGACACAGGTTTGTGTTGCAGGTAATTTCTCTCTGCTTATTCCATTATCATCTCTTTTTTCTTAAATACAAAGTGAAAGAAGGCAAATAACTGATCACCTATACGTGATCCTATCAACTGGGAAGTGGAAAAAGACCTATTCTAGTGGAGGACAAACTAACCCTTCCACTTATTTTGCTCATAAATTAAAATGGCTGACTTATTCAACTTCTACAGCTTCTCACAGTCACTGCTCATATTTGGGGTTGGGCTTCCTTAATCGGATTGGTCGATTCAGCCGCGGGTCTGCGTTTCTTTCTGTAGTACGGCGAGGCTCTGTGTCTACGTCATCCACTGCGTTGTTTGCGGCTCTATCGCTATAGACATATATTCTTATATATATATATATATATACATACATATATCTAAATAGAGATAGATATAGAATGAGAATAGTGAGCAAGGGAGATAGAATCTATATCCGAATGGAATCCACAGTTGCCAAATGAGATGTTTGCATTGAGCTCTTTTGTATATGTTTCTCCATTAGGTTATACATCATCCATGGCTCATGATGATAAGAAACTCAGAAAATAAAAACAATTAAAATATATTATTATTATTATTATTATTATTATTATTATTATTATTATTCAACGAAAAGTAAAGCTAAAGCTACAGCTAAAGACACTAACTACAGTATATTTGCTAGAAACTTCCAACTATTTCCTAAACATAATAATGATTTAAATAATCAACTTGTTACAAAATAATATTTATCCTTTATGCATGGTCACTAATCCATTCATATTATCTTTTTTTTTAATTGTGTGGCTTTAATGACTGAATATTTAATCCTGATAAATCTTCCTTTTACAAAATAATATTTCCAATTCAAACTAGATGTTATATAAAAGTAATTGTAAAAAAGGTAGTGCCGAAAACACTAACTAAACCACTTCTATAGTTCGATTCAAAACTGGTATACCTTTTTTGTATTGAAATTAATCTAAAATGAAATTGAACAAATAATAGAATAGAAACTTAGTTTTACTTCAAATTATTTTTTTTTACAATATAGAGCCATATTTGATGGGAGTTTTAGCATCAGTATATCTACTTATTATTTTAATTATTTTTATGCCATAAATTATATCATTGTTACAAAGATAAATTTGTCAAATTTGAAATACTAATTGACAAAATAATTTATAGTATTTTTTAACATTTAGATTGTATAATATGAAAATCCAAGGATTTAATATTTTTTCAATGGCTTATTTTAGTTAAAGATTTTGTTACATAATAAAATTTAAATCTATCATAATTTAGATGAGGACGCTGATTCCCACCATTTTTAATGCGATTAAGTAGATATCATTTGTTTTATATTTTTAGAATTTTTTAACATTTGATCTAATATATTTTAAAATTATATTAAAATCACATTTCTTTATCAATAGATACTCGAATTTGAGTGGATTTTTTTAATATAATTGAGCTATTTGGTGAGATTAAAAAAATTGATATCATATATAAAAATAAATAAAAATAGATATCAAAGTGTGTGTTGCCCATAGGGTTTAGATAAGATCTGATCATCTTTGGACCACATGGATCTCATCATTAAGATAACAAAAAGTTAAATTTATTGTAAACCGAAATGTTTAATAAAATTAATAATTATAAACAAATCATCGTTTTGAAAAAAAAACTTATTTCATACGTATTGACAAATGTTGGTATCCATGCGTCTGGTGTTGCTTATTTCATATGATGAATTAGTGACGAAGATGTTGAAACAAAATATTTACGGAATTGTTAAGAAATTCATTTGCGAGATCATGTGTAGTTATTTTTTATTGGTAGCAATTTAATGAAAAATCGAATTTTATTACAAATTTACAAGATTTAGCTAAGAATACTGTGATATAAGAAATTTTTATGATTATACATGAATTATATACAATATATAACAAAACTTATTAAAAAAATATTGGTGTTTGGTAATGTTTACATAAATTTACTCGTATTATTATATTATTTCCTTTCCTGTTTTCTATAGGAATTTTTTATGATTATACACGAATTATAATACAATATATAATAAAAATTATTAAAAAGATATTGGTGTTTGGTAATGTTTACAGAAATTTACTCGTATTATTATATTATTTCCTTCCCTGTTTTCTAATATATTATAGCAAACTTTTATATGACCCACCCACAGCTGAATTTTCGAATTTTGTAACTTTAAATGTGGAAAATTAGTCAAAATATATTAAAAATATTTCTTATTATGCATAATTAAAAAGTAATGTTTGTCCAAAAATATATATTTTGAATTTCTTGCAAGTAACATTGTAGTCTTGTAGAGATATATAACATGTCTAAATATTATCTTCATATAAAGGAAACAAATTAGTGGTTTAAATCCAATAGTTTGGATACTTATTTATATTGTAAATATCATATTTAAATCATACTTTCCAAAACATTTTTAAAAATATCAATGCAACGAGTATAATTCAATCTTTCTGTACAATTATTTTCATTTTTTGCTAATTACTATGGAAACTTTAGAATTTGTAAAACTTCACCCCATTTTATCTCTAATCAATAAAATAAAAACTAATATGAAAATCATAGTTCTCCTTGCTGAGACTCCAATAGAAAGGAAAACGTATTTTATACTTTTTTTTTTCAATTCAATTATACTTTTAATATTCATCAATTGATCAATTACAAAATAAAATACAAATAATTTGCTTATAAAATTCTAAAATAAGTAATATACCTTATATAAATATCTTATGTTTATTTGTATAATTATGTTTTTTCGTCTAAATCTGCCTCTGATCCAAAAAATAATAATAAAGCAAAAAATCATTTTGTCACGAGACATCAAGCTGCCACGTCATGCACGCATTAGGAACTAAATATTACTCGCCAGTTATCCGCGTGCAATCCACACGCATGTATCCAGGTCTAAATCACGACGCGTGCATCTTCCCCACCACCAAAATACACATGTACTTATCTTAATTACAAATATAAATTAAAAGAAAAAATAAAAATATTAAATAAAATGGACAGCCAAACACGTATATATAATATATATGTGCGTATATATAATATATCTGTGCGTGTATATACTCACACCTATATATATAACCCTCCCCCACCCTGCGAAATAACTCTCCACGCTTTTAAAGCGGACACGTTTCGTATCTCGTTTTTTCTCTCTCGCTGAATCATAACTGGATCTGACCCGACCCGATAAAAGCGATCGCACTGGTGAACCGACGTGAACGGTTCAAATCGGAATACATCGTCCTTTTCCTCTTCTTCCTCCGACGAACTCGCATTCTGTCGATTTATATCGTTTCCGTTCTGGAGTTTTGGATTTTGTTCACCGTCTCCGAATCGTTTCCATTTTCGGATTTGTGTTATTTCTGGTTCTGGAATCTAGGAAATCCTAAGATGAGGGTAAGGGAGGATGTAGCGATAAAGATGAGGAACGACAGTGAGGTCAGCGGCATAGGAGCGGCGGAGAAGAAGGAGGTGGAGAAGGTGTGTCCGCCGCGTTCGTTAGGGATCAATGAGTTTCCTCAGAAGCACAGGAGATTTGTTGTTGTTGGTTATGCCCTTACGTCGAAGAAGATTAAGAGCTTTTTGCAGCCAAAACTCGAAGGTTTAGCTAGGTATGATCCTCGATTTTGCCCTAATTTATCAGAACATTGGATTTGTCATAATCTGTATCGTATTATCGAGGATTTGACGGTTTTCCTTTTCCTTGTGATTTTCTATGTTCCATTTTCATACTAATATTGATTGGAATGTTGTTTTCAGTTTTATATTTGTTTTCTGGAGAATATTCTTTGAACTATTTTATATTAGTTTTTGTTCGATTTTTTTCTTTAGCGAGTGTCTGGTTCTAGAATCTTTTGCCGAAATTCCTCTGCAAAATGCTTTTACATGATCTTCTAGAAAATTCAGATGTGTATCGTGTAGTAGATTGGAAGTTACATCTTTTTTATGTCGCTTTCGCGCGATTCTTCAGCTTAAAGGATGTTGAAAATATTGGAAATATTTTTTTGGTTATGGAAATATCTTTCCTTGTTCTTTTTTCCTTATCATTTTATCAAATTGAAAGGTATTCTGAGAGACTTGATTAACGAAGATCTATGTGCATAATTTTGGATAATGAGTGTAACGTTGGTGTATTTTGTATGTCATGGTAAGAACCACTTAATATTTTGATACTGCCACTGTTTCTCTTGGGAGGTTGACTTGTTGATGTTTGTTTGATTATAAGAGGACTTGTGGTCATGACCTATTCCCTTCTGGCATTTTTCTCCCACCATTTTGACAAATTTTGTGAGTTTTTGTGTTTGTCCAGGAACAAGGGGATATTATTTGTAGCAATAGATCAAAATAGGCCTCTTTCAGAGCAGGGTCCTTTCGATATCGTGTTGCATAAGGTCAGTTTTTGTTTTCTGTCTCCTGTCTGGTTTTTATTGATTCCTCATCTTGTTTTGTCATGCTTCCCATTTGCCTGTTTGTCAGAGGATATGTCTTGGAGAGATGCCCTCCCCAGGTTGTTAGAAAAGAACCTTATGTACCTTTCACGCACAATTTCTTTGCTTCTCCTAGTCTTGATATTCGCCTTCTGTTGTCGTTTCTATGTGCATTACAGCTAACTGGAAAGGAGTGGCGTCGGATTCTTGAGGTTAGTAATGTTAGATTCCTTCCTTTCTATTTTGTAACCCAGCATCTATACCTTGTTTCCTAGAATTCTTATAGTATTGTTGTGATGGTGTTGCATCTCTATTCTACTTGATAACCTTTTTGCAAGATGTGGGATGTTGATAAATTGGTGAAAAGCTGGCAATTAGATTTTTTTATTGTTCAAAGCCTCATTTCTCCATTGCAAAATTTCCAGAGCACTTGCTCTTTTCTTCATGAAACATGGCTTGTAGTTGGGGTTGAGGTCTTAAGCTTCCTGAAAGAGCGGGCATTTGTAGTTCCAGGAGAATCTATCGGATAATTTCTGGGTTTCCTAGAAATTTTTATTGATATGATTTCTGAATTTGATGAGTTTAATTGTATAATAGTTAAATGCTAAATGAGTCCCACTTCAAGTACAAATTTCTGGTTTATAGGACATTGATATCTGTAGCTCGAGTGCATTTTTGAGCTCTCTTTATTCTCAAGGGTTCAAGCACTGTGCCTAACTTTTTATCTATGTCATCATTCCCTAAATTGTTTTCTTTTGCTCAAAAATGTTGTGGTTGAGAACTTTAATCATGCTAACCTTGACGATGTTTGGATATATCTCTTAGTTAGAAACTATAGATGGATATGTTGGTTGGCGTAAAAAATTAATTGCATATCTTTGAATGGATTCTGGGGCCACAGCTCCTGACTTTTGGCTTTGACCTGCATTTGTTTTATACCAGCTTTGGAATGTATTTGAGCGTTAGTTGGATTTATGTCATTCAAAGGTTATGTTCTGAATCGGTACAATCATGTTTTGTACATTTATTAGTGGTTGATAGTTTGGTCCTCAATCATATTTATAC
The DNA here is from genome assembly GCA_036759665.1 of Gynandropsis gynandra. Lineage (NCBI taxonomy): Eukaryota > Viridiplantae > Streptophyta > Magnoliopsida > Brassicales > Cleomaceae > Gynandropsis > Gynandropsis gynandra. The sequence continues at coordinate 7,605,990 of CM071876.1, forward strand.
TTTTGGGGACGTATTTATATCTTTATATTTTGTAGTTTGAAGTAAACCAATAATGCAGAGATCTCTTGAACGTAAGCGTAGAAATTATTAGTTTATAAGAGTATCAGCTGATAGCGTCAAACTTTATGATATTTTGTTTTCCTTGTTTAAATCTTTGTTTTAATGGGCAAATGATCTTGGAAAATGGATTTTAGCTTGGTATGAACCTTGTATCAAATCTAATTATGCAAATATTAATCTAGTCACTTTCCTTTGGAAGATGATTGTATGTTTGTAAGTTTTGCTGTACTTCTTTCTTACCCTTGAGATTCTTCAATTACAGGAATATAGGCAAACACATCCAGATGTAACAGTTCTCGACCCCCCTGATGCTATACTACATCTCCGTAATCGCCAGTCGATGCTTCAGTGTGTAGCTGATATGAACTTGTCCGACAGTTATGGTAAATTTCCATTGTTTCAAATTCTGTTAGGGATGCTTAAAAGGAAAAGGATAGTTAGTGTTCCTTTGATACGATTGAAAGAAATGGGTTCAACTTATGCAGGACGAGTTGGTGTTCCCAGACAATTGGTAATAAAAAGGGATGCATCATCCATTCCCGATGCTGTCAGTAAAGCTGGGTTGAGACTGCCTCTTGGTATATCTTTATGCTTTCTGAAATATCTTGGTTTAGTTGTGTTTATCTCAGCTATATGCAGCAAGCTTGATTTTTCCGACATTCACATGGATATGTTTTTTGTTCTCATATTTGTGTTCGTGTTTTATTAAATTGGTATTTGTTGAAATCTCAGTTGCAAAACCATTGGTTGCCGATGGAAGTGCAAAGTCACATGAGCTTTCACTGGCTTATGATCAACATTCCCTGAAGAAGCTCGAGCCTCCACTGGTTCTACAGGAATTCGTTAACCATGGTAAGGGATGAAGTTCTAGTGGACATTCTATAGTTGCTGCTTTAGCTATTTATATGATTATTTAATCCATTATCTTCTGGTTGTAGGAGGTGTTCTCTTCAAGGTTTACATTGTAGGGGAAGCTATAAAAGTAGTTAGGCGTTTCTCTTTGCCTGATGTTTCTAGACGGGAACTATCTAAAACCGCTGGTGTATTCCGATTCCCTCGGGTCTCTTGTGCTGCAGCTTCAGCTGATGATGCTGATCTAGATCCTAGTGTCGCCGGTAAGCCCTTTTTCATACACAAAATATACCTCAAAGGTTTATGGGGAGGATCCCGCTTTAACATGGACCCGGTGCTTGTATCGCAGAGCTTCCTCCACGTCCTCTGTTGGAGAGACTTGCAAGGGAACTCCGACGAGGATTGGTAATGTATCTTACTCACAAAGCAATAGGCACCAATAATGGTCCGTTCTTCAACTAATTGGTGCGTCTAATATCTCGCAGGGTTTGCGGCTATTCAATTTAGATATAATAAGAGAGCATGGGACAAGAGATCGGTTTTATGTCATTGACATCAACTACTTTCCAGGCAAGTTCTTGTATCCATGTCTCCTTTTAGGAAAAATCGTCCTTAAAAGATCTTCAAATTAAACATTTCGAGTTTCAAAACCCAAAAAAAATGCAGGGTATGGGAAGATGCCTGAATATGAGCACATTTTCACTGATTTCATACTGGGTTTGGTAGAAAGCCAGTGTAAGCAAAGAGCATTGGCTGCTTCTACTGCTGCTGCTTCTGCTAATGATGATGACGACGACTACTAAATGTGGGGTCCCCAAACCCATAAAAAAAAAGAAAAAGAAAAAGAAGGTATTTTCGAATGTGTCATGCAGCAGCAACAAGAACAAAACATTGGTTCTGTTCCTGAGAGCTAGGAACTGTACAGGGACAAAACAAAAATAGGGTTGGGTTGTACAAACTCTAACTGAATCTGAATGAGAAGTCGTCCTCCTAAGACCAAACCTACTACCTCCGTACAAAACCTTTGATTGAAGTTTTGGGCAACTCCGTACAAAAGCATTGCTGAAGAGATAGATATATTATGCTTAGCTAAAAGATTCCAAAACTGTTGGGAAGAAAAATAGAGGATCAGAAGAGGAGATATTCCCTCGTGTTTTCTTTTAGTTAGGGTTTCCGATGTCGGTGGGTTGTGATTTAATTCTGATTTTTCTTTTTGGTTTCCCTTTTGTTATGTTTTGAATTTGAATCTCAAAATATGGATTTATTCAAATCTCTGGACCTCTTTCATTTTTCTAAAATTTGGGATTAGTTTTATCAGTCTTTGCTCCGTATAACCATTTGATTGTGTATAGATATAGATATGTAACAAGAATATTATATGCGGTACCCTTTGAAAACGGTGATTGACAATTTTAACTTGGCAAATTCTATAATGAGGGTATTGCATTGTTGCTCATGCATGTTTTCTCTTTCCTGGTGCATTTTAAGTATATAACTACGGTTTAATCTTTGTTACACTTTTTGAAGAGGGCAAATTGAGGTCTAGGCTGATTTTCGGCGAGATGCTTGTCTAGGGGAGTTGCAGACATGCACATGCACATATTTTTAGTTATATTCTTAGACGATTTCATATCTCATATCTATAAGTTAGAGTAGGGGTAAAACTTAGACATTCCAAATCACTCTTTTGGCTCCAAATCTTTGAGTATGGGTTTGAGCCTCAATTCTTAGTGTTATTAATAATGATGGCTTTATATTGTTTATTGAGCCGTTTGGACAGTTTGAGTTTGGTTGGGTAACTCCAAGTCAACATCAATTGAGGGTGCCATTGTTAAAAGACAATGTTCAAAAGATTAAAGAGTTGTTAAAGAGACACGGAGAAGAATGGCGTTTGAGTGGATGTTTCGTGATGACAAATGTTTGGAGTAACCAAAAGAGCATCATGACATTTTGTGTCAATTCCTAGATATGTACTTGTTTCTCATCTTCAAAGGATGCTTCAAACGATTCTCATACAAGTGAATATATCCTTGAGTATATAGATCAATGCATTGATGAGGTTGGTGCAGAAAATGTTATTCAAGTAGTAATTGAAAATGCTACTAATTATGTGGGAGTTAAGAGGCTTTTGAAGGAAAAGAGACAAAACATATTTTGGAGTGGTTGTGCTGCTCATGTTTTAGATCTAATTTCTGAAGAGATTTCAAATTTGGTTGGGTACAAGGAGATCATTGATCAAAGTAAAGCTCTAATCATTTTTTTATATGCTCATACTATGATTTTGGAGATGATGAGAACCTTTACAAGTGGAAGAGATATTGTGAAGTCTGGAGTTACGAGATTTGCCTCATACTTTCTGGCATTAGAAAGCATGATTGAGAAGAAAGTACAGTTGAAGATGATGTTTTGTAGTCCTGAGTGTGAATTATCTAAGCATTCTAAAAGTCGGAAGGGGAAATGTGCTTATGAGATTGTGATGAGTACTCGATTTTGACCTCGCGTTATATCTCTTTATAAGATATTTATATCTTTGATTAGAGTCATTTGGATTTTTGATTGTTGATGGGGGTAAAAAAAACCTTCTACGGGTTTTGTTTATGAAGAGATTTTAGCCGTAAAAAATACAATTAAAGAGACTATGGATAATTTGGAGCCCAATTATGGAGTTATTCTTAATATCATTGATGAAAATGCAAAGGTCGGTTGGATAGTCCATTACATTTATCTGTTTATCTTTTAAATCCGTTCTACGTCTACAAAGATCCAGTATTGCTTTGGAGCACATTGTTATGGATGAATTTTATGTGGCGTTCAGACATTTTATCAGGAGGACAATGAGAAGTAAGACATCGTTGTGAATGTAGAGTTTAATATGTACAAAAATAAAAAAGTGTTTTTGGAAAGACTTTGACATTTGAAAGCATGTGAAGTAAACGATGAAAATTTTGATCCTGGTATGTTTCTTTAAATCTTAACTTTTTCGCTTCATTTTATAAATGTGGTGGTGAGTTTGACAATTATATTTTTTAGCACATTAGTTGGCAAAATATGGATGTCATGTTCCATCTTTACAAAGGATGGCAACACAAATTCTCACCTTACTTCAAGTTCATCCGGTTGTAAATGGAATTGGAGTAGGTTTGTAGGGGTTTGTGTTTTGAAACTTCAATTAGTTTCATATTTGATGTCTATACGTCGTTATATTGATATTTTAATTGATTGTTATTTTCTAGATTCATACAAAGAAAAGAAATCGGCTTAATATTAGCCGACTAAACGATCTAGTCTTTTTTCAATTCAATGCAAAGTCTTTAAGCCGCTATTTTGATGTTCGCGTGTTCTTGGCTAGTGATTCTATGAACGTTCAGACATGTGTTTTTGGACAAGACGTCAATGATGATAATACGATAGATGATGATGCTTCACAAGTTCCTACAAGTTTGAATTTTGAAGACCTTAATGATGATGAGAATGATATTGAATTGGGAGCGGGTTCTTGTGATTTGCTTAACATTATTTGCAAACCACGTGAAGAGTTGGGGCATTTAATTGGGGAGCAAGTATTGGATGTTTAGATTTTTAATGTCTGTTATTTTTGTGTTATGGTTAATGGATTTATATGTGTTTATGTTATGGTTTTGTATGACTTTATATTTTATGTATGATACTTTGATTATGTTATATAGTTTTTGTTATAGCATAATTTTGAAAATCAAATTTAAGAAAATAAAAGAAAAATGACAAGCACATAGTCGCCAACTAATTCAACTAGTTGCTAGGTGCTCATAGACTGACCGACTAACGCCTAACGACTTTTACAACACTGATTTGAGAGGAGTCAATATTCGAATCTTGAATGTCTTAGATATATTTTATTATGTGATAATAATTATGGGGATAAACACTTATTTTTCTTTAATGAATCATGTTTATTTCAATTTTTAAAAAGTTTGGTATTTGTTCGATTATTATTCAAGAATTTTTATCTGCATTATATTACCCAACAAAAATTGTGATTCGATCCTGGTAATTCCTTGAATGATGAGAAGATAGCATATATTGAAGGTTTGTATTAGGGATGGGCAAATAACGAGTATTTTCGAATATCAGATTATTTGTATTTGTATTTGTATTCGGCGAATATCCAAATTTAGTATTTGTATTTGTATTTGTAAATTCGGATATTTGTAAATACGAATATGTGTCGAATATACGGATATTCATCAAATATACGAATATTCGTATCCGAATCTAAAATTTTTTAACGTATAAAATATATATATATATATAAATAAACATTTTAATAAAAAACCAATAATCATCAAATATAATTCAAAACTAAAATGTCAAATCGCACAAAGATGCAAATATACATAATATAAATAAAACAAAATACCAAATCTTCACATTCATCTCCACACCAATCATTTAAATTTAGTTTCGTGGATGATTCTACGAATACCGTCAATTCACCTAAAACAATGAAACAAATTGTTAGATTACACTTTAAAATAAAATTCACAAAAAGTTATATATTTAGTGAGTTCTGTATTTTTTCATATATTGTAATGTCTCCATAACATTATCCAATCCATTTGGATTATAACCAATCTTGAATATAAATTAAATCTTCAACAGTATTAGTTATTTTAAAGTATTTGATATTTTAGTCCTCCAATCATAAATATATTACATATTTGCTTATATATATATTTATATAATAAATGTTTAAATAAGATTAATAATGTTTTTTATTTCCAATTTAGTCATTAGAATCAAATATGCTATATATGTATCTATATATTACCTAAATTTTCTATTTAATATTTACGGATACGAATAATTCGGATAATTGAGTCTACTATTTGTATTTGTATTGTATTTGTGTTTGTATTTGTCGAATATTTGATTTTTAATATTTTTATTTGTATTTGTGTCCGCGGATATTTGAATTTTTGGTTCGAATGCGAATCGAATACAAATCGGATACGAATACTTCGAATATTTTGCCCAGTCCTAGTTTGTATGATCAAATAATACAACAAAATTATAATTTTTGTATCTAAACTTAAATTCTAGAGAATTGAAAAAAAAAAAGAATTCGCTAAAGTTTAATATTCAACAATATTATAAGTCATATTAAATCATTTTATCTATTTGTTTGTGGCAAAACAATAAAGAAACGAAAGTTAAGAAATTAATAGTAACCTTAATGTGTGATGGTTCATTTTTGTTTAAAAAAAGAATTGATTCCCAGGTTGTTTAGTCGGGTCAACCGCTTCCATACGTGGAACTGAGATGAATTCAGATGGAGAATGATAAAATAGTTCAACCTGAGTTGTATGACATATAAGATTTTTTGGTTTAATCTTATATTTGTGGACCTATATATGTGAATAATTTTGGATTAAGTGTTGTCATTCGGTTTAGTCCAAATTAAATGTGATCGAATTTAATTTTAATTGATTGGACTTCAGTATTGAATTGAATGGAGAGGATTATATGCATAGAGACCTTTGGTAGTATCGTTTATATTTCATGATGGGCGAAATTAAACGATACAATTGAAAACCGAAATTAATCGGTTATCTGTTGGTTTATGGTCCCTGGTTCACGTGCCTATATAAACGAGATTCATTTGGTTTCTGAAGGTTTATTCATTTTATCACAAAAGTTTACAGAAACTTTTAGAGAGTCTCTCTTCTTGATACATCCCATCAGTATCAAGTTTTTCGGTTATTGCACGTAGAATCAGAAGATCTATTCCGTTGCATGTCGTATATCATAAATCCAGGTATTTATCTCGATCTTCTGTTTTGATTTTCCAAATCTTGATATAATTCACAATAGATTTTCGGGGGTTTTGGAATCCGAATCATGTAAAATCGGATTTCTTCATGAGATCCATTTTTTCGTAGTATTCACTAATTGAGAATTTAATTTGAAAGTTATATTTCGATCTAAACATTTTTAAATGATCTAATTTGAAATATTTAAATAGGGTTATTGATTCAGGTTACATAAAAAATTTCAAAAATTTCAAAAATTGAAGATATAGATCATGGAGACAAAATTAACTTTTTTTACTTATGCACCAACGACGTAAGCATGAATAGATCATCAAGCATACCAGATAGAGCTTGTCAATGATATTAAAAGCATTTCGTGGATGGATGTTAGTACATTGTGAGCTATTCAGGTTTTCATCTTCTATTCTCGTGAAACAGTTGCTCATGAGTTTTTTAATCCTCTACGGATTTTTTTTTTGTGTAGCCACGTCTTATAGGTACTTCAGATAATTTTTATTATCTATGCAAGACGAGTTTAGGTAGTCAGTATTTGGCAAGTACTTGCGGGTGCCTAACCCTAACTAGGGAAAACCTATAATTGAATTAATATCTTCCAATATTTTGTAATTTTTAGATTGTTTTCATTCTGTTCAAAATATTCACGTGTCATCAAAATCTTACTAACATACAGTATGTTTGATCAATCTTGTTTATTTGTTTGAATTGGTTATCTCATGACATAATAATTTGATTAACTCTTCAGAAAGGTTGGCACCTATGGGTATCCGTGAGATCATAAATATCCAAACATGAGCTCGTCCACATGAACTCCGAATGCAGATACCAACGTAAACTCGCGTGAGCGGGATATTGCGGCATAATTCAAAACCAATCTATACGAAAAGGTTGTATATCGTTGCAAATTGTAACACCATTCATATACCGTTGTAATTCAATGGAAATGTGAGCTTTGCGTTGGAAATGCATAGATAATTGTAACGTTGTTTTAACATAAGTGTAACAAAATATCGGGAAAACTGCAAAGGAAATCGTGCCAGCATTTCCAACGTAATTGTGGCGCAAGTGGAACACTAATCTAACACTGATTTTCTGTTGAAAGTGTCTTACAAATTGTTACATAGGTGTAATGTAAATGCAACATCGATCGTATAATGCAATTGCATTAACAAGTATAACTCGAATACGTAAAATTTTGTAACCTAATACCGTTACTAATTAAGCATACACAAATTTTTTTAGGTCTAATAGTTTAGAGATGCCATAATAATCAATGTGATTGCGTTGGTAATATGGGTAAAGCAACGCTATGAAAACACAAGTGTATATATATATATATATGTCGAATTGGATCTCATATCAAGTCACTCATATATAAAACAAAAAAAAAATAATCTAAATCTTTCATTCACTCATATATAATGTCTTCGAATGGTTCAAATATTTGGTCACTCCGAAGGTGGATGTGTGAGACGTTTGACTCAAGAACAAACATTGTTTCCATCAAATTTGAAAGTTGGTTATAAATTTTTATGATATTTGTTACAAACTAAGTTGAATACGAAAGGAGCGGTAAGTTTATTCTCCATGTTGTTGGCGTAAAAATGGAAGAAATGCTTACCGTACAATGGAAACTCATATGCACGTTACTAAACAACCAGATAATGGCTATACTAATTATGAAGTGATTGCAAATGAAAGTTGTGTTGATGATCGTATTCTTCATGATGGATATGGAAATGATTGATGATGTTTTTTCTTGATTATCACATTATGTATGATAGATATATGAATGAAGAATTTTTAACTACCAAAACTATTAAATTTTACAACTTGGTGCAGCCAATCAACCATTGTAAGAAGGTTGTGAGAAACATTCAAAGTTATCATTTTCAAAGAGATTTATGGGAATGAAGATAAGTTGTAATACAACATAATATTGCTTAGGTCAAATGTGTTGGATGATGATTTGCCTAAAGACAAACCTAATTATTTTTTTATAATATGTCAAAGCTCATTAGACCTCTCAGAATACGACATGAAAATATTGATGTGTGTGCAAACAATTGTACGATCTTTTGGAAAGACTACATAAATATTTTTATAATCCTATATATCAATGGTTGATAGATTAAAGAGATTGTATGAATAACAGCATACGACACCACACATGACATGGCATGGAAAACACCATTATATAGATGGACAAATGAAACATCTATTAGACGAGTAAGTGTTCAAGCATTTTTTCGATTTATATCCTAAATTTTCTTTTGAAAAAGATATTTTTATTTGGTGTTATTCATAGATGGTTATGCTCCATATGATGCATCTGGTAAACAATATTCATTGTGGACGTAATTTTGTAACCATATAATTTGCCACCAACGATGTGTATAAAAAATGAATTCTTACTTTTTAAGTATTCTCGTATATTTTCTATATCATCGAAAAAATTGATATATTTTACAACCTTTGATTTATGAGTTTAATTATATGTGGTAATACGGTGTTGAAGCATATCATGTTTCAAATAAAATTTCCACATGAAAGTTGTTTTGATGTGGACAATAAATGATTTTTCTATTTACGAGATATTATGTGGATGGTGCACACAAGAGCATATTTCATGTCCATATTTTATGGATGATATAGATTCATTCATACTCAAACACGGTAGAAACTATATTGGTTCGATTGTCATCGTCGCTTTCTGTTGTTATATCATCTATTGAGACGGAAAACAAATAATGAAAAACAGTGGATAAATATGCAACATGCAAGTTGACGGGAGATGAGATATTATTTAAGCGATTATATTCGATTGAAAAATTACAGATGACTATTGATTGCGATGGAAATCTACATGATAGATGCAAAGGATTTGCAGATTGCCATAATTGATAAAAACAAAGTATGTTTTGGGATCTCCCATTTTGGTGACATTATTTCCTACATCATAACCTTGATGTTATGCATATGGAAAAAATGTATTTGACAACATGATTAATACGATAATTGATGTATCTAGAAATTTGAAAGAAAATGAAAAATCAAGACTAGAAATTAAAGATATATGTGTATAGAAAGAGTTTGAAGTAAATATAAATGGTAATTCACCTTTACCCATTTTTAGATTTAGTGTTGCCGTGCAAAATATAATGTTAAAATAGTTGGGAAAGATGTTATAGTTCTGGATTATCATGAGTTAAACATAGCTCATTGTATAAATCACAATCGTGAAAAGTTGCAAGGTATAAAAAGTTTTGATTATCATATTTTAATGTAATGACTTCTTCCAATGGCTACTGCAAAATTTATTTCTAAAAATCTTAACGAGTTGTTGTATAGTGTAAGCTCCTTTTTAGAGATATCTGCTCTCAAACATAAAGTAATAAAATGAGTTATGAAAGATAATATTTTTCATATCTTATGTGCCTTGGAAATCGTGTTTTCTCATTTGTTTTGATATTATGGAGCATTAGTCAATAATCTTCCATATAAAGCTGAGTTGAGTGCTCCTGTACATTTTTGAAGGATGTCGAACGATTCGTTTTCCATCTTAATAGGAAGGTAGAAAAAAAAGTAGACTCTAGGGAGCAATTGTGAATCAATATATAAAAGAGAGATTACATATTTCACACGGAATACTATTTTGATCCTCACATTGAGATAAAAATCAAAGAACACATCGTGAAGCAAGATTGAAAATCCTCTTTTCGAATACGATGAAATGTTTATTGATATTCCATATATGTTCAACAAACTGAACGGTTGTGCTAGTAAATCACACAAATATTTCTGACAAATGAAGAGCTTCATCATACACATACTTACATTTTATTGCACAAAAATAACTCTGTTAATATGAAAGAAAAACACAAAAATTATTGTTGTATAAATATTATATATATATAGCTATTTAACATATATGTATACATATATGTATATAATGTTTTATGACGAGGTACGAATGAATAATCCATGTTTTAAGGATGAAGATCTAATCGTGATGAAACTATTCACGAAAGTCTTCTTCGACTTGGTAAGTTATCTTACAATATTTTAAATTTTGATCAACATAATGATGTTTGTTTACGTGTTTCTTTGCAACAATAAGAAATGGGCGACCTCCGAGCTTATTAGAGCCTATGCTAAAGACCCAAAAAAAAACAAGATGGAATGTGGATCCACGAAAAGTGAAAGAAGTGGCACAGGAAGTCGATAAAAAGGTATGTAAAATTCACTGTATAAATATATAATTTTTATTACTATATAAAATCAACTTCCATTGCAACGGTAGTTTTAGTCTAACGATTGACCAACATATAGCGTCTAATCGGATTAGTCGATGATTAGTCGACGTATAGGTGTATTTTGTTTTTTATTAACGTTTTTTTACAATATGTTTACAATAAAAAAATAATATATATATATATATATATATATATAAAGTTAGATAATCTCTAGCTTCTCATGAATTCTCTCTTCTGAACCTTCCACGTCACTAAGGTAAGGTATCTTTTTTCTCTCCATAATTAGATTTTTTTTCATGGATCTTTCACAAATGCCTCTGTCTACACGTTTGATGAATTTGAAGATTGAAAATAATCTTTTTGAGAATTGCATGGATTCTGTATCGCAATTAGTAAGAGATTATTTGCCTGAAGATAACAAAGTAGTAGAGTCATATTATGAGACAAAAAAGATTATAACATCATTGGGTTTATTGCCAAATCAATAGATTTATGTTTGTCAATACAATCACATAATTTTTTTTGGAAAGAGACATCAGTTTGAGTAATTATCGAATTTGTGGAAAAGATTGATTTTATTTGACAATGAATGGAAAATCGGTTACATATCGTCGTATGTGGTATTTACCAATTACAAACATAATCAAAATATTGTATTAGAAAAATCTGAGGCTTCGACTTAATCTTGATGTCATACACATAAACAAAAACATTTTGATAATATCATCAACACTGTATTGAATGTCATAGAAAAAGACGAAAGATAACATTAAATCAAGGATGGAGTTACATATAAGTGATGACGGTAAAGCTCCAGTTCTAATATTCAGATTGTCAAATGAGGAGAAATATGAAATGGTTGAAGAAAGATGTGAAATTTCCGGATGGTATTGCGTCTAACATCAGAAGGTGCGTCGACATTCATGGGGGAAAGTTATTGGGAATGAAAAGTCATGATTGTCATGTATTCATATAATGATTATTTCCTATTTGTTTTTTTGAATTGTTGGACAAACATGCACACAGAGCAATTGAAGGTATGCTTGATTTTGTGAATAGTATAATGATTAATAATTTAAATATATTAATTGTTAAATATAGTAATAATTTTATGTTTCAGGTATTGGCGTATTTTTTCGAGATTTATGTGTGAGAAATTTGAGTGTAGATGTGGTTTCTAGACTAGAAAGTAACATAGTTACTATACTATGTAACTTGGAAAAATTTTTCCACCATCATTTTTCAATGTTAAGGAGCATCTGACAGTTCATCTACCGCACGAAACCACATTAGGATGTCTAGTTCAATTTCGTTAGATGTATCCGTTTGAGAGATTTATGTTTCATTAAAAGAAAAATAGAAAAACTCATCGAGAGGGATTAATTATAGAACATGTTCCCAACCATGTTCCCTTACTACTTCGAGCCACACGTTCAAACGAGAAATAGGAAAACAAACAAAAATGTTGATGGTGGTGTGGAATTTTCATATCTAGTATTAGATGTTCTAGATATGTTTTGTGGAATTTATTGAACTGCTAGTAAATCAAAAGATATATTACTATCACAACGAGATCTCGACATCGTACAGACGTATGTTTTACTCAGCTGTAAATATCTAAGATATTTTTAAAGTTGATAAATATATAGTTGGATTCAATTGTGTATACATATTTTATTTGTAACATTAGTAAAAGTTTATAACAATTTACAAGATATTTGATGATATATTAAAGAATACATATGTGAACATTGATGAATCTCAACTCTAGAAACTTAAAGAAAGAGATTTATCCACATGGATCACATAATATGTAAGTAGTTGATATTTTAACTATAAATAAATTACTTTATATAATATTCTGATGCTTTGTCGACGATTTTTTCCTAAGTAATGCAGATTGAGATGGATAATCACCCATTGTAGCTACGAGATCTTGTTAAAGGACCGATTGTGAAAGTTACGAGTTGGTCGATGTATTTTACACGTTGTTAGAGTAAATTTATCGATAACATAGAAGTGCAACAATTGGTAATAAAAAAACAATCGAGAATGTTCCTATTGATAAAGTTACTGTTGAAGAACTTACACCCTAAACCCTAAAATTTACATGGTGAAATCGAACAAATTGAAACAAATGAATATGATCTTTATGAAGGGATATAAAAAATAAGAAGAATGTGTATCAAATTATGAAACACAAGAATTGACGGAAGAGTTATGTTATTCTAAAGTTATTCATGTTAACCTTGTTATTAGATGTTTAAAATAATAAAAGAATTGTTTCTATTTCTTATTGATTTGTGAAATTAGTTTATTCAGTGTTAAGAATTTATGACATAAAAATGTTTGAAACTGACAATATGACGAGTTAATATTATTCAATATAAATATCCTATTTTTTAAACTAAGATCTATATAATTACGATTCATTTTACTAAAATTCATATTTTAAACAATTTATCAATTAATTTTTTCGAATTTGATAGATGACCCAAAATACAAATTTTACAATCAAAATTTAGGGACATATAAGGCTCATCTGGATTACGGTTATGCGTCCCGAGTCCGTCCATGATTACAAACGAATTTTTTTGTTGTCTATGACGGGGATTTATTACGGGTGGGTTTCTCCATTGTTTGTTCGCGTAACAGTTTCCCAATTGTTTCGTCGTTCCTTGCACCTTCCGCTGCAACACATCTCTCGCCATTCTTTCCGCAGTCCATTCCACTACGACCTAGATTTATCCATTCTATTGTGCTTCTGCTCTCGCTGTTCTACTGCGACCTGTTGCGACTCAGCTCTAGCAGTACCTAATGTCATTCATCCTACCATGACCTGATCTGGTCCATCCTACCGTGACCCACCATCTGTTCTACTTCAACTAACCGTCTGATCCACCGACCGTTCTTTATCCGTTTGACAGGTTAGTTTCTATATAATTTTTAGAATTGTGGTAGTCTGTGATGTTTGGTATACGTTAGATTTGGAATAGGGGTAGATTTGGAAAAGTCAATATGTGTAGATCAAGTGTTTGTTAAAATGTCTTAAAGAGATTTGAATTTTTTTAGATTATTCGGAAATTATATAGAAAACTCTTAACTGAATTAAGATTAGTTGGGAATTTGACTATTTAAAATCTTATGAATTAAGGTTAGTTGTAAAATTAGATTATTTAGAGGTGATAATTAAATTCAAAATTATATGTACGAAAGAGTTTGCTATAGCTTATTGATAACACGTAAAGTGTATCAGTTTTAGGCTAGATATTTGTATCATTTTTGCATATATTTCTTAGCACGAGTTACAATTTCGATGCGATTGTTCCTTATATACGCCCTTTTTATTGGTTTTCAGGTTTTAAGACGACAAGGCCTAAACGAGCGTAAAAAGGCAAATTCCTGAATCAAACCACTCAAATTGAAGATACAATTCACTCGGAGCCAAAATCAAGCCACGGAACTCAATGGAACACCCGAGCATCGAGCGGAAAAGAGCAAAATCATGAATTGAAGAGTGCCCACTCGGGCACTGAGGTCTACCCGCTCGGATAAAAGCTACGGGGTTAATTACAACCATCCACACGACTCGGGCACGAAGGCAACATCCGAGTGACCATACCCGATCGGGCGACAACACGGTACCCGGTCGGGCGTCAATTAGTCCTAAAAATCCCCGAGAGTTTACATGACTCGGGCTGTTCAACCACGCGATTGGGAAGCATTACCCGATCGGGCTCAGCACTCTACACGATCGGGCTGCCCTCTGCACGACCGGGTAAAACGTGTACCAAAGCGGGCTGCCTTTCTCGCAACAACCTTGATTTAGAGTTTGAACGAGCAAATTAAGTGAGAAAAACAGATCCAGGCGCAAGGGGGCAACGACTAGGGCAAGGAAAGGCTTGGAAATCATCAGGAATGGCTCGGGAGACGCTGGAAAAGGAGAGAAACATCAATCCATACATCGGTAACACAATGGGAAAGATCGAGGCATCGAGTTTCCTAGGGTTTATCATGTTTAGGGTCATGTCATCTTCATTGTCAGTAAACTCCATGAGTGAGTAGATTCCCAACTATGGGTTAGGGATATCGGATTGTAACAGATGTACAAGTTTTGCGTTAATGCTTAGATCTATCGTATTTGTCTTGATATTCGGTTCTATAATCAACATTGTAACGTTTATACTAGTGATGCCCGCTCAGTAACATAGGAATTCGTATTTTGCTGGAAGGTTAAAGTATGAATCCGGAACTGTTGAATTGTAGATTAAGTTCGATTAATGAGAATCTGACCGGCCGGTTAATCGACTTAGGTATTAGGATTGCACGCGTAACGCTGCTATAGTACGAGTTAATCACTGCTGGAAGGTAGGATTGCACATACTTATGGTTAGGAGGTTTAGGCTCGGCAGAATCACTCCTCATCTTAGAGCATGAATTTCCCGTTATCAAGATAGTTCGATAGAGTTATGATCTTTCGTTGTTACATCCATACGATTCCTGGTATTCCAACACCCGTAGTGTTCTTCATCGTCAAGTCTTCCACAACCTTCTATTGCTGCTACCATTTAGTTTAGTGTTTTAGATATTTCACACCACACCATCATCTACTTCTCAATTTCTTAGTTTAGTTACATTCTTAGAATTGGCTGCATTAGTCCCTAGAGTTCGACCCTGATACTACACGAACCGTATACATGCGGTGAAGTGGTCTAGGAAATATTTTAGCTTGAGTTTCACCACATCACTTATATTGATGTCTTATGATTATATTGTTTGTAAACTTTGTATGAAAATTATATTGAAATCTTTGTTAATATCAATATTTTTAAAGGACTTAGTGTACAAAAACTTAAACTAACAACGATTTAAATATTTTTATTTTAAATTTTAGTGTGTCTCGTCGCGTTAGAAGGGGCGATAACGCGAGAACTCGTTCTAATTCGGGGGAGGTGCTAATGGTCCATCTCTTTTGCAACAAACACAACAATCTGATTCGAATTTTCATATCTTATGAATCCAAATTTATTCCCGATCATTGGATCAACACAATATATGATGTTTCCATATTATCAACAGATGCCACCATTGGTTGAGCCAACAATGCATCACAGGTATGAGATGTATCACGAACCAACGGTGGAAGAAATTTTATCATAAGATGAGACATACGTAAATTTTCTCGTTAAGATCAGTGTCGTGACAACGACACATATCACTAAATTCAGGTGTAAATTTGTAAATAGTTAATTAAATGTTAATATATCTTGATTTGATTTATAGATTTGGTTATGATCAACTTTCTTGTCATATAAAAAAGACGCTGATTACGATTGTCCATGTTATAATTGCACATGGACCGACCCCGATATTAAGGATTGGTGGATGATATATTTTATGCTATGTTTTTTATAATCTTTTGTTTTCATTAAATTTCAAATAATAGTTTATATAAAATAATTATTTAATGTTTTTAGCACAAATTTTATTAGAATCCCGAGATTACCAGACTAGTAAAGTCTGAATTTGAACATATTGCAGGAGTTCTGAAAACTCTCGTAAATGATTGCAAAAAAGAACGTGAGAAGAAAAGGAATCCCGTTTGTTGGGATGATTCCTGATTTAAGAAAAGAAACGAGCGAACAAATATATCTCGTCGTTCTGATACAGAATGATACAGGATGAACACACATATATTAGGATCTCGTTCCTTTGGAAAAGTTTATTAAGATTTGGCAAGATTATAATATTGTTTAAAATTTTATAAAATTGAATATTAGAAAAAATATATATTAGAAGTTTGTTTTAGACAAAAGAGAAGGGATCCGAACCATCATACGCAGAATTGCTGGAACGTACGCATATTATAAAGTCTTATGGTTTATGGGTATCTGCTAGAGCAAAACGTGTCACGACGATGTTGAGTTAATGGCATCAGACTCCCATAATCGCAATCTTACTTTTGCCTCTTTTCATGGACGCATGAGCAAGTAGTTTGTTTGTTAGAGAAGAGGATCTATCCTTCCATAATCGCAATCTTACCTTTGCCTCTTTTCATGCACGTACCAGCAGCATGCTCTCGCTCTTTCGAAGGTGAATCCTCAATCACATTGCTGCTGCAAACAGAAATAGCATTCACGTATTCTCTCGAGTTCAATTCGGGTTTACTTGGAAGCTGTCCGGGATTCCGAGAGGGTGAGGCAACTTGCTGTGCTACAGAGTTCTCTAAACTCTTCACATGGTTGCTCAAGGATTCCATATGAGTTTTGAGCTCGCTAATCGTTGTCCCCACATCCGCGTTGAACTTGGTTTGAGTTGAATGTTGCTGCCTTTGCTCCTTGATAAATTCGAGCAACACTCCTTCAAGGTTTGACGAAGGGGCTTGAGGAGGTTGAAGAGCTTGCTGAGCTTGCTGGAGTTGCTGATTGCTTTGCTGAAATGTTTGATGTCGTTGTTGAAACCCCGAATACTTTACCGGTTGAGTCGTTCGATACGAAAGATTCGGGTGATTCCTCCAATTCAGGTTGTAGGTATTCCCGAATTGAATGTTTCCTTGTTGTTAGGCATAATTCCTCAGTTCGAAATCCTCATGTATTGTGCATTGATACACTACATGCTCCGTATCTCCACAATTCACATAGTACATGGCGTTCGCTGCATTACCCATTGCCCTGCTCTGATTCGGCTCATATAGGCGACGAGTGCTGTTAGGCATACCTCTCGGTGTTGAGCACATGGTGTGGTTCATGGCAAGGTTATTGATCAGCTCGTATGCCTCCTCGACGCTCAGATCCATAAATGATCCTCTGGCAGCGTTATCCAACGTCGTTCGATGTTCATCTGAAATTCCGTTGGAAAAGGTTTGGATAACGTACCACTGTTCAAGACCATGGTA
>CM071876.1:7631937-7691474 GCA_036759665.1 Gynandropsis gynandra
AACAATAGATGCAAAATAAGATATTTTCAACGTTTAAATATTGATTACATAAGGTCTCAAAGGTTACAAAGGTCACAAAAGTTACATAAGGTTACATAAGGTCTCAAAAGTCACAACGGTTAAAAAAAGGCAAGAAAAAGGTTGAAGAAGAAGAAAAAGGCAAAAAGAAGTTCGAGAAAAAAAAGGAAAGAAAAAAAGGTCAAATTTGCTGAATTTAAAGACACATCGCAGCCCTTCCCCGCAAGAAGAGTCGTGTGTGACTCAACGCCTTCTCCAATTTTACCTCCAACCGTGACCTTAGATAACGGGGATACAGCTTGATGTCTGAGTCCGCCGATTACCAAGACCTTATGTAGCGCAGATACATCACAAAGTCATCCATCCACGTTGTAAGTACTTGTGTGTATCTGCATACAGATTGAGTCCGACGATTACCAAGACATTGAGTAACAAATAGACAGCACAATGCCCTGGGTCGACCTTGTGACCTTAACGGTCATAAAGGTAACAAGAATTTTTCAGAGAATTTAGGGTTAGATGTTAGAAATCGCCCTTTTGAGAGAATGAAAGACTCAAAACAAGAGATGATTTGGTGCTTTTTGTAGCTTTTCGGTTTTTCCTCCTCTATTTATAACGAAAAATAAATGGACTCCTAAAATTCCAGAAAGACACTAAATACAAAGAATGACCAAGGTGCATGTATTGACCATATTAAAGAACCTTTAATATAGGTCTTGAATGTGGTATTGGTAAAATAAAAAGCATAGCTAGCACCTGATAAAAGCAGTAGTCTGACATTGAAAAGACTAGTCGAAATGGTCGAAATTGACAAATTGGTCGTAAGGGTCGGAAGGATCGCAATGGTCGGAAGGGTCGAAATGGAAAAATTTTATGCAAGGGTACCAAATGTTTACAATATTTGAGTTGTATATGTCTAATTTAGAATCAATATAGATAATAATATAAATAATATCGACATTTGAACAAAATGTTAAATGTATTGTTTAATCATCCTCCAAGTTCTTAAAACACTACTATCACTTTTGAAACACAAGCATTGGTTATACACAACTCAACTAGGTACACATGGGTCATAATCTGTTTTAACCATTGTTTGACGTTGTAAAAGTATTATTTTGATTGGTTTTTGTCATTTTATCATCCCAAACTCGTAAATTCGTCGAGTTCGCATCTATTCATCAATATATGCCACCATGCGACCCATGCGACCCTCATTTGGTATTAATTAGTTTGACGTTGTAAATGTATTGTTTTGATTGGTTTTTGTCATTTTATCATCCTAAACCCATAAATCCGTCGAGTTCGCATCTATTCATCAATATATGCCACCATGCGACCCATGCGACCCTCATTTGGTATTAATTAGTTTGACGTTGTAAATGTATTGTTTTGATTGGTTTTTCTCATTTTATCATCATAAACCCGTAAATTAGTCGATTTCGCATCTATTCATCTATATACGACCATGCGACCCATACGACCCATGTGACCCTCATTTGGAATTAATTAGTTTGACATTGTAATTGTATTGTTTTGATTGGTTTTTGTCATTTTATCATCCTAAACCTATATCACACAGGTCCAAGGGTCGCAGTTTGTAAATAATTTGTAAATAATAAATTAGTATCGCACGGGTCCAAGGGTCGCAGGGGTCCAAAGGTCGCAGAGGTCACTCTGTGACCCTTTTACCTCTTTGAAAGTGTCGAAATGGACAAATGAGTCGCAATGACCGGAAGGGTCGCAATGGTCGAAATGGACAAATGGGTCGAAAGGGTCGCAAGGGTCGCAATGGTCGGAAGGGTCGCAATGGCCACATGGGTCGCAAGGGTCGTATAAGGATCTGTGACCCTCGGACCTCTGCGACCGTTTGACCCCTACGATAATGTACCAAATATTTAAAAAAATGTACCAAATATTTAAAAAAACAATGTACCAAATGTTTACATCTACCAGTAAAAAAACAATGTACCAAATATCAAGTTAGTCTTCTTCGGGTTCATTGATACGTTCTCCATTACTATATATATTAACCGCCATCTTCTCACGCATGGAAGTAACCTTGTCATCGCAAATGAAGTGAAACAGATTCGTATTTTTTAATAACGAGGCTTCTACGAATTTATAGGAGAAAACACCAACGTCATTCCCGCTTTGGTTATGTGGCAGACCTTCATAATACACATGCCTCCATTCATCTTCTCCAGAAGCCAAAGAAGGAAACCCTCCGAGAATGAGCATCTTGGGGACAGCTTTTTTTATCTTCTCAATCACCGGATCGATATGTGTTTCCTTAAGGCTCATCTTGCAGTCGTATAACGTGATGCATCGGGTTTTGAAATCCGCTTTGATGGGTACCCGATGACATCTTACCCATCGATTTTTGTCCGATGGAATGTTTAGAACCGAGACAAAACCTTCATAATCACTAATTGGTGCCTTCCTACTTCTGAATGGATACTTGGCATTCAAAAAATCACTAAGCATTCCCGGTAAAGTTTCCATATCCTCGTACATCCACATCAAGAGCGTCTGCATGAAAGCAACAGAACAAACGTATTAATTCTGATTCACGCTGGGATCCAATGCCAAGCGATAAGACAACTCCATCAACGCCTCATCCAATTGTTGCAAAAAAAAAATTAACACACAGGAATACATATGACACAAAACTCTGTGAGATTAAGGGTTTAAAAAAACTTACATCATCTTCAAGCCATACGTCGGCCTTTAATATAATCTTCAAAACTTTGGCCCCCGGGGAATATCTAGCTCAGATTTTCACCACCGCTCATGTCGAGGTGCCTTCAGGAACCAATATAGGTCAGTCAACTTGTCACCGCTAGCGTCAATGAACATAGGAAATCGGGTTACCAAGCCCTTTATTAATCCCTTGGGAATCCACACAAACTCCTCTTCCCCTTCAGGTTCTTGAACCACCGTTTTTTCGGGTTCTTGAACAACCTTCTTTTTGGGTTCTTGGACTCCACCAACATCTTTCTTTCGCCCTCTCCCTCGCACTGTTCTTGCTCTTTAATCGGGTTATCAAGTCCTTTACTAATCCACTGGGATTCCACACAAACTCCTCAGGTTCTTGAACCACCGTTGTTCTTGCTCTTTTCGCCGACTCCTTCGATAAAGGTCCAGCACCTGCATAAAATTTACCTCATTAAACATATGGCGACCAATGCGACCTATGCGCCAATGCGACCAATGCGACCCATGCGACTTATGCGACCCATGCGCCCTATGCGATCTCAAATGATCGTACTTACTTGGTTCGTTACATTGATTATCTAACACATGCGACCCATGCGACCCATTCGACTTTAGCGACCCAGTGACACATGCCACATATGAAACCCATGGAACCCATGCGACTCTAACGACCCTGCAGCTTATGTGACCTTACGACTCTAACGACCCTACGGCTTATGCGTCCCTACGACTTATATGTCTCGATGGAAATTGACACTCAAATGACCTTTTCACTAAATATTACTTACTTGGTGGAACTCCATCAGGAGCAACGTTTCCCAAATCCTCTTCTGAGCCATCTCCGCTTGGCTCTTTTCTTGACACTAGATTTGGACGTCAAAGGAATTCAAAAGCAAATCACCAACAGTGTCTGAAGATTGGTTTTTGGTGATCGCATATTTCTTGGCAGCCTTTGATTTTCGATTAGGCATATGAATCTCGGCATCCCTTAGAATGTCTCTTACGGCGTTGATGATTCTCTTCCCCTACTTCCTTATTTCCCCTATTAATTTCTGCTCCAATGTCAGAGGGACTGCAGTATCAGCATCAGCATCACTCATGTTCTCTTTCCTCTTAGTCCCTTTTTCCTTCTCCTTTTTTTGATCACCAAGAGCTGCTTTTCGTGTCAGCAGTTCTTGCTTACGGATATCCTCCCAACAAATACCCTTCGGATTTCTACGAAGATGTTTCATCCATATCTGAACATCGGGATCGTCACATCCCTTGTAATCCTCCAGACTAGAAAGTAAAGCTTCCTCTTCGTGTTCAGCACGAAGAATACTTAGAATATCCTGAAAAACAAAACATAACCATTATTACCCTCTGTGACCCTTGTTTCCCTTGTGAACCTTGTGTAATTGTTACCTTAGAATCTCCAATCTGCCTTATCACATCAACATACTTCGGGTTAAAATTGGATTTCACCATCTTCTTGCACATTCTTGGGCATGATCGATGCGCATCCATAACCTCAACATACCATCTCTTTTCCACCCAAACTAAGGATGGTTTCAAATGCAAGTAACTGAAACATTAAAACAAAATGATAAGAATGCAAAAAGTACGAAAATATTCAAGTTATTCGAATAATATATACAACTTACCATTAGTGGGATCATGAAACCGCCACAAGACCATTTTGGTTTCGGTGATTCCCCGCTAACGTGCATGCGGCAAGTATCGACAATCATCTCGAATGTGTATCGACCCCATGGAAAGCCTTCACAAAATTCCAAGTCATCAACCATGTCAATGAGGTCATGGCTGATAGAGTTTTCTGCTGAAGGCTTGTGAGCCATAACTTGCGCCAACAACATCAAAGTTGTGAACCTCTTCCGGTCGTCGGAATTCTTCGCCTTCACAAGCATTTCATTGACTTGTTCTGGGGTCACCTTTCCACAACCGAAATTCTTCAGCCTGAATGTGACACCCATCATGGACTCCCATCCTATGGGATATGGTCCGCATTTCAATCCGGAAATTAGTGTGTACTCCACTATAGAGTACCAGATGGGAATGTCGTTTATGACGAACCACAACTCCGTATTGTCCCGTATAATCACGGAGTGATTTAGTAGTATAGACATTTGAACCTTCGTCAATGTGGAGTCACATTGTAAGTGGAATAAATGCCTAAATTGTGACTCATTCTCGAAGTAATGCAACTCGTGTTCATGTAAGATTCCTCTCAGCGTCCTTATTGTCTCGTGAGGATAACTCTTGGTGGTGATCTTTGGCATTCTGTCCATGTGCTTGAATTCATACACAAATTTCGGTTTTGGCGCCATCTGCAAATGAGCAATTACGAATACATTATACTTCTACCGACTTAAGCGACCCATACGACTCAACCGACCCGTGCGACTCATGCGACTCAGCCGACCCGTGCGACCCATGCGACTCAAACGACCCTCATACACTCTGTGACCTAACCGACTCACTGACACTGACACCCATTTCAAATCAATAAACCATTTTGTGACTCGAAAGCTTGCAAAACCCTAGAAATCGAGCTACTTACACTTCTTGACGTCATTAAGATTGACTCGTGCTCTCTTCGTCACTACTATTGCTGATTCTAGCCATTTTCCTTCTCGCCAACTTCAAATCGAACCCTCTCAAATTCGACATCAATTATTTCTTTCTTGCTATAAACTTTTAAACAGGTTTTACGGCGAAAAACTGTTCGGCTTTTTCGTTTTTTACAGTTTTTCACGTCGAATGTGAATTTTTTTCACGTTTGAACATTAAGAATAAAATTATCTTTTCTTCGATTTTTTTTCGAATTTAATAATTATTTTAGAAAAATGTATTTTTGAAATAATTTAGACCTATAAACTTATTTCAGATTGTTCCGCCCTCCGAACAAGTGCCAACTACAACTTCTTACATTCGAAACCGAACACATGAGAATTTTAATTTTTGATACGGATTCAAAATGAATATCCAGTTATACGAGTGGCCTGGATAATTTAGCGACTCCTACTCTTCGTTCGGTCTACTTTATCGGAATCCTAAACCCAACGCACAAATCCAGAAAACTTCAAGCTGAGTTCATCATAAATCCACAAATTCATACATAAAAACTCAGCAGAAATCCTCACATCATCGAAGAAAAAACACAACCAATAGAATTTCCTCAGAGAACAACAAAACAAGAGCGAATCAGGAGGAGGCGCCAGCGGCGGCGGCGGCGGCAGAGGACGAGGAGGAGACCGAAGCCTCACCGGCGGTGGCGGAGGAGTCACCGGAGAGTACGGTGTAGTCCAGTGGGAGAGGAGGCAAAGGAGCGTAGACGGTGGGCTTTCTCTTGACGTCCCATGGCTGAGTCTTCTTTGGCCTTGACTTCATATGATGCTTCGTCGCTTTCTTCTGTGGCCGCGACGAGCACTCTATCACCGTCATCGTCGCCGTCGATCTTATGCCGCTGCGACTCAGATGCGGCGATCTGGAGGCGAGAGGCGGAGTTAAGGCGGTGAATCCTGTGCCGAATATAGCCGAAACCGACATTTTCGCAATACTCGCTAACTCTTCACTCTATCTTCTGTTCTGAAATGGATGAAGATAAGCCTCTCGGTTTCGGATTGGATTTTGAAGTGTTTATGATTCCTTGTTTAAGTTGGGTTTTGTGTTTTTGGGCTTTTTTCTTCTTTTATATTTTGAGGAAATTCCTTTTGGGCCTAGAAACTCAAAGAACCACTTTTCTCTCCTCTCGTTGAGCTCGAAACAATGTTTAATTTGTTAAATACAAGTAGAAGTAGAAGGATACTTTAATTTGACCTCAACCTAACGCTGCAACAATTTTATATAATTGATAATTTTCTAAAGTTTTGTAAATATAAGGTCAATCAGGCGTGTTTTGATCAGCCTGCAAAACCAAACACTATCCGGAAAAGGGATCTCTGAAATAGAATTATAAAACAAAATTAAGTCATGTACCTTGAAAGAATGAGCAATTTTTGGAGCCGATCTGCCGTGCTCTCGTCAACGGACAGTCGTGACTTCGTCGTCGACCCGCCGCACAAAAACCATTATCCTTAGCGACACTCGTCGCCTTTTGCCATTTCAATTGCCTTCATCATCCCTTTTACGGCGAACTGACACACCACGCATTCGTCAAATGCTCATACGTTTCGTCGATCTTTAAACCACAATTGTGACAGTGAGCCAAATTTTTTGTCTTTTATTATAAAAAACTTTATAGAGAGCTACTTATATTTATACATGCACAGAATTTGACCTAAATAAGAAATAAAAACAAACTTCTCGTAACAAGATTCACCCCCTCAAGTTGGTGTGTGGAGATCTCGAACACCCAACTTACCGAGGAAATCGTCGAACTCCTTGTGTCCTAATGCCTTCGTAAATATATCTGTCAGCTGTATCCATGTAAAAACATGTCGTGTAGTGATTGTACCCGCGAGGATGGCATCTCGAATGAATTGACAATCGACCTCGATGTGTTTGGTTCGTTCGTGAAATACCGGATTCTCATTAATGTGTAGAGCTGCTTGACTGTCACAAAACAGCAACATAGGGCGTGAGTGTTGCACTCCAAAATCATCGAGCAAGGCCTTCAACCAAATTAGTTCACAAGTCATCATTGCCATGACACGATATTCGGCTTCCGCCGAGGACCGAGAGATGACAAGTTGCTTTTTTGTGTTCCATGAGATAGGAGAGGATCCCAACTGGACAAACCAACATGTTAGCGATCGTCGGTTTAAAGGGGATCCTGCCCAGCCATAATCTGTCCACTTGATAGCGTCTAAATTATTCTAGTATTTTTCATATATTTCTATAGCTAGTTTTATTATAATTTTGGATTCAATCGAGTTATTAAGTACAATTTAGTTTTCTTTTAGAATTTTCTCGTGTTTTGTAGGAAATGAGATATCAGGATACAAACACAAGCAAATATTGGAAATGTTGGCAAACTAATTTTGGTTCAACTATGCACGGTCAGCATCCAAGATTTCCTAAGATCACAACAATGGACACACGGCTACCTACAAGAAACAGAAACCAGCCGGTGTCTACAAGAAATGAAAACCAACCGTTGTCTACAAGAAATGGAAACCGGTTGCTGCCTCCATAAAATGGAAACACGGCTGGAGAAGAGAATAGGAAACCAAGCCATTGCTTCCACAAATTGGAAACACACGGCCTGAACAAAATAGAAACAGTCGCTGGAAACTTGAAAATGGAAATGGCCTCTGGATAGAAAATGGAAACCCGGTTGGCACAAGAAAGGCAACACGACTGGAGCAAGAAAAGGCAATTCGGTTGGAGCAAGAAAAATAAAAACAAAGGCTGCACGGCTAAAGAGAAGAAAGGAAACAACCGCTGCACAAGAAGAATAGGAAACAACTGCTGCACAAGAAGAAAAGGAAACCGAAGAAAATGGAAACGAGTAGAGAAGAGGAAATTAACACGAAAAGGAAAGGGGTAGAGCTTAGATTCGGCCAAGAGGAGTTTTGATACACACGGAGGCTGGAGAGGACAGTGAGGAGCTGAAGAAGAAAAGGGAAGATATTTTTTTGTTTTGTTTTATGTTTAGTGAGTAGTTCCATAACTACGAGTTAGAGCTTTGCAGATATATAATGAAGTGTGGTGCTTAATGCTTGGTTATAATATTTGATTGTTTTCATATTGATTGGTTGTTCTTAATACTTTTATTCTTGTACGCTACTTGAATGAATGATTATAAAGGTCTGATTGTATCTGAAGATGGATTAGATTTTGGAACGTAGACATGATGTAGGGTCTTAATCGAGTTAGAGTCTTGACCGGTCGGTCGATTGAACTCTGGAATTAGGATAGCAGTCTTAATGTGTTTAGTATGTGAAATTACACAGTTGGAAGATTGGTAGTACGTATATGAGATTACGCAGTCGGAAGAGTCATTCCCTAGGATAGAGCTTGAATTCCCTGAATTTATGATAATATCTATAACCATGATCTTCAATAGCACTTCATTGCATTATTGTATTGGATTTGTTTGGATTTTAATGCTTGATGTCGGATTTGTTCTCACAATTGATTCGAAGGGTTGTACTTAATGCTTTCATCCTTGTTCATAAACTTGTTTGAATGAGTTTAGAGGCTTGTCCAGGCTGGAAAGTCATATTTAAGTCTTAGAAATCACCCTAGAATGAATTAGGTTAATGAAAATCTTGGCCGGTTGTTTAATCTATTTTTAGGAACCATGATAACTGAGGTTGAATTCCCTATTAAGGTTGAGTTCTCCACTGATCTTAATGCATCTAGATGTTCGATTTGCTGCATCGGGAGATGAGTATGTTGATTTTCTAGGTAGTGGATTTAGGTGTCGATAGAGGTCCTTCCGATAATTGATTTTGAGTTCCCTATTGATTGAGATAATCCGATTTCATGATTCATAGAAACATCCATTACATTTCCCAACATTTCTCAAAATCTGTGGTGCTTAGTTTATTGCATTTATCTCATTAGTTAATTTAGTCATTCCAACCTATTGATTTATTACCCTTCCTATTTATTAGTTGAATAACTCTATAGTTGCATCAGTTCCCTAGTGTTCGACCCTGGTACTACACGATCCGTATTCTTGCGGAAGCGTTAGTTTAGATATTTTATTACTTGAGATTGACCACATCACCACCCATAGATCTATAAATTGGAATCTGACCTCAAAAATATACCTTGCCTCGGGTTTCCTTTAAGATAACAAACCACGCGTAAGGTGGCTTCCCAATGTACTCGGAGTGGAAAATGCATTAACTGCGATAATATCTAAACCGAGTAGGAAAATTCCAGACACCTGACACCCAAATAAATAAGGCGACCAACAAGACGGCAGTAAATGATGGGATCATCAAAGAGCTCACCATCGACCGAAAGTAACTGATGATTTTGTTCCATCAGAAAACTAGCGAGCTTAGCACCAAGAAGACCGAGCTCGGATATAATATCTAATGCATATTTCCTTTGACATAGTTAAATGCCCGTCGAATTATGCTCAACCTCAATGCTCAAAATATTTTAAGTGGCCTAGGTCTTTCATATGAAAATAAGATCCCAGGTATTTCTTGAAAGTCGTGATCGTAGCAAGAGAACTACCCGTAACAATCATATCGTCAACATAGACCAAAACATGAAGATGTATCCCGCCAACCGCAAAAATGAACAAGAAGTGGTCTGACGGATACTACATAAAACCATAAGACTTCAATGATGTACCAAGTTTGGTGAACCAACATCGAGGTGCTTGTTTGAGCCCATAGAGTGATTTCTGAAATTGATACACTTTGGAAGGGTCGGAAGACTTAAATCCGGGAGGAGGTTTTATGTAAACCTCCTCATGTAGATCACCATGGAGGAATGCATTGTGGACATCCATGTGATGTAATTCCTAATTACGAACAAAGGCTACAATAATAAATAAATGAATCGTGACCATCTTGGCGACATGAGCAAAAGTCTCCTCATAGTAGATTCCCTCCACTTGATTGTTTCCAAGAATTACGAACTCCGAGCAATACTTGATCTTGAATACCCATTTACTCCCTTGCTCGATAGGAGGGATTCAAGTGTCCAAGTCTCGTTATATTCGAGAGCTTGAATCTCTTCATGCATCACCTTTCTCTAATTTTCATTTGCTAGAGCTTTGTGATATGAGCGTAATTCATGTCAATAGTGAAATTGGAGTAGATGGACGCGAAATTTGCATTATATTGGTTACAAAAACCCGCAACTGTGTTGAAGGATATTTCTGCCGCTGCCCCTTTCCCATTTCCAAAACTGAAGACTGTTCGGTAGCATCTGTAGTAGAGTCTGTATGTGTAGAGAAAGTCGAACGAGGCAACTCTATTCCCTATAAAGGTGGAACTGCAACCGTAGTGTCCTCAACATTCGACTATATAGAGATTGAGTCCTCCCTAACATTCCTTTTTGGCAGAGTCGAGGACAAGCCTTATGTTTGATTCATCATGATTTAGCCAAGTCCAGTCTAAAACCGAAGGCAGAGTAGTTTCAACAGGAGAGGATGTTGAAGGAGAGGCATAAGGAAATAAATCCTAACGGAATATCACGTCACGCGACACGAAGAATACTACCTGATCAAATTCATCTACTCGCCACCCCTTCTTCCCCATAGGATATCCAACCAAAATACAATAATGGCTTCGACTAAAAAATTTATCTCTGTAACACCCCCATCCCGGAACTACCTCGGGACTAGGAGGTCCACCATCACCTCCAAGAGGTGACTACACGTGTCATCGCTCAAACGCATTTATAAAATAAAATAAATGATTTATTCCAAAAATAAAATGGTCCGGGCCAAATAGCAAAACAAATACGTAAAGGTCATAGTCATGGTAAATGAATAAAACAAATACGAAATGAAAAATAAAATTCATCGAGACATCGTGCACGCCTTTTCCATCAGTCCGCTGTGAGCTTTCATGTTGCTGCTCAACCTCGTTGCTCTTTTTCTTTGCCATATCATATCCATCCACAACAGCCCACAAATAGGGTAAGTACGAAATAAGCACTAAGTGAGATCAATACGTGTACGTACTCTGTGCCACATATTCTCCCTTTCTAAACTGAATAACATAAATAACGATATATGCAAAGTCTAAACTAAAGATATACAAAAAATTCTACCCAACCCGAATGAGTATCCAAAGTCTAAGACTAGTACCACACTGGATCATAACACACAGAGTCCGCACGACTCTAGCTCGGGCATACGCTCGCAAAGTCCAAAGGACCCCAACACACTAAAGATCACGCAAGGTTACAACGTACCCCAACCATCAGTACAATATAACGGTTCGTCGCTCGAAAGGTCACCACAACCCAACACGGTACGAAGCTGGCAGATCCACTAATCTGACTAACTCGATGCTCTGTCGCTCGAAATGTTACCACAACCCCAACATGGTACGACGTCGGCAAATCCACTGATCTGACTAACTCAACGCTCCGTTGCTCGAAAGGTTACCACAACCCCAGCATGATATGACACCGCC
Organism: Gynandropsis gynandra; assembly: GCA_036759665.1. Taxonomy (NCBI): domain Eukaryota; kingdom Viridiplantae; phylum Streptophyta; class Magnoliopsida; order Brassicales; family Cleomaceae; genus Gynandropsis; species Gynandropsis gynandra. Next base: position 7,643,733 of record CM071876.1, read on the forward strand.
CAGATCCAAGTGTCGGAATACTAACATCGTCGATCCGATACTCCTCACGTGGAAACTCTCATCGACACATTCACAAACGCCTTTTTCCGAAGGTTCGAGAATGAAATCACTCAATCGAGCACACTAACAAGATATTCACTCGCCTTTAACACTGAACCAAAATATCGATGTTCTCTGCCCCCAACACTTGGTCACACGTCAATTCTCTAGATCATCTCTAGTAACTTATACAACTCATATACTTGTCATCAGTTCTCATACGATAAATCTAGGGTTAATTCCAATTCATTTCTAACGTCTCACTTTTCCCATTATGATCCTATAAATCCTATTGTGATCATGCCTCAATTTAAAAGTATAATCTCTTCCATAAATCAACCAAAAACCCGAAATTAGAGTGGAGAAAATCATCACCTTAGCTTCTCCGACGACTTGACGATTCTTGATATTATCGCTAAAACCAACACCGATCAATTCTTCCCTATTATAGATCCATTAAATTAATAAATTTCCATAATATAAATCTTCAAATTAAAGGAATAGTCACAACAAATTATTTAGATATTTACCACAATCTCGATTGAATCCACCCACGAAGAATGTGATGAAAATCTTCTCCAATTTCTTCTTCCTTCATGTTTTATCTTCTTCTCTATTCTTCCTTTTTTTTCTCTTTTTTCTTCTTTTTCTATTCTCTCGCCGCACTGCTTCTGCCTCCCTCTCTTCTTTTTTTTAATCCCTAACCCTAATATTAGTAATGATTATATATGTATATATATCTATAGATACATATATGTGCCACCGACTTACCCTTTTATTACGGGAGTCACAATCTCCATGAGTATCTTGGTTATGAGCATAATCAAGAGATCTAAATACATGCAAATGAGTGTATGCCGGTTTCGAGCCGTGAAGTATCTCAAATGGTGTGCGTCAGCTAATGATAGGAGAAGGAGTCCGGTTAATAAGATGAGCAGTGGTGAGTACACTATCGCCCAAAAATTCTAATGGTAAGTTTGCCTGAAAAAGAAGAGATCGAGCCATATTGAGTACATGGATATTTTTGCTCGACCTTTCCGTTGTGTTGAGGTGTTCCCATGCAGGATGTTTGATGAAAAATTCATTGGTTCAATAAGAGTTGGTCGCGTGCTAGAAATTTTTTCCCATTATCTGATCGTATAGACTTGACCCGTGTTTCAAATTGACATTCAACCATAGCAAAAATTTGTTGAATATGAGTAGAAACTTCATTCTTAGTCGTCATGAGATAAATCCATATTCCCTGTGAATAATCATCAACTATTGTCAAGAAGTATTTTGAGTCAGTAAAAGACGGAGTACGGTAGAGGCCCCAAACATCATAATGTATATGCTCGAAAATAGATGAAATTTTATTTGAACTGTCTGAAAAAACTCTCGCTTGTTTAGCATGGATACAAATCTCACACGCTTTATTCAAATGCGTAGAAAAGAATACAATCAGAAAGAAAATCTAAAATCTTCAGAGATGGATATCCGAGACATCGATGTCAAACCATGGAACAAAGATCTTGTGTCTAAGCAGCTTGATAATTTCCATATTTCGAAAATAGTACAGCCCATCCGTTTCTCACCCATTCCAATCACCGTATTGGTATGTTGGTCTTGAATGATGCATAGCTCATTAGCAAATTGCACCAAAAAAATCTCGATGTTTGAGTAATTGTGATATGAAGATAAGATTGAAACTCAGCCCCTCGACATAAAACACATCATTCAGAAGGAAGTTTTAAACCGAGCTGGACATTACCTTTCTTAGAAGCAATACTCTGCCTTCCATCGGGTAAAATTATTGAAAAATGGCTCATTTCAGAAATTTCCATCAAATATGATGATTGCTCTGTCATATGATTAGAACAACCAGAAACGAGTATCCAATCAAGATCAGACAGCTTACCGGATTGTCTCTGTTGCCCTGATTTTGGTTGCATTCAGTACAACAACTATGGTCCTCCACTGTTCGTCGCCAATAGCACTAATTGCAGATCGATCAGATTCTTTAGGAGGAGCTGGCCCAAATTGTGCCATGTTGACCCGCGCTAGGAGAGATGTGCCTTTGCCTCGTCCGAGAACAGGAGAAGGGAGAATATCGCGTCCTCGAATGATGCAAATTTTAGGGCGATCGTCCCACCATTCCAGATATCCCAACAATTGAAAAAAACCCTTCGTGGAGTGCCATGACCGTCCATAATGGAAACAGATAAACTTTGCTTTTTCTTCAGCCAAGATTCGAGAGAAATGGTCTTGTTTTCACACCAAAAGCCATAACAGAGGATTCATCAGAAAGTTTTGGAGAAACACGTGAATTTTCATCCTGAACAATCCCGTAGACAGAGTCATCAAGCCCATTAAAAAGTCGTAGACTCTATCTTCATTTAGATCTTTCTCAAGTTGTTCCGTAAGATTGTAGGTGCACTTTCTGCAAATGCAAACTTGTAGAAGATGAGAGTTAACCAGATCGCACCAAATTCATCTAAGCTTTCTATAATATGCATCAATGGTCATCCCATGTTGTGTGCAATGAGCTAGTTTGGAATGAAACCGATTAATCCGAGGCTCGTTCTTGACAGCGAAATGGCCTTGAAAGTGTTCCTAGAAATTTCGAGCCTCCTCACGATGGGTAACATCAAAACGAAGCTTCGGTTCAATGGTGTTCTTGAAGCATGAGACAACTAAAGAGTTGTTTGTTTCCTAATCTTCAAAATCAAGAGATTCAATGGGAGGTCGAGGAATTTTCCATGCACGAAGCCGAATTTCTTTCGGGATTTGAGGGCATGTCGGATATTGAATTCCCATTCATCATAGTTATCGCCATGCAACAACGGCAGAGAGAGAACACGTTTGGGATTATCGCTCGATGTTAGGTCATAATGAGAGATTTTCCTTTGGTGCACAATTGGTCCTTCAGGGTTCGTCGTGTTCTGGGTCGAGTCGGATCACATCCATGTCTGAAGGAATAAGCAATCGAGTTCGAGAGAGAAACCAAAGAAGAGAAGAGAAGGTACAAGATCTATCAATCGACCGAGAAGGAGGAAGAACAAGAATCAATCGGCCGAGAAAGTGAAAGAATAAGAATCAATCGTCGAAGGAAGAAGAACAATTATGTTTTATGTTAAAATGCGCTGGTGACGCTGATCCAAATTCTCTGTCTCTTATTATAAAAACCTTTTAAAAGAGCTACTTATATATATACATACATTGAATTTGACCTAGATAGAAAATAAAAACAAACTTCTCGTAACAATATACGTCGTATCATTGATTATTTTTATTTATTTATATCAACTTTAATAATTAAAAACTTTTCACCTTCCAATTTACTAAAAACATTATAATAATAATATACATCCTATCATTCATTACTATAATTTATAACATTCCGACACAATAAAAAATTAATAATTACAATTCTTAACCAAATAAGAAAACCAATTTTAATTATTAAAAAATAATACATACATTTCTAACAATAAATATAATTTAATAATTAAAAAAATTCCGCATTCTAATTAAAAAAAATAAATCCTATCATTTATTATAAAAAACAATTTTAATTTCTAAAAGATAATAAATACAATTCTTACAATAAATATAATTTTAATAATAAAAAAAGTTTCACATCAAAATTTACAAAAAAAAAAACGTATGCATCCTATCATTGATTATAATAATTTATAACATCTTAACACAATAAAAATATGTTGATCAATGACTTTACACTCTTTTATTATCTTTCATTATAAAACTACCAAAAAATATATCCGCACAATGCACGCATACTATCCTAGTTATAATTAAGGGAAAAAAGCGAATTCCCCCTTCAACTATCATGCTTTATTCAAATACCCCCTAAACTATCTGACACAGCCAATTCCCCCCTCATCTTACAAAATCCATCCGATTCCTCCCCTCAATTATATCAATTCAGCCAATTCCCCCCTCCGTTATATAAACAGTATATTAGTGTTAACCGACCCGGTTTTGACCCGATTTTTTACCCGATTTTGACCCAAATCAAATACCCAATTTTGACCCGTATTATAACCGATTTTTAACCTGATTTACAATTTTTTTTAACCCAATTTCACTCAATTTTTGACCCGTATTATAACCGATTTTTAACCTGATTTCGACAATTTTTTAACCCAATTTCACTCAATTTTAACTCGATTTTATCCAATTTTAACCCAATTTCACCCAAATTAACCCGATTTCATCAGATTTAATCCGATTTCCACCCAAATTTAACCCGATTTTATCTAATTTTAACTCAATTTCACCCAAATTAACCCGATTATCGCCCAATTTAACCGATTTACTCACTTTAAACCCGATTTATTCTTTTTTAATCGATTTAACTCGATTTAACTCGATTTTCGATTCACCTCAATTTCATCCAAAGTAATATAATTCCAACCCGATTTCACCCAATTTAATATAATTCCAACCCAATTTCACCCAAATCTTACTAGTTTTCACCGAATTTCAACCCGATTTAACCGAGTCACTCACTTTTAACCCGATTTACTCACTTTAAACTTGATTAAACCGATTTACTCACTTTTAACCCGATTTATTCTTTTTTAATCGATTTAACTCGATTTTCGATTTATCTCAATTTCATCTAAAGTAATATAATTTCAATCCGATTTCATCCAATTTAATATAATTCCAAACTGATTTCACCCAAATTTTACTAGTTTCACCAAATTTCAACCCGATTTAATCGATTTACTCACTTTTAACCCGATTTACTCACTTTAAACTTGATTAAACCGATTTAACCCGATTTTTGATTTACCTCAATTTCATCCAAATTAATATAATTCCAACCCGATTTCACCCGATTTAATATAATTCCAACATAATTTCACCCAAATTTATTAGCTTTCACCGAATTTCAACCCTATTTAACCGATTTACTCACATTTAACCTGATTTACTCACTTTAAACCGATTTAACCCGATTTTCGATTTACCTCAATTTAACCCAAAGTAATATAATTCCAACCCGATTTCACCCAATTTAATCAAGTTTAAAGTGAATAAATCAGGTTAAAAGTGAGTAAATCGGTTAAATCGGGTTGAAATTCGGTGAAAATTAGTAAAATTTGGGTGAAATCGAGTTGGAATTATATTAAATTTGGATGAAATTGAGGTAAATCGAAAATCGAGTTAAATCGGTTTAATCAAGTTTAATTTGGGTAAAATCGGGTTAAATTTGATGAAATCGGTTGGGTTAAAATTGGATAAAATCGGGTTAAAATTGAGTGAAATTGGGTTAAAAATTGTCGAAACCGGGTTAAAAATCAGTTATAATACGGGTCAAAATTGGGTATTTGATTTGGGTCAAAATTGGGTCAAAACCGGGTCGGTTAACACCAATATACTGTTTATATAATAGAGGGGGAATTGATTGAATTGATATAATTGAGAAGGAATCGGATGGATTTTGTAAGATGAGGAAGAAATTGGCTGTGTTAGATAATTCAGGGGAGAATTTGAGTAAAGTATGATTGTTGAGGGAGGAATTGGTTTTTTGAAAAAACCAATCAACTTTAGTGGAGTCGGTTAAAACCGCCTGTTTGTTGTTGAATATGTTAAAACCGTTTGTCCGATTTGAGATTGTAATTGTCGCTGCATAGGCCCAATGGGTCTAGAATTCATTTAGCCGCTCGCGACCTGGTAACTCTCTACCTTTCCACATGTGGGACGACAACTATACATTTGCAATTGTATAATTGTCTTATTTGTAACTTCACAGTATCTCTATTAGATTAAGAAATAATTATATCAAAGAATTAGTTACAATATAAACAGGCATTTTTCATTTCACGATCACGGTTTGAAGATTATATATTTATAATTAAAGAAATTTGTAATTACAAATATTTTAAAATACATTTATCAATAATATTAGGAGATATCTTAACACTACAAGAAAATCGAAAATTAGGGACTAAAAATTCCGTCCCTAATCCGTCCCTAAACAGGTTTAGGGACGGATTAGGGACGACCAGAGGTAGTCTCCAATCGCGCGTCTCTAAATGTTATCCGTCCCCAATCCGTCCTCAATAAGGGACAGAAAATTCAGTCCCAAATCCTTTCCCAATTAGGGACGAAAATTTTAGTCCGCAAATAGTCTCGGGATTGGGGACGAACCATTTTCTGTCCCTAAAAATTGGGGACGGACCGTTGTGACCGTCCCTAAATTTAGGGACAGAATTTTGCCATCCCTAATTGGGGACGGATTAAGGACTAGGAAATTAATTTTCCGAAAAATTGTCCTGAATCCGTCCCTAAAATGGTTTTTAAAGTCCTAAATTTAGGGACGGTCCCAAATCCGTCCCCAAATTTAGGGACGAAAAGAGATGTCGTCCCTAAATTGGGGATGGATGATCTGACCGTCCCTAAATTTAGGGACGACAGAAATGTTCGTCCCCAATTTAGGTACGGCAACAATTTCCGTCCCCAATTTAGGGACGGCAGCAATTTCCGTCCCCAATTTAGGGACGCCTTACTCATCCGTCCCTAATTGGTCCGCAAATAGGGACGGATTAGAGACGGCACTTCAGTACCCAAAATTGGGGACGGTTTCGGGACGAATTTCATTTTCCGTCCCTAATCCGTGTATAATTCGTCCCTAAATTTAGAGACAAAAATGTCAGTCCCCAAATTCCGTTCCTAATCTTGAATTTTCTAGTAGTGTAGTATTTCCTAATAAATAATAAGTATGATGAGAACAATCGTCGAACAAAGATTTCCCAAGCCATGCAAAACATATGCATAAAAACTTTTTTTCAATAAATTGACATCCTATTATATGCTAAAAGAGAAATGATGATAAACAATAGCCTCCTTACTTGCCACTGTTCATCTCTCTTTTTTTTTTTCCTTTGCGTATATCTAAATTAGTATTTAAATATTTAATAAGATAAATACATTAATATTTACAGACAAGACAATGATAGAGATAGAGATAAGAATCAATAGTGTAAAAATTACATCTTTAAGTATAATTAACGGAATATGCGAGGATCTAAAAGTAATTAATTCAAACTTAATTAATTGCAAACCGGTTCATGAGATTAAGAAATATGAATTGCCTTAATTATCTACTAATTAGGATAACAAGTAACATTTAAGAAAAATCAGAAACGTTCTGAAAAATAGACACAAAAGAGAAGAACAATTTTACTTCGATTTTCTCTATGATCAAAGATAAGTAAATCGAACCGATGGTTTCTTCGTTTTATGAAAAGCACCAACTGAAACTGGAATTATAAAAAAATAGGACTAGATCTCTATTCAACTTGTAATAAAACGCTTCCACTATCCAATCTTAAACCCCTACAGCGGTATCAGAGCGTCTGATTTTTTATAGATTAGAATTTCAGTGTTTTCGGACAACAGTCACTTGAAAATCATGAAAGTCACGACTGCAGAGTGTGACGCTCGACTAAGTAATATGATCACTCGGTTTGAGTGTATTCTGAAGTAGAATTAGGGTTTGGTTGAGCATTACATGAAAGAGTCTAATGTCACATATAAATATTCAACCGAGCAATTGGTTGCTCGGTCAGCGAACTCACTAGACGAAATTTAGATTTCGGATGAGCGATGCTATACTAAGTATTTTTCAAAGTGGAATTGCTCGAACGAGTGTCATGAGTATCAAAAGAGAAAAATGTAGTTCGAGCCAAGCGGATTTATGGGTTAAAAAATATTCGATCGAACAAAGGTTTCTCGAGTTGAGGAGTTTGAGGTAGACAATCGCTCAACTGAGCTGCATGATTGCTCGGGGTCTAGCGAACCTACTAGAAAATCTGCACAATTGCAGAGCGACAGGGGAATGGGTTGCTCGAGCCGAGCATATCTTAATTGATGGTTTGCTCGAACCAATAAAAAGTGTAGCTCGGGTCGAGCGAATCCACTGCACAAAATTACAAAGTGTTGTTTAGGCCGAGCAAAGGGTTGCTTCGCTGAGAAATGTCTCGGGTGATGGTCCCTTGGACTGATCGTATGACCCGCTCTTGCCAAGCATTTCCTCTATGACCAAGAGAGCCACCAAACAATATGAATGCTCGATCGAGCAATCTATCACTGTAGCAAATCATCTTTAAAAATTGAGTTCTAAGGGTTAAAAAATGTTTTAACCAAGTTACTTTCCCATCATAAGTGGATACACTTGCGAGATCTCGTTTGTGTGGTATGATCTGACTACTAGGAGGTACATCAATTCATATTCGACCCATGTAGTCTGATTCATTGGATGCACAACGAGATTTATCTATTAGATCGTACAAGCGCCTGGAAATATTTGACAATCAAAGATTATGGATGAACTCAAATATGACCATAGATGCGACTTGACCACCAGGGGAACTATGTGATGTAGAGTCACTACGAGATTGCATATTACCCGAGATAATATGTTTGAGACACGATCGTACCGTCAGTGCCTTATTCATATTAAAATGGTTAAGGAAACTACTAATTAGAAATAAGATTTCTAATGTTATAGTAGCGTTAACTAGTAATTGCGTTATTTAGATAAAGACCATATCTTAATGACTTATGCATTTCGTCACATATTGTGTTTTCTGTATGTTTCACATACACTACAAAAAAACACGACATTTTCAAGAGACGGATCAACGGATCCGTCCGTTGATAGGGATTTCCAACGGACACCAATGGATGTCCTAGAATGATCAACGGTCGCAGATCCGTTGCAATTCGTTGTAATTGTCAATGGAGGAGCAACAGATATAATCCGTTGCACTGATCCATTGAACCGCTATTGGAAACCCTAAAAAGGCCAACGGATGTCTATTGCAGAGTGCAACGAATTTCCATTGACAATGGGAACAAATGTTTCGTTACAATTGTATATTTTGAGGTTGCCATTAGAATATTTCAACGTGACTTTTCAACGGGCATCCATTGAGGTTCTAACGGATGTCCGTTAAAAAATCACTATTTAATGATCGAAATCAATGCTTCTACCATCAAGGCATAAACAAAAAATATGTATTTTAAAAAAAATATCGTCTTCTTCCAATAGAGAGATATATATAGATCGAGAGAGTGAATGTATAGAAGAAAAGATCCCGTAACCAAGGAAGTTACTCAAGAATTCTAACAAGGAATGGAGCAATACATGAGTTTTGCATCGATGCAACCTTTGTGTCAAGAACATGGGACAATATTATTTCCTTGAAAAGGATGCAAAAATATGAATTATGGAAGTAAAAAATTGTTTGCAAACTTCTGTACAAGATGGATTTCATAGAGAATTACGAAATTTGGTTATTTCATGGTGAAAATTGTGGCGTTAGATATATTGTGCAAGAAGCAAAAGAAATAGAAAGAAATGAGAAGTCGTTTATGAAGCTCTAACGACCAATCCATATGTGGAAATTGTGTCAGATGCTTTTTAGGAGTTTTTGAACCACCACCTGTAGAGATGTCGAACATCGAGGCACGCTGATTTTTCAATCTATTGGATTCGACAAAACAACCTATATCTAAAGGTTATCCTGAAGGTCATTTCCGCTTATCTTTATCTTCAAGATTGATGAGTATAAAAACAGACTACAATGTTGCTGAAAATTGCATGGATTTATTTTGCAAAACCATGCGTGAATATTTGCCAGAAAATAATCAAGCTTCCAAGGCATATTATGATACGAAGAATGTTTTAAAGTATTTGGGAATGCCACATGAGAAAATTGATGTTTGTAAAAACAGTTGCATGTTGTTTTGGGTAAATGATAAAGACTTGTTGGAATGCAAATTTTACGGTACATGCAGATTTCATCCAAAGAAACCATCTTCACGTAAATATGTACCGTACAAAAGATGTTCTATATGTCTCTCGCAAACATGTTGAGAAGTTTATTTGAATCGAAAAAACCGTTGCGGCAATGAGATGACACGAAGAATACTCGACGAACGAAGGGATAGTGCAACATCTATCGGATGATAAGGCTTGAAAAGATTTCAATGAAATATTTCTTGAGTTCGCATATGAAATGAAAAATGTTTATCTTTTCCTGTACATTTTAGTCTATATGGATAATCTGGAAGTCAATATTCTCTGTAGTATGTGATTTTTTCTCTGTATAATTTGCCTCCCGATATGTGTTTAAAAAGAGAGGTAATGTTTCTGACGTTACTGATTCCAGGATCATAACATCTGAAGAAAAGTTTTGATGTCGTTTTGCACCCCTTAATTCATGAATTAATACATTTGTGGAACGAAGAAATTCTTACTTATGACATGAGTACGAAGCAAAATTTTACAGTGAAAGCGGTCTTGTTGTGGACAATTAGCGACTATCCTACCTATGGAATGTTATTTGGATGGAGCACACTTGGGAGATTAGCATGTTTATATTATATGGAGGATACAGATTCATTTCGACTAGTACATGGGAAGAAACCATATTGGTTTGATTGTTATAGAAGATTTCTTCCCCGTGGACATGCTTTCAGAAAAGATAAAAAATATTCCTGAAAAAATGTGGTACAAAAGAAGAGGCATCGTGCATGCAAACCGGAACGCAAATCCTTTACGAATGATTAAACACAATGGGAGATTTACAAGAATCAATAGAATGCGTCGGAGATCGTGGGCATCGAAAATCAAAAGGCCAAGGTGTATGGTATAACTGGTATAAATGTAGTATCTTTTGGAAACTACCATATTGGAAATCACTGATATTACGTCATAATTGAGATTTTATGCATATCAAAAAGAATTTTTTCGATAACATCATCAATACTATTTTGAATATGACGGGGAAAACTAAGAATAATATACAATCAAGAAATGATTTTAAGATAATATGTCGAAGACCTGAGTTGGAGTTACGAGATGGAAGGACACCTATTCCAATATTCAGATTGTCTAGGCCAGTGAAAACCACATTATTAAGGTGATTAAAAGAATACGTTAAATTATTAGATGAATATACATCAAACATTTCTCGGTGTGTGGATATTGTTTGTTTGAGCCTGATCAGGTTAAAAAGTAACGATTTTCACGTTTTTCAAGCAGCGACTCATTGCAATTGAATTTGTTAAGCTCTTACCACGAAACGTTCACGATGTGCTATGCGGAATTAGCATACTTTTTAGAGATATATGTTCAAGAAATTGAAAAAGGGATGACTTAGAATTAATAAAAAACAATATCTCAGAAGTATTATGCTCATCGGAAAAAGTTTTTCCGCTTTCTTTCTTCGATGTCATGGAACATTTGTCAATATATTTACCAAATGAGGTAATACTCGGTTGGCCAGTTCAATTCAGATGGATGTATCCTTTCGAAAATTTTTTCTTTTATCTAAAGAAAAAATAAAATAATAAAGCAGCGGTTGAAGGATATATTGTTAAACAATACTTGTTGGAAGAAATTACATATTTCAGTACATTTTATTTCGAGTCGTATATTCCGACGAGACGAAGACGCTCACCGCAAGATCACATAAACTATCTATATCAATATAATCCGCAATTTAGCTGAGTTCCTAAGATTTTTACACCGATTGGATGTACAGGAGGTAAATCCAAAGAATATTGGCTAATACCATAGACTATAATCACGTCCACACATATATATTACTAAACTGTCAAATGTTACTATATTTTGAAAGGTACAAAGTAACGAAAAATATGTATTAACGTACTTTCATTACTAGATTTTTTATGAATAAGTAATGGGTACATATCCTCATCTAAATGCAGATGAACTCACGAAAATAAAGTTCAATATTATGGCTCGTAGTTGAGAGATTACGTAAGTAAACATAGATATATTAAAATGAAATGTCATGTGATAAAGTATTCATTTTTTTATGTTATATATGGCAAATCTTCTGACGAGAGACATCCTACATGGTTAAAAGATTTGGCTAATGGTCCTGTATTAAATGTTATGTGGTGGCTAATTTTTTTAAACTCGTGGATTCATATTCCTCGCGTTCAAACACGAAAAACGTAGAAGCACATACAATTACGACATTTGCGTAAACAGTGAAATAGAGGGTGATAATTTCTACGGTATTTTGCACCAAAATCCTATAGGTGAAATATCTCGGTCTTGTTAGATTTAAGCTAATGCCTTTTAAATGTTAGTGGTTCGACCCAACATTAGGACGTGGTACACAAAAAATCGATGGGGAGTAATTGACATCAATCCGACACGATAATACGGTAAGTATGATCCATTCATCACAATAGATAAAGCAAGTCTAGTATGTTACGCGTAATATACAACAAAATTGAAATGTCGAAGAGGAGTGGTTGGATGTAGTAAAGATCAAGCCGCGAAGAGTTATAAGCACAGATGAAAAAGAAGATCCATTACAACCCGATCACCCAGAGCCGATACGATTAATTGATACAAAAAATCGAGAGGAGATTCTCACAAGAACTAAAATATATGGAGTATACATACGTGATTCTAAAGACGTTGAGCCGAAAGATGCATAAGATGAAAACAAAGATGAATTCAATGAACAATTAAAGGAAGACTCGCTCATCGAAGAATCTACCAAAGAAGAAATGTGAATTATGTAATTATAATATATAAATTTTTCTAACTTGTTAAAATTTTTTTTAACTTAATATATTCACGTTTCAACGGGCATCCGTTGCCAATAGCAACGGAAACCCGTTTAAACTTTAAATTCTGATCGAGACTTAGAAAATTTTCAAGGTTTATAACATGTTAACGAGCATTAGTTGGGAAATCTCAACGGATGTATGTTGCGATGCTTCAAGAGGCCAACGGATGCCCGTTGCGACTATTCAGGCCACCAACGGATGATAGTGAGTAAACGTCAACGAATACTTATTGATGGTTTGCAATGGATGCCCGTTGAACAGTGTCATCATGGCTATCCTATGCCTACAACATCCATTTTGGTTCCCAACGGGCATCCATTGTAATTTCCAATGCATGCTCGTTGAAAGAGAAAACATACCGTCATTTTCGAATCTGTTGCCTCGGGAACAAGTGCTCGCAATGGGCATCATTTGGAATTTACAACTAACGCCCATTGAGAACCCAATACTCGTGTTAATTTATTTCGTCCACTGTGGTGACGTATTTTCTGTTGGAATTTTCTATATATTATCCGTTGAATAGTTCATTTTTCAATACAATCTAAAAAATCCTCTCAAACACTTAAACACAATACACAATTAGAGCTCGACGATTCATCGATTACGGTGGTATGTTAGCAAGTTCGGCCAGAGCCCGCGACCGCCTCCACCGCCGCCGTACCGACCTCCTTCACCTATATCTTCTATCGGCACCGCCAATATTTACTAAAGAAGATAATATGGTTGACAAAGAATCTTTGATCTATAGTTTCGACAAGTGTCCTGATCCTACCTGACGGGACGTTATGGTAAGACTTTAATTACATAATTCATATTGCATTTAATTATAAATATTATCTAATCATTTTATTTTCACGTGCAATTTTTATGTGGATGATGTTTAGAAACACATGAACAACAACATCATCGAAGGATCGTTACAAGATCAACTTTACTATTCCTAGCAGGTGACGTCAGAATTTATACACCGAAGGTGGTGGTGTACATTCATGTAAGTAATTTTAATATAAAATTTAACTTTTAAATTATTATTTACTTTTATTTATAAACTAATTTATTGTAATTTAAATTTTTAGCGCACATATAGACGGCAGAAGAAGGATATGTTGCGCATTTACACACCTTAGATGCGTGACATGCAAGCTCTGTTGTGCTTAATGATGAACAACACCAAACGCAACTATTACTAGAAGAATATCAACCTGACCTAGGCAATAGACGAGGTATTCAACCAACTCATCCAAAATAGGGAGTATGAGGACTTCAAGGCCAAGAAATGTCAGAACGACGAGAAGGTTTCCGGAGATGATCCGCATCGCCGTACTTCAGGATCAATATCATTCTCGAAACGAAAGAAAGAATTGGTAAAATTTATTTTAATTCATTATTCAAATTTTATTTTTATATAAAATTGTTATTTAATTATATTACTATAATGTTATGGATGCAGAAAATGAGAAGAGAACTGAATCTTTTTGAGCTGATTAAAGAAACCCGCACCAAGAAAAGTATGTCGGGGAAGAGAGCGACAGACCCACACTCTTCGATTCTCAGGCAGAACGGACCGTGAAAGCTATGATGGAGAAGATCACACAGCAATCACAAGCCAGTATAAGGGACGTCTATACAGTCTCGCTTCGCTCCAAAAGGATATCGTCAAGGAAGCCACAACGGTACCCCCAATGGTTCAAGAGAGTTATACACAAGAACGACATATCGAGCATATGCAAAAAATATTTCAGGTAACACAATCGGAGCTTCGAGAAACTCGAGCAAAGATGTCACATGGAGAGCATTATTGAATTGATAACCGGTCGAGCGTATCAACCACCAAACTGGCAGGGTGTTGTCGATCACGGGGATGAAGATGGTGCTACTAACTTAGATGATTTGTAGTTTTTTGAATTTATGTCTTTAATATGTATAAAATTTTCAATTAATTTTTTAAAATATTTTTCTAATTTTTACAATTTTTTTCATCACATTTTCAACGGATGCCCGTTGATATTTTTAAAAAATTTCAACGGGTATCCGTTGGAAATGAAAAAATCCCGCCTTTTTGGCAACAAATATCCGATGACAGTTCCCACCATTTTGCCAACGGCTATCCGTTGAAAACTTTTAACTCCCGTCATTTTTCTTTTCAATGGATAGACAACATATATCCCTTACAAAATTCCAACGGATATCCATAAAAAATTTGTAATGGGCATCCGTTAACAACGTCTAACGAGCATTTATTGCTAGTTCCTAACAGATATATCCATTACATGCCCATTGAAAACTGTCAATAGATGTATTTCGTTTCATTCCCGTTGTGAATCGCAATAGATTCGAATTTTTATTGATTCATTCCCAACGGCTTAGAATCCGTTGAAATCCGTTGGGAATGGTCGTTTTCAACAGAAAGTAGCCATTTTCAACGGACATATCCATTGGAAACAACCCTTTTTGCAGTGATATCATCTCAGCGAGTGAGGAAAAATGTATTATGCATCACTATGATCGATACTTCCATAAGTTGGTCGGGACCAACTTTAATGATTGTTACAAAAATCTAAGGTTGGTTCTCATGCACGAGAAACTTATCGATACAATAAATAAGCCAAGGGTGTACTCGTTGCTGATGATGATGACCTTTTTGAAACATAGGGATGATTTTATCACCACCAATTGCATCATTTTAGCCTCCATGAGTCCTGAACTCGAGCTTCACCATCAGGACATGGAACCAATACACATCATCATACATTTATAAAGTGGTATAGGGCCAAAGCAAGACGACTAAATTTTAGGTGTAAAAGGCTCTGTTCAAGGCCAAGATGGCTCCAAACATGCCTGTTGTAACTCACATTATCAAGGTTATAGATATTCTTAAACAAATTGAGACGCTTGGGTCCACGTTTGGCAAGGGATTAGTGAAGGATGCAATCCTGCACTCCACGACACCATCGCCAAATTTATTTGTAATTACAATATAAATAAGTTGGATTTCGAACCACATGAGTTGTTAAACTTATTGATTGATTATGAGAATCAATCGCTCACGGGTGCGCCAAAGGCTATTGGACATGTGATGGCCGTTGACTCTTCTTCCAAGAAAAGAAAGAGGAGAAACTGGTCGAAGAAGTCGTCCTCCACCAAAGGTGGTTCGACTAAGCCCAAGGAAAATGATGGAAAGGCAAATAATATTTTCTAATAACATTTTCCCAATTTATCATAGTGATAAGATTTTCAAAACAATGTTTATGTTTTACCTAATGCAAAAGTTAATTTGATTAATATGGATATTCCTAGTCAAAATAGGGAAAGGGAGGATCGTCTGAATTAGACCTTTCTCTGGCATTGTAGGCTCAATCATATGGGGAAGAAACAGATAAACTCATTGCATCAAGATGAATATTTCAGAAAGTATGATTATGAATCATACGCAACTTGTGAATCCTATCTCCGAGGCAAAATGACCAAGTCTCCTCTTAGAGGAAAAGGAGAACGAGCCAGAGAACTCTTTTGACTCGTACATACTTATGTATATGGTATAATGAGGGTTCAAGCCTGAGAAAGAGCCATGGGCCTCCCAGTCTATGTACATTGATACCATCATGAGACGAAAGACCATGTTAAATTCTAAGAAGAACTATCTTTCGATAGGCATTATAATTCCTCTCGAGAGAGAGGATTGTCCTAAGACCCATGATGAAAGAGAACATGTGAGTATGATCTCATACGCTAGCATGGTGGAAGCTATCATGTACACCATTACATGTACACGCCCTGATGTGGCCTTTGTGCTAATGTAATGAGTCGGTATCGGCGGATCCCAATGAGAAACATTAGAAGTTAGTGAAAATATCCTTAAGTACTTGATCAGAAATAAGGACTAATTTCTCATATATGGAGATTCTATTTTCAAATTAGAAGGGTTTGACGATTCGAGTTTCACATCAGATAAGGACGATATTAAATCCATTTTAGACTATGTGTTGTGTCTGAACGGTGGAGCGTTTATTTAAAAAGTTTCAAATAGACTAGGTTAGCTGAAATCGATTACGGAAGCAAAATACATCGAAGCTTACAAAGCGGTAAAGGAACCAATGTGGATGAGGATGTTCATAAGTGAACTTGGTGGGGTCCTTTCCATTAAAGAGCACGTTCCATTATTATACGATAATACTAGAATGATAGCTCAAGAGAAGGAACCGAGATCTCTTCAAAGATCGAAACATGTTCTACAAAAATACCATCTAATTGGAGGGATCACAGAGTGTGGAGACATTGGGATTTTGAAGGTCGATAGAAAGGAAAATGCAGTTGATCCACTCAGAAATGAATCCGGTTCAAAGAAATTTGGCGAGCACAATTTAAGAATTGGATTGAGAGATGCGAAAAATTGGAAATAGTTCTAGAATAGGTAAATGAGTTAATAATAGTTCCATAATTATTGTACATACAGGTTATGTGGTCACATTTAGTTTCAATTATTTGGCATTTTTATATCATTGTCATGATGATGCATGTTTGTGTGTGTGTATATATATTCATGAAATTCATATGAGATATGTGGTTGTCCATGGTCTATACTGGAATCTCGATATCATGATAGAAATCATTATAAAGAGAAACAAGTTTTATTGTATATAGATCAAAAGAAGTTTTTGATCGTAGGATAATCAATATGACGTTGGTTATCCGGATAGACTGACATACATGTGACGGTTTCTATTGGATATAAATTAGTAGATCTCTTTTACTAAATCACATATATAGATGACTTACACAGAGATGTGATCATTCAACTAACCTAAAGGGGTTCTTTCTAATTATTCATTTATCATTTAACTATCAGATTTTTCTTGGATCTGAGGTCACCAAGGTATTTGTCATTCTTTGATTTTGGACACCCTTAAATTTAGAGCACTTGTCAAAAAGATATTAGTAAGATCATTTTCTTGTGGAATTTATGTTTGACCAATATGTAATGTTTTAACTCATGGTGAGAGTTTGAGCTCTATGTTGTAAAAAATCGTATCGACTGATAAAGAATTTGGCTGTAGAAGTATGATAAGAGCAAAGCAGTTTTTTCCAGTTCATTCAACAGTCAGTTACGATAGACATGAAATGTAACTAGTAATATGTTGGGGTTTGAGAGTCAAACCATGCCATAGGATTGTCCACAACTAGAAGTACGTAAAGAAAAACTTGAATTCCCTTTCATATTGGTTCGGCGGAATAAAGGATGTTTATTCACGCTATCCGTACATTGAGTAGTGTTGCTAGATGTCAACCTTGATTAGATAATTAGTAGGAATAACCGCATATTGATTTAGTGTTGAATTCATGAGATCACACATTTACGAGTGTATCGATATTCACTGATGATTGTTGGACAAGTAGCGTGGAAAAGATTGTATTATACACTATCACTAAAAACACAATTGATAAATGGAATTGGTCCATTATGAATAGACATGTATCTAAGGGTAACAAACATGTTATTCCCATGGTTAAATCCGTTGGAAATGGCTTTTTTCGTTGGAAATTGCAACAGATTTCAGCCCGTTAGAAATCGACTGTTGAAAAAACCACATCCGTTGCAATTTATAATGGTATTTCAACGGGCATTATCCTTCCGAAATGATTAGGGGATTGCAACGGATAGTAACAAATGAAATTACAACAGATGCTCATTAAAAATTGCAATAGATGACAATGGATATCTGTTGCAAATATTGCTTGGAAACCAATGTGTATCCGTTGAAAATGTTCGTGGAAATTACCAATGGATGCCTATTGGTTTTTAGCGGAAAATTTAACATATTTAAACAGATGCACGTTGATAATTTTTTTCTTTTCTCAAAAGAGATACCTTGATAAATTGACAAATGTTTTTTAAAACATAAATAAAATATTTTTTGTATACAAAATTTAAAAACAAAAATTTCTACATATCTTCTAACCGGCACCATCGTCTTCGTCTTCGTCTTCTCTATTGCCTCGAGAAGGAGTTGTGTCAGAGTCGATGATCGGTTCTTCTCACAATGGTGTTTCCTCCTTAGGTGGTGGTGGTTGATACGCTTGACCGGTCATTGAATCAATGATGCTCTCCATATGTGCATTTTTTCTCGTGTTTCTAGACGTGTGGTCTTGACGTGCTCGATGCATCGTTATCACACATATGTCTATAGGAACGTGGGGGCTACCGTCGTGGCGTTCTCTATAATATCTTTTTATAGAAAATCTAGATCGAATAGATACCACTTATACGGCTTAAAAGACTCCAATATCAAACAAATTAAAGTAAATATATTGATTTAAAAAAGATATATAATGAATTATAAATGTAATTTTATCTGTAAATAAACCGACGGGTTGTGATTATTATGTGATCTTCTCCGTCACAACTTTTACCATCCGCTCTTTCTGAGGGTCAACCAGCTCTAGTTCTTCGACCTCTTCCCTTGCTAGGGGTTTCTTCTTGGCATGAATCTCAACGACTAACTCAAGAAGAGTCGGTCTGTTTCCCATCCTTTACTTTGCAACATTAAAATAATACGATTAGATAATAATTCTAAAAAATAAATATATAAAAAAATTTCTTGCAAACCCTTTATTTCTTTTGTGCAATAACTTTGCTACCGAGGTATGGCGATGCGAACCATCCCCAAGAACTTTTTTCCTTGTACTAACACGTTTTGGCCTTCTCGCTTTTGGGCTTGAAGTCCTCTCAATCCCAATGTTAGACAAGGTTGTTGAATACCCCGTTCGTTGCCTATGCTGACTTGGCATTCTTGTAGTATTAGCGCTTAGTATTGGTCATCATCAAGCGTGATCGCGCTTGCATTTCGCACATCCATGGTGGTATAGATGAGTGATGTGTCTTTTTGCCATCAATATGTGTGCTAAAAAATTAAATGTAAAGCAATTAATTTCTTACACAAATTCATTAATAATATTAAATTAAATCTTATATTATAGCACTTATGATAAAAGAACACCTTCATCGATGGCGTATCACCTATGGTGTCACTTGCTAGTAATAGTACAATCGATCTTGCTAAGAATATTCGATAATGTTGTTGTTCGTGTGGTTAAGAACATCATCAACATTAAACCTAAATGTGTAAAAGAAATCGTTAGACGACTTAAAAATTAATATAAATATATAGTATTTTACAATACGTCTCGTCAGGACGTTTGTGATCGATGATGGAGATATTTGGACGATATAGGTAACAGGGGATGGTATGGTTGTGGAAGAGGTGGTGGCGGGGCTCTTACGGAATCCGCCAATAATCCCTAGTGACCGATAAATCATCGTGGTCTCATGGTGTGTAAGGGTTTGTGTTTAGTGTTTGAGAGAATTTTTTGTCGTTGTTTTGAGATTATGTTGAAAATTAGAACTGTTAACGGGTTAACTATTGAATTTCCAAAGATGTCCAGCGGAAACGACATCCATCAATGGTTCTCATTTATGGACGTAAAAGCAGAGATTCTAACGGATGTCCATTGTAATTTCCAACGGATACTCGTTGAAATTCATATTTCCGAGGCGAATGCCTACCTAAGAAGAACATAGATCATCAGTACCTATTCCAAAGGATGCTCGTGCCAAGTTTTCAACAGATGAAAACTTGGCACGAAGAATACCCATTAAAAAGGACTAATGGATACCAGTTGGAATCTTCTAACGAATGAATGTTGATACATTTCATTTTTTCAACGGTTATATGTTGGAATACCAATTAATGCTTGTTAAAAATGGAATAAATGATTTTAAAAAATAAGTTACAAATTTTGATATTATAATAAGATAATTCACATATCTTCTTCCGTTGATTTTCAATTGATGAGTCTTCCTTCGATGGTGCATATAATTTTTAGACATGTTCATCTTCTGTATCTTCCGGTTACATGTCTTTATAATTATCGATGTATTCGCCATCTATTCAGTGCTTACGATATTCTCTCAACGATTATCAGAAACAATTAACCATAATTTTTTCAAGGTGATTTGTTTGCAATGGATCTTCTTTCTTTTTATATGTTTATAACGCCATGCGGTTTAATCTTAATTACGGTCCACCACTCTTTTCTTCGACGTATCAATGTTGTTGGATAGTGCATGTAAGATACCTGATCTACTTGATCTGTTGTGCTGAATGGATCATACTTTTCATATTATTGTGTCGGGTTGATGTCTATTCCTCCCCATCGATTTTTTTCGTGTACCACGTTCTATGGTTGGATCAAAACACTGACATTTAAAAAGCATTATCTTCAATCCAACGAGGCCAAGATATTTGACCTGTAGGATTTGGTACAAAATGTATTAGAAATTATCATCATTTATTTCACTATTAACACAAACATCATAATTGAATGTGCTTCTATGTTTTATGTGCTTGTAAGTTTGGAATATGTATCCCAGATTAAACATAACTGGCCAACACATTACATTTCTTGCAGGACCGTTAGCCAATCTTAACCAAGTAGGATGTCTCTCATTGCAATCCTTAAACGATATAATATAAAATCGAATGATTACTTCTAACATAAATTATTATAGTATATATACAAAAATATGATTATTTATGTAATCTCTCAACCACGAGGCATAATGTTGAGCTTTCATTTTGTTGAGTTCATATGCTTTTAGATGAGAACATGTACGTTTAAATTTTTCTAGTATTTTTATCTATTTTCATAGTTAGTTTTATCATTTATTTGGACTTTACAGAGCATTAAGTACAATTTAGTCTTCTTCTAACATTTTATCGTGTTTTGTAGGAAATGAGATATCGGGTTACGAACACGAGCAAATGGCAAGAAATATTGGCAAAACTACTTCAAGCTCAGTTGTACACACTCAACACTCAAGCCTCCTTCGGTCACACAAACATGAAAACTGCCGGCCACTTCCAGAAGCGGCCGCGACTCACAAAAATGGAAACATGGCTGAACCAAAATGGAAATTTCCGGTTGCTGGAATAACTCTTGGAAGGGCATGGTTGAAACATGAAATGGAAACATGGCTGGAGAAAGAAAAGGAAGCACAAAGGGGCAAGAGAAAGAGTCAGTTTGGACAGAACACATCCGCGGGGGGTGGTTGTTGAACCATCGTTTTTTGGGATCATGTATGTAACAAACTTCCTAGAAGCTCTCAAATGGAGAAAAATTTAAAAAGGGTCGCTTCAATTAAGTAGGGATGGTAGAGAACCCTAGAGAGGATCATAAAGATGCGGACAGAACACACAATAGAGGACGGACGCCTGAGGGAGAGAAAAGATAACAGGACACCGGAAGGCTGGAAATGGGGCGACGAACTCGAAACGCGATGGAGCTATGAAGACTACAATATTAAGACAAGGGAGGAATCTTGTTCTGTACCTATGTTTAAGATAGCTTTTATTCGTGTTTTGTTTCCTAAACCCATGTCCAAGTAGTTTTATTGCCATAGGTTAGAGTTTGTTGATATGTAATGAAGTCTTGTGTTTAATATTTGGTTATAATATTTGATCGTTTTCAGATTTATCGGTTGTTCTAATTCTTTTGTTCTTGCTGGCCAGTTGAAGGAATGATTATAAAATCTGATTGCATTGGAAGATGAATTAGATTTTAGAACATAGTCATTATTTGGGGTCTTAATCGATTTAGAACCTTGATCGATCTGTAGATTGAATTCAGGAATCAGGATAGTGGTCTTAATGCATTTAGTGTGTGACATTACACAATTGGAAGATTAAAAAGACGCATGCTAGATAGTGAGATTAGGCATCGAAAGAGTCATTCCTTAGGGAAGAGCTTGAATTCCCCGAATATGTAATAATATCTATAACCATGATCTTTTTTAGCACTTTATTGCATTATTTGTATCTCGCAAAACCTGTGGTATTTAGTTTATTGAATTTATCACCGTTTAGATTAGTTTAATCTTTACTTTGCAATTCAACCAATTGAATTTGTACGTTCTATTCATTAGTCTAATAGTTTTATAGTTGCATCGACTCCCTAGTGTTCGAACCTGGTATTACACGATCTGTATTCTTGTGAAAGCGTTAGTCTAGGTATTTATTACTTTATATTGACCACATCAAGTTTTTTGGCATCGTTGTGGGGACATCGATTACGACATTAGAGTTAGGATACTTTTGAATTAGTACATAGTCCTTTCCAACGTCTTTAGTTGTTTTTCTCAGCTCACTAGTGCATGAGAAGAATAGGAAGCGCTGATCTAGTTTACGATCCAGAAATCGATAAAACACTTAAGGAATTAAGAAAGAAATCGAAAGCTAATGCAAGCCAACCGATAAACGACACACCAGAGAACATAGATAGCGAGTCCGAGGAGGTAATCAAACCAAAACTTGCTGACGAGTGGGAAGAAAAACAGATGTCGGAATGCGTCGAACCGAACGCATCACACTTGTTGCGCCACAAATTCTAGCCGCATTAACCTATGGATCATATACGGTTCCTAGGCATACGCAACTCTTGTCATGCATCACTAGAAGGAACACTCGCGTTTAGAGGGAGATCCGCTGAGGACCCAAATCAGCATCTTACTGATTTGAACATGCTTTGCCAAACTATTAGAGCGGGAGAAGGAGTTTCGAACAAAGACGTCATGATGGCTGCCTTCCCATTCTCAGTGAAAGATAAGACGCAAAATTGGTTGTACTCCAAACCTCTGAATTCTATACGATCATGGGAAAAACTAGAGGAGACATTCATGACGCGGTTCTTCCCTCAGAGTAAAGCTCAGCTCACCAAAACTCATATTAACACATTCGTACAAGGAGCAACTAAGAGATTATACGAAGCATGTGAACGATTAAAGGCTATCAACGCCTTTTCCCACATCACGGCATGGATCAAAGTTACCTCATACATAATTTTCTGCAAAAGACTCATGGACAAAACGAGGATATTGAATCATAACCGTTGCTGGAGGTTCCTTAAAAAACTTCACTTTTCCACAAATCAAAGACTTGATTGATCAGATGGCCAATGAAGGAATCAATGCTGCAAAAGAATACAACCGCAACATTCCAGAAAAGGTGGCCCATATGCATGAGACGCACCCTTTATATGTCGAGATAGCTGAGGTTAAAGATCAAGTTGCGGGAATCTACAATATGTTGTCTGAATCACATCTTCTGTAATATAGAGAGCACTGGGGAGAACAAAGAGTTTTGGGGTACGAGGAGGTGAATTAAGTGAGTAACAACCAGCCTTTAGCGAATATGTATAACCCCGGATGGAGAAATCACCTCAACCTCTCATATAAGAACTTCGACGGTGCGTTGAACGCGCATCAACTATCGGGAAATTTCATGCCGCGTTTGCTACAACAAAATCAAAACTTCCAGCCAAGAACATAGCCTCAAAATCAAGGGTAGCAGCCACGTGCACAATCACAAACCCAACCCGAAGTAGCCCCCGATATCACAACCATGTTTGCCCGCCTATTCCAAGAACAACAAAAACAAAACAACCTTTTGATGAGGGTAAAAGTGGAGCAAGATAATACCAAGAAGTATATGGAGGGCTTTCAAAACCATCTTAGGTATTTGGAAATGCAAGTCGCGCAATTAGCACAAGAAGTATCACATCACCAAGGAATTCTACCGGGGAGACCGGAACCGAATCCCTATGACATCAACACCATTTATCTAAGGAGTGGTAATATGGTGAATTAACCCGCTCTTTCGATGTTTGAAAGGGGTGAAGCATCTATCATAGCAACGGAACATGCTGTGAACGAGCTTAAGGAGAAGCCCGAGGAGGAAGAGGAGCCAAAGTACGTAAAACCAACCCCGAGGCTGCCTCCTTTGCCATTTCCACAACGTCAATGCAAGAAAACGGTAGATCAACCCACTCCTTCAACATTTGAAAAGGATCAAACGTCTATTACAGCGGCAAAAAAGGCTAGTGACGTTGACAAGCACGAAAAGAAACCAAAGGAAAATGAGGAGCCTAACTGTCCCGGTGTTAAAAAAAATTTAGGAAAGGAACCGCATACCAAGACTCAGATAAAGAAAATTAGAACGTGTGCACCTTGTGTATGCTTGTTGTTCCGAGTTGGTAGTGCAGGTGCGTGATGTGTGTGTATATTTCTGTTGTGGATGATATCAAAGTGGAGAACTTGTGAAAAAGAATCGCACAATCCAAACGAGAGAGAATGGTAAAACGTGGCAGCTAATACAGTGTATGCGTGTGAAAAGAAAGAGAATGCGGTTCAGAAAATAAGAAGAAACAACAAAGGATACGAAGCTCGGGTTACCTCCCAAGAAGCGTTTGTTTAAGGTCTCGAGTCTGATCAAGATGCTTTACTCATCGGATGGACGTCCTCGTCGCCGTCGTGTGCATAGCGTCTCGCTTACATAGGATGCTCGATTGGATATAGCACACAGATCAAGATCAGTTGGGCACTTTGCAAATTCCGTCGGTGTGACCATGTCTTTCATTAGCTCGGGTGGTATCCTTTTGACTTTCCGTAACAACAATCCTTCTACTTACTCACACAAAGGTTTTCCATCGATCTACTCTTCTTGATGTCTTGGGCCGCCCATTTTCGTGTGTAGAAATTCTCCTAGATGTGCTGAAATGGAGGCGGCCATTGAACATGAAAAAAGAAGAAGAAAAGAAGGGCAAATTGGCCATATGGCAAAACGGATGCGACATTTAAGAGGTGAAAAAAGAATAAAAAAAAGGACAAAAGATTGTTAGAGAGGATATTGATGATAATCGGTTGTAAGAGAAGTCTTATGAATATATTTAACAATAAAAACCTTTAAAATACGGTAAAGTGGATATTAAGGTTAATTTGCGGGAAGTTGAAGGAACATATTTGAGAATAAAATCCTTTAAAATATGTAAAATTGAGCATTAATGTTAATAGCCTGTATGAGAAGTCAAAAGGAACATATTTGACAATAAAAACCCATTAAACATAGAATATTAATGGTAATTCATTGAGATATATATGATTTAGTATTTTTTATTATAATAAAAATAAAATTATATATATTTATATAAAAGTACGATGTTTTTCTCTCTTCTCCTTAAGCCATCTAAGCATTCACATCGTCATTATATATATAAAAAGAGATTGTTTCGGTGGCTTTTGGTGAAACCACCTCATCCAATAAAAAATCTACTTAATTACTAAATAATAACAAATATAAATCATACAATAAATACAATTTTAATAATTAAAAACTTTTCACATTCAAATTGATAAAAAAATAATACATCTTATCATTGATTACAATAATTTATAACATCCCAACATAATAAAAAATTTAATAACTACAATTCTTAACAAAATAAAAAACTCAACTTTAATATAAAAAAAATGTTTAGTTGGCTTTTAGTGAAGCCACCTCATCCAATAAAAAAATCTATTTTAATTACTAAAAAAATAAATACAAATCATACAATAAACACAATTTTAATAATTAAAAACTTTTCACCTCCAAATTAACAAAAATAAAATACATCCTATCATTGATTACAATAATTTATAACATGCCAACACAATAAAAATTAAAAATTATAATTCTTAACCAAATAAAAACAACTTTAATTATTAAAAAATAATAAATACAAGTCTAATAACAAATATAATTTTAACAATTAAAACATTTTCACATCCCAATTTACAAAAAAACTTACATCTTATCATTGATTAACAAAAACCAATTTTAATTACTAAAAATAATAAATACAAATCTTACACTAAGTTATATATATAAAAGGAGAATATTTCGATGGCTTTTGGTAAAACCACCTGATTCAATAAAAAAATCTATTTTAATTACTAAAAATAAAAAATACAAATCATACAATAAATGAAATTTTAATCATTAAAAACTTTTTCACCTCCAAATTAAAAAAAAAATCATATGCATCCTATAATTGATTGCAATAGTTTATAACATTCCAACACATAAATAATTAATAATTACAATTCTCAACCACATTTAAAAAACCAATTTTAATTATTAAAAATGTATAAATAAAATTCTAACAATAAATATAATTTTATAATTAAAACATTTTCACATCCCAAAATTAAAAAAAAAATAAATCCTATCATTGATTATAATCATTTACGAAATTCCAACACAATAAAAAATTAATAATTATATATTACATTTCAACTACTATACATTTCTTTTTTATTTATTTTACTTAACCAATCATTGATTATTTAAACACGACATAATTTTATTCATATGATGTATTTTTAATTACTAAAAAGTAATAAATACAAATCATATTAATAATTAAAAACTTTAATAAAAAATAATATATACATGTGTGCGTTCTTTTCCTAAAGTTTTGCTCGAGGACGAGCAAAGGTTCAAGAAATTTTAGATTTGGGACGGTCAAAAGTAGTCAGCAAACGAGCGTCGCAAAATGATATCCGTTCGTAATCTCCGCAATTAAGGAAGGAAATTTCAGTCCCCAAATGATCTATAATTATAGACCACTACAACGTCCGCAAATCGACGATAAAAACGACCAAAATATGCACTATTGATATGCTGGGGAAACTATGGAAAAAGGTCATCCGCAAATTTACGGACGAACTAGGATCGTTCGCAAATTGATGGACGGTCATTCCACCCGCAAATATGGGAACGACACTTATCCGTCCGCAAAGTTTTTAAAAAAATTAAAATAATAAAATTGAAATCTAACTTGATTACATTAAATTTTAAAAGTTTGTACATAACGATAATTAATTAAAAATCAGATGAGTAACATTTGCATTACTAATCCGTTGGAGTTAGTACTGAGTCGTGATCGGAATCATTGTTCTGAAATGCATCCCAATTGATGTTAGGCATTTGTGCTTTCATCATGCGCATGAACTGTTCAATTCGCTTTTCTGATCGGTCAGCTCGCTTTTGTGATCATTTAGCGTCCTTTAGTGCTTCTTCAACTCGCCTTTCAAATTCTTATGGCGCCTCGAACACTTTCGATAACGTATTCTGGAACTCGTATTCTGATACTTTTTCTTTACCCTTGGAGGAACTTGAATGTTTTGATGTCATTCCTCCAAGACCGAAAAATACGACTCTTGTACGGTGTAACTTGTTTTAAAACAAATATCGAGACTTAATGACAGTTCTAAATAGCAAAATTGTATTATATTGTAATGTCATTAATTTACCTCGAGATACAACTCGTTGTATTCTTCCTAACTAAGGGAAGTTTGTGTTTCGTCTTCTCTCGGTGGAATTTGGGATACTCGTTTCGCTGCCATGTTTTCAAATGTTAATTCTATAAATGCATAAAAAGTATTATAAAGCTTACCAAATCTTCATATACTTCTGCAAAAGAACGAGATCATGCGGTATGGACGCTCATCATGTATCTTTCTCTATCAGAACAGCGGGATTTACTTGCTCGCTCACTTTTTAGCTTAATTGTTGGATCATCCCAATATGCACACATCTGGTCCCAAACATCGTCGGCTATCCAAATGGGGTTTCCTTTCGTCTCTTGATATGTTTTACAATCGTTTATGAGAGATTTGAGACGAACTACCGTAACCCGTTAAAATTCGGACTTTACTAGTTCTGGTAATCTCAGGATTCCAATAAAATTTTTGCTTAAATAACTTGAATTATTTGATAAAATTCAAAATTAAAAATTACTTAAAATATAATTTGAATTATTTGATAAAATTAAATATTAATTAAAACATACCACAAATTATTTCTACCATCGTTCCTTAATGTTTGGGTCGGTCTGCGTCCAATTGTAATAAGGCTGATCATAATCAGCTTTCATCTTCTTTCTTATATGACGAGAAAGTTGATTGTATCCAAACCTACACATCAAAATTAAGATAAATTAACATTTAATTAACTATTTATAAATTGACATTTGAACGTAAGTATATGTACCATTGTGCGTTGTTTTCAAGAATAGGGTCTAAACGAAGAAGTTTGCACCGTTCCTCATCCATTGATAAAATTTCTTCTGCGATTGGTTCATCATGCATCTCAGAATCGTGATTCATTACTGATCTGACCGTTGGTTGCATTTGCGGATAATAAGGCATATATTGCGCCGATTGTGTCGATCCGATATTTCGGAAGAAATTTGGATGCATGAATTCCGTAAATCTCGAAATAGAATGTCGTGATTGAGATGACACATTACCACTTTCCTCTGAATTAGAGCGGTTTCTTGTTTTACTGCCTCTTCCAACTCGACGCGATGAAATGTAAAATTAAAACATTACGTTTTCAATATCTTTGAAACATTTCAACAAATACTTTAACTACTTGTTACATCTCTAACTCAAATCAATTCATAATATTTTCAAACTCTTTCAAGCATTTCAACAAACACTTAGACTACACTTATTCCAAATCTATGTAAATCTATGCAAAATCTAACTAAATATATTAGATATCGTAAAATTGTGTTAAAATTAACCTACAAAGTGTCGGGGAACCGGACGAGATGAACTGTCGGGGGACAGGGGACGGGACAGGACGAACTATTGGGGGTCGGGGATGGGACGGGACACACGGTTGGGATCAAGGACGCACGCCTAGGACTAGGGCGACACACGGCGGCTGCTTGGCCTGGGGCGGCGATGCGGCGGCTGGGACTGGGGCGAGGGGGTGATGAGGGCGATGGAGGGGGATGACGAACGTGGGCATGATCGGCTGGGACAGGAGCAAGATGCCGGCTGGGTCAGGAGCACAATAGGGACGATGGGGCGCGACAGGGTCGACGAACGTGGTCGGGGCGATGGACGGCGGCACAATAAGGAGGGAGAGATCGTTGGAAAGGGAGATAGCGACAAAGAAAATGCCTAAGTGGTGTTCCTGTCGGAATTTAAAGGAATTTATGGATAGATGGCACTCCAAATTCCGTCCGGAATTGTGAATGGCCACGGCCCATCCGTCCGCAATTCCAGACGGCCGAGGTTCGTCCGGAATTGCCAGAGCCGGGACGTGACATGACTAACTTTCGGGACAAGACGGACAGGAAGAACTCCCGTTCGTAAAATCTTTCTCCATTCGTGACTCGAGTCCGTCCCTTCGTCTATCTCTCTGTGCTTTGAATATCCTTAAATGTTTAACAATTCATTAAGAAATGGAAACAGTGCTTTGAATATCCGTAAATGTTTAACATGAATATTCGTAAACTCTCAACACCGAGTAAATTGATTTAACAATGTATTAAGAAATAGACAGTGCTTTAAATATCCGTAAACGTTTAACATGAATCATCATCTTCAGAGTCACACAATTGTCCCGTCGACTCTTGTGTTTCTATATCTGATTCAAATACGTCTTTTTTTTTCTATCTCTTCATAAAGATCATCTTCATTTTTTTCGATTTCTTCCATTTCACTGTGTGTAAGTGCTTCACCAGGTACCTCGTCAATAGCAACAATCTTGGTCATTTGTTGTTGCATTGGCAATTGTTGTTGTTTTGTGTTGTCGATAAATTTGCCCCTTGGAAGTATCTTCATTGCGATCTGCCAACCTTAAGATCTTCTAATATGCGGATAGGAAACATAACAAACTTGATCGCCTTATGACGCAAGAATAAAAGGCTCGTATTTTGTATATCTTTGTGTGGAGTTAACTTCTACAACACCAAATTTGTTTACTCTTGTGTTAGGACCAATTATTGGATTGAACCAATCACATTGAAATAACATCACTTTCAAACCGATGTAACCTACAAAAAAATATCAAAATATGAGTTAGTGTAATCCAAAATGACATATGTGGTAAGGATAACATTGTTTTATAGTTGTTATGAAAACCTGGTTATTCCAATTGCAAAATTTCCTTCAAAATCCCATAAAAATCTGATTCATTGGTCGATGCACAATAGCTTTCACCTTTCACACATATACCATAGTTCATCGTTGAATTCAATTTCCCGTGTTTGTAAGTGCAAAAAATTGTAACCACGTGTAAAATACATAGACCAACTCGTAACTTTCACAATCGGTCCTTTGGCAAGATCTCGTAGCCACAATGGGTGATTGCCCATCTCAACCTACAATACGTGTAAAAACTCAGACACAGCGTCGGAATATTATATAAGATTTATTTATTTATATGTAAAATTTCATTACCTACATATTGTCTGATCCATGTGGAGAAATCTCTTTCTTTAAGTTCTTGGAGTTGAGATTCATCAATGTTCATATATGTATTCTTCAATATATCATCAAATATTCTATAAAAAGAAACAAAATTCTATAAATATTAAAAAAAGAAACAAAATTCTCGTTGTGATAACCATGGTTAAGGGATTTTACCTTTCAAAAGGTTGTAGATATTCATAGTTCAATAAAACATACGTATGTGTGATATGGATATCTCGTTGTGATAACCATAGATCTTTCGCCTTACCAGCATATCGACCAATTCCACAAAATATATCTGGAACATCTGGTACCTTCCGATGAATCTCCACGCACCTTCCGATGTTAGACGCATAGCCATCGTGAAATTTCACGTCTTCTTTCAACCATTTCAACAATTTATATTTCTTATCATTTGACAATTTGAATATTGGAACTGACGTTTAACCGTCATCACTTATATGTAACTCCTTTCGTGAGCAATACTCTTCTAGATCCTCGCGTGATTTAATATTATCTTTCGTCTTTCCTGTGATATTCAGTACCGTGTTGATGATGTTATCAAAAAAAATTTTCTCTATGTGCATGACATCAAGATTATGTCGCAATTTAAGATTTTTCCAATACGACAAATCCCAAAATGTGCTCTTCTTGTACCAATTATGAGTTATTCCATAATCACCAATTCTCGGATGATTGTTCTCTCCGTATTCTATACTCTTAGGAATACCCAAAGCAAGAATTCGTTCATAGAAAATCTCTTCATCGGTCAAAACTGGAGAAAGAGATTTCCACATAACTATATTCCTTTTGAAATTTCTCTTGTTGCGCCATAATGCATCCTCAACAGAAAGAAAACGACGATGACAATCAAACCAACTTGTCTTTCGTCCATGTTTCAACTGAAAAGCGCATGTTTCCTCCATGTAATATGGACAACCTAATCGACCATGCGTTATCCTATTAGATAACATACCATAAACTGTAAAATCACTTATTCTCCACATAAGAGCACCTCGTAACATAAAATTTTGTCGCCTCGATACATCATATGCTTGAACTCCATTCCATAATTCTTTAAATTCTTCAACAGTGGTTGAAGAAATATATCCAAACTTCTTTTCGGATGATTAGGTTCGGGAATGAATATTGTCAAGAACAAAAACTCCTTTTTCATGCACATATGAGGTGGTAAGTTGTACGATGTCATAATAACTGGTCACAACGAATAATTCTTCCCAGACATCCCAAATGGATTAAAACCATCGGTGAAAAGGCCTAAATGACTTTTCGACTCTCAGCTGCAAATCAGGATATACCTTGTTAAAGTGTTTCCACGCCTCACCATATGAGGAATGACACATCTCTCCTTCACGACTTGAATTTTCAGCATGCCATCTGTTATCGCTTGTGGTCTCCTCGGATTGATACAATCTTTTTCATCTGTCTGTAATTGGTAAATACCACATACGACAACATGGAACCGATTTTCCATTCTTTTTCAAATAAAACCGATCTTTCCCACAAATCGAGAATTACTCATATTTGATGTCTCTCTAAAAAAAAATATGCAATTGTCTTGACAAACATCAATTTTTTTGTTAAGGCAATAAAACCCAAAGATCTCATCATCTTCTTTGTCTCACAATAAAAGTCTACTGCATTATTATCTTTAGGCAAATAATCTCTTACTATATACAATTTCGAATCCTGCAACTCTCAGACAGATTATTTTCAGTTTTCAAATTCATCGAACGTGCAGATAGAGACAACTATGATAAATCACTTTTACGACCATCATAAAGTCGATGCCTAGCACTTTCTAACATTTCAAAAAAAAACTTTTTGCTTCTTCATTCGGATCTTCTTCAATATTTTCACTTTCGTTTCTTTCACCGAATACATTTTACACCAATTCCACATAACAGTTCATTTCTACATCTTGAGAAGTCTCAAACACTTCATGATGTACAATGCCCCTACTAAAAATTTCCATAACATTACTAGGTCGTGGTGCAAAATTCTCTCCATGACATAACCACATGAAATAATTCAGAGTAAAACCTCTTAAAAAACGATGCTTCCAAACAGTTCTCTCATTAATAAATTTTTCATTTTTGCATTTGACGCATGGACAAACCAAGTTACCGGTTTCTTTATAAACTTGTTGATTTGTCGCCACCGTCATAAACTGTGTAATGCCTTCTATAAACGCTTTGGATACACCTTGAGTTTCTGGATCAGTTCTTTTGTACATTCATTATCTATAAACAAAAATATTCGATCTCGACGAAGATATCATTATAATCGTAAACAATAAGAGATATGTGGTGAAAGATATGAGAATTGTGTATGAAAAACGGATCAAAGGTTGAAGGGTTAAATAGATAATTTCTGGATGGATTACGGACGGATTCTGGACCAAGACAAATACTTGTCGACGAGTCGTCCCAAATCCATCCCTAAATGGATTTGTGGCTATCCCGGTTTAGGGACGGCAACTGACGGCCGTCCACATATTGCGGACGGTGATGCGGCCGTCTGCAAATGTGCGAACGGAAGTTGTAAACCATCGACAAATTGCGGACCCCCTTAGGCAGTCGTCCCTAATCCTGGACGCCCTCCTTATTCGTTTCCAATCCGTTAGCAAATATGGACGAATTAGGGATGGTTTCTCCATATGCACATTTCTGGACGAAGTAGGGATGGATTTCTTTTTCCATCCTTATTCCCTCTATAATTCGTCCCCAAATTTAGGGACGGAAAGCGCAGTCCGCAAATTTCGTTTGCAATAATGAATTTTCTAGTAGTGAGTCATTCCCTAGGGAAGAGCATGAATTTCCCAAATATGTGATAATATCTATAACCATGATCTTTGTTAGCACTTCATTGCATGATCGTCCATCTCTCGAAACTTATGGTGTTTACTTTATTGAATTTATCACCGTTTAGATTATTTTAATCTTTACTTTACAATTCAACCAATTGATTTTGTACATGCATTAATCTAATAGTTCTATAGTTGCATCAATTCCTTAGTGTTCGGCCCTGGTACTACTCGATCTGTATTCTTGCTGAAGCGTTAGACTAGGTATTTATTACTTGAGATTGACCACTTTACTAATTCCACATAACACGCCGGGTCATTCCATAGTAAGAGCTCAACAAATGCAATAGAATGGGTCGCTCCATAAAAATGTGACAAACGTGCCTTTTTAACCCGATGAGCCTTGAACACACAATATCAACATATTGTGCAATGTTCGATGCATATTCATCTAGAAATTTAAATCTTCATTTAACCACGTCAATAATATTGTTTTCACTAGCCGAGACAATATGAATATTAGGATGGGTGTCTTTCTATCGCGTAATTCCAACTATGGTCTTCGACATATTGTTTTCAAATCTTTCTTAGATTGTATATTATCGTTTATTTTCCCTATCACATTTAAAACAGTGTTAATCATGTTATCAAAAGCGTTTTTTAATATGCATAACATCCAAATTATGACGTAATTCCAATTAGATTATATCCACAGGGAAAAAATCTTCTAGGACAAACCAACATGGTTTTCTTCTCATTTACTAGAAAAAAAATGAATATGTATCCTCAACACAATATAGACATGCTAGTCTCTTGTGTGTGCTCCATCCAAATCAAATTTCATAGGCAGAGAAGTCGCTAATTGTCCACAACAACACCAATTTCAATGTTAACTTTTGCTTTGTAATTACGTTATATACAATAATCCATTCTTCCGAAAATCTCTTAATTCATGAATTAAAAGCTGCAAGAATACATCAAAACTTTTCTTCATATGTTCTAAAATTGGAATCAGCAACGTCATAAACATAATTTGTCTTTTCAGACACATCTCAGGAGTCAAATTATACGGAGACAAAATCATATGCCATAGAGATCATTGGCTTCTGGATTGTCCATATTGACTAAAACCATTGTTGCAAAAATAAAGATAAAAAGTTCTCGATTCATACGCAAACTAAAGAAACATTTCATTAAAATCTTGCTAAACCTTATCATCCAATGGATATGGCATTATCCCTTCACTTTTTTAGTGTTCTACGTGCCAAATCATTGCCACAACGGTATTTTATTCATATAACCTTTTAACTTGTTTGCTACTGGCATATACAATATCTTTTTGTATAGTATATATTTTCGTGAATATGGTTTTTTTACGAAATTTGCTTGCACCGCAAAATTTAAATTCCAAAAGGTATTTATCTCCTCCCCTAAACAACATGTAAAATTTCTACAAACATTAATCTTCTCATGTGAAATTTCCAAATCCTTTGAAAACTTTCTTTGTTTCATAATATGTCTTAGGAGCTTTATTATTTGCCAGTAAATATTCACGCATGATTTTGCAAAATGAATCTATTGTATATTTTTTATGCTCATCAATCTTGATGGTAAAGGTAAACGAGACTGACTTTCACGAAAACCTTCAGATATTGGTTGTTTCGCCGCATCCAAAAGTTTGAAAAATTGGTGTGCCTCATTGTTCGACATCTCTTCATGCGTTTATTCAACAATTCCAAGAAAAACATCTGACACAATTTTCATATATGGATTGGTTGTCATTGTTTCACAATGAACCACTTTATATATTTTCATTGCTCGTGCTTCTTGCACACTATCTATAATGCCACATTATTTTCCGTGAAAAAACCAAATATCTTAATTCTCTATAAAAAAACTACCTTGTAAATGTGATTGCAAACAATTTCTTGACTTCGATACTTCATATTTTTGCACTTCTATAGGGCCATAATATTGTCTCACGTTCTTGATACAAAGGTTGCATCCACGCGAAACTCGTGAAATGCTCCAATCCATGTAAGAATTCTTGCATAACATTCTCGGTAATGGGATCTTGAACCTACAGTCGATCCTGTCGAAGAGGCCCCCTCTAAGGATAAAGAGGTTCCTTCCGAGGATTTTTTATTTAGGGATTTATTGTAAGGAATTTGAGTTTGATGTACAAATATTGAAAATTCCAACATATGACCATTGGAAATACCAATGGATGCCCCTTGAAATCTAAAAGTCGATGTCTTCCAATTATCACATCAAAATTTATAATTTACCAACGAATATCTGTTGGTATTTTCAACGGTCATCCGCTGAAATAATTTGGTGATTTTCAATGTCTTTTCAACAGATTCACAAGAACCTTTCAACGGATAGTATTTATTGATATTCCATTGGAAATTCTAATGATTGTAACAGGTTTGTGCTCGTTAATAATTCTACATTTTCCATTGATATGTGTTGCAATTTTTATGAACGGACGGACCCCTTGATCCGTCCGTTAATATATGCATGTTTTTTGTTGTAATATTTGATATGCTAAGTGGATTGCACATAGATTTACGTAAATGTATTACCAAGTAATTGACGCTGGGACAAGTTGAAGATTATTGTAAAGTTATGCCCCTAAATGAATTAATAGAAAATACGAGGATCTAAGAGTAATTAATTAAAATTTAATTAATTACAAATTGGACCTTGAGATTAAGACATATAAATTGTCTTAACTATCCACTAATTAGGATAGCAAGTAAAAATTATAAAAAAACATCTTGAAAAAGGAGACGAAAAAAATAAAATCAATTTCTCTTTGATTTCTGCCACATTCAAATGTTGAACCGATCTCAGTGTAGAGTAATTGTGGAGGCAACGCACTATCGCCATTTTGTTCTGCATCATCCTATTGCTAATGGTTACTAATTCGAACCGTTAGTTGCTTTGTGTTATGAAAAAAACCAATTGAAATAAAAATTATATAAAAAATAGATCTCAATTTGGATTGTAAGAAAAACGTTTCCGTTGTCGAATCCTATAACTCTACAATTACGACATCGTCAACGACCCCTATTCGGACAGCAGAAAAGGAAGCAAAAAAAGAGTGGAACTTAAGT
This sequence comes from Gynandropsis gynandra, assembly GCA_036759665.1. Taxonomy (NCBI): domain Eukaryota; kingdom Viridiplantae; phylum Streptophyta; class Magnoliopsida; order Brassicales; family Cleomaceae; genus Gynandropsis; species Gynandropsis gynandra. Next base: position 7,680,499 of record CM071876.1, read on the forward strand.
AACATCATGTTTGCATAGGCACCTACTTTGACTAAAGACGGAGGGAGGAATATTGGTGACTGAAAACGAGGACAATGCTGGCGGCGATGGTTGCGAGGTGGCAATGGGTTGTGAAGGTCGCGACGGGCGACGATAGACTTTGAGGGCAATGATAGACTACGAAAACTACAACAGGGTGGAAGGCGGTGACGATACATGATCTTACTATTTGTAGTTGTATTTGTATTCTCCAAATATCCAAATTCAACGATTTATATATGTACAATTTAAATATCCTAACTTTTTGTTAAGATACTATTGGAATACGAATCAATTCCCAATAATTCGAATATTTTACTTAATCTTATATATATATATATATATATATAATATTGATAAATAAAAATAAATAAATTTTAAAGTAATGATATATATATATTAATACTTTTTATTACTAATATATGAAAAAAATATATCTTATTTTTTAAAGATGCTTTAAAATATTAGAATTAACTAATAATCATTAATAAATAAATAATATAATTTATTATTTTTTTAAATGATAAATGCAAATGAATAGATGAATAGTGATCTTGTATGGATCGTGGCATATTGTAAATATTTTATTTTCAAATTTTAATCGTTTGGATAGTTTTAATTTGAGATCAAATTTCAATAATTTGATTTTTTAATCCTTTTTATAGATGTATGGTCTATAAAATTTTTATTTTTTATTTTTATTTTCTGCAAATATATATTATATTGTGGTTGAATTAGTAAATTAAACAATATTTATTTCATTTTATTTTATATTTATTCAATTTATGAAGTCTACAAGATTTGGTAAATATATTCTTTAGGAAGTGTAAACTGTCACATGGTTTATTTATTTAGTATAAGTAGACCTGATCATTGTTTTAACACAGCAGAAAGGAAAAAGCATAATTTCCCGTATAGAAAAGGAAAAAATAGAGATTTTATTTTTTTGTTTAAATTCTCGAAAATTTTGAAAGGTATTTGAGAAAATTTCTGTCAAATAGGTGAATCGTTGCATCTTAAGAGTTAACCATATTTTAGAAACCTCCAAGCATTTAGAGAGAGCATGGAAATCGAATTTACAAAATACATATTAAACACAAACCTTTATCTGACAATGACAGAGAATCTAAGGATGAAAAAAATTGTAAAAGGACAATAATCTTAAGTTCGTCGAGGTAAAAGCAAATTTCTATTTTTTTAGAAAAGAAGGAAATTAAAATGTTTAATAATATTATTTGGTACCTAAAGACTAATAGTTAATCAATTAAAACTTGCGGAAGAAATTTGAAGGTTTAAATAAAAATGTAGTGAATTTAATATATATTGGTTCGTTGAAGTATAGAAATAAAAAATTTGTTAGTAAAATTTCTGTTAATAATTTATTGTGCTATATTTTTAAATTATTAACTTTTGTTGTTTCTTAATATATACGTAGATATGTATATATATATATAATTTAGTTGGAAATTCAATCATCATTTTATTAAATTTATTAATTTAATATCTAACTTCAAATAACTAAATTATCTATTTTAATTAATTAAATTAAACAATTTAATATATACATCTAAAAAAGATTATTAAATTATTTTACCTTTATATATGGTATTTGAATGCATTAATTTGTAAAATAATAAATTCATAAACGGTTTAAAATATAAATTATTAATAATATTTTTTGGACTATTACAATTGTCAAAAAAGATTGTTAAATTTTTTTGTTTTTAGTATATAGATATATAGCATATTTATCGAAAAAACAAAAGTTATATAAAAAAATTGAAAACAAAAAGAAAATTATAATACAACTATAATTGAAGGTGGTGTAAATTTCATGACACTTTATTTTGGAATTGGATAAGCCAGTTTTGTCTTAGTAGACCAGGATTGAAATGGAAGCCCTTTATACCCTTCTCATAGTAAGGACATGGAAATTGGGGTGAACCCTTGGCTATCACTAGAAATGAGCTAAACTAATATCTAAAAATAAAAGGAAATTTGATTTAGCATTAGCTTTGCAAAATCTAATAACATTTGGATTTAATCCACAAACAATGAAAAATTAAGAAAATCACAATGTTCTTCTTGTAAACAAAAATCTAAATGGAGAATCCCAATATGGCTAATTCTGAAATGAAGGTTGCAAACCCTATTGCTCCTAGGGCTACAAGCCCACCTTGAATCCTATAATGAATTCGGATATTGCGAACCATGTTGTCCCTCCTCTGATGCCTCCGACGGAAATAAACTCCGAAAAACATGTAATTCCACTTATCGAAAAAGTTGGAAGATCCAAAAAATTTAAAGGTCAAACTTTCAAGCACTGGCAAGAAAAACGAGTTTTCACTTGTCGACTATGAGTCTATCAAGGTACTTCATGAGGAGTGGTCGATCCGAGATGAAGGTAATCCTCAATCTATTGCGAGTGTTGGTGGTCGTATTACTACATGTGGCGCAACTTTGTGTTGAATGGTTTGGATGACATGCTTTACAACATGTTTTCCAAGTATCGTACATCAAAGACACTTTATGATGTGTTTGAAAAAAATATAAGATTGATAAAGCCAGTCAAGGCTGATTTGTGGTTGCTAAGATCCTAAACTACCAAGAGTGTCGTTGAGCAGATGTATGAGCTACAACTCATTTTTCACAATTTAGCGACTGAAGGCATCAAAGTTGTTAAACGGTTTCCAATTACAACTATGATTGAAAAGTTACGGCCATCCAGGATAAGCTATAAAAGATACTTTAAGAAAAACATACGGACATGTCCATTAAAGATTTGCTTTGTCATTTAAGGATTCGATAGGATGTTCAGCCGATCCTAAATCTTAACATACAACATATAAAGGCTAATGTCATTAATTTTGGCAAGACTAGGAGGATCCAAAATCGAAATATTGAAAAAAATATCAAACACGATCATCCAAGAATTTCAAAGGGGAATGCTATGTCTGCAGGAAGTCGGAACACCTGGCAAAGGACAACTACTATCATAAAGAAGGTGGTCAAAAGGGGAAGAAGGCATAAGCCCACATAGCTGAAGTAGAAGATGATGACACTAAATTTGTGCCAGTAGTGTCAGAAGTGACAAGATTGAAGACAATCCGAAATAATGGTGGATTCACACTGGAGCAACTCGCCATCTCTGTGCCTAAAAAATGCCCTAACCCCTTCGATGCTGATCAAGAACCAAGATGAATCTAGTTTGAGTGACACACTATGGCGACGACAAGCAGTCGTCGTCGTGTGTCACTCTGGACCTGACCCCTTCGACGCTGACCAAGAACCAAGACGAATCTAGTTCGAGTGACACACTATGGCGACGACAAGCAGTCGCCGTCGTGTGTCACTCTGGATTCGGCTCTTGGTCAGCGTCGAAGGGGTCAGGTGCATAGATGGATGTTCACAACATATGAAGCATTCACTGGAGAAAGCTGCTACATAGAAAAATCTACTTTATCCAAGGTGGAAGACAAAGGTTCAATTATCTTGAAGATGATGTCTAAGAAGAAGCTGACACTTACTGAGGTTTTGGATCTGTGCTGGCAAAGAAAGGTTTTAAACTTGTATTTGAGTATAAGAGAGTTGTATTGACCAAAGGTGGTATACACATAGGTACAGGTTACTTAAATAATGAGATATTTAAGATGAATGTGATAGTTTTGTGTAACACCCCTACAATGAACAATGTATCCTCTGATGAGATTGATAAAACTTCATCTTCTTCTTCTTATTTGAATGAGACAAGTTTATGGCATGGTAGATTGGGACATGTAAATCTAAAATAATTACTTAATGTCTCTAAATCTATTACCAGAATTCAAATTGAACAAAGACCATAAATGTGAAGTTTGCATTGAAACAAAATTTTTAAAAATATCATTTAAAACAATTGAACGAAGCATTGAACCTTTAGAACTAATAGACATCGATGTATGTGACCTAAAGGCCATAGAAACAAGAGGTGAAAAAATAGTATTTTATTACCTTTATTTATGATAGTACATGATATTGTTATCTTTACTGAATGAGAAATAAAGATGAAGCAATGGAGAATATTATTCACTACAAAAATAAGGTTGAAAATCAACTTGGAAAGAAGATAAAATCTTGGAGAAGCGATAGAGGAGGTGAATATGAATCACCATTTGCACAAATATATGATGAAGAAGACATTATCCATAAAACTACATCCCCTTATACACCAGAACAAAATGACATTCCAGAATTCAATAATATCACTGAAAGAAATGATGAATGACATGTTAATAAGCTCTTCATTGCCCTAAAACTTATCGGAGATGCAGTAATATCTGCTAATTTTATATATAACAGAGTACCCTATAAAATGTTTAAGAAAATACCCTATGAGTTGTGAAAAAGTAAAACACCTAGTTTCAAATATCTCAAGGTATGGGTTGTCTTGCTAAGGTTTCAACACCTATTCTTAAAAGAACTAGACTAGGACCAAAAATAATAAACTGAGTGTTTATTGGTTATGCCTACAATTAAAGTGTTCGCCAAGTTCTTGTGTATAGATTAGATAACTCTAAATACATGTGAATACAGTAATTGAATATAGAGATGTTTCATTTTTTAAAAGATATATTTCCATACAAAACGCGGGTGCAAGTGAACCCAAATGTTATGGAAGTTCAAAAATATCGTTAACCTTCAAATCATCTTAGTAAATGGAAGGAGAATCTAGACGGAGCAAAATAGCAAAGATTTAAATTTCTTTGGCCCTAATTTTCTATCATTCATGATAGAAAGAGAACCACAAACATACATAAAAGCTATGTCATCTCCTGAAACTCCTTATTGGAAAGAGGTTATAAAAATGAGATTGAGTCCATTCGAAAAAAAAAATCAAACTTTGGAGATAGTGGATCTTCCACAAGGATGTAAACCACTAGGATATAAATGGATCTTTAAGAGAAAGATGAAACCAAATGAAACAATAGATAAATGCAACGCAAGACCTTTAGTTAAAGGCTATAGACAAACTGAGAAAGTTGATTATTTTGACATATATTCTCCAGTTGCAAGAAAGACATCAATTCGATTAATCATAGTATAGCTGCTTTGTACAACCTCAAGCTATACAAATAGATGTAAAGATGGCTTTCTTAAATAGAAAATTAGAAATAGGCAACATACATGTTCCAATTTGAAGGATGCATACCGGTTGGTCACGAGAGAAAAGTATTTAAATTTATAAAGTCATTGTATGGATTTAAGCAAGCTTTCGAATAATGGCATGCGAAGTTTGATAATGAAGTTGAATATATTTATCTGTCTATATGTGGATGATATGATAATTAATGGAAGGAGCAATAATGTGAATAAAACTACAAAGAAAAAGCTGTAAAAAAAACTTTGACATGAAAGATTTGAGAATAGGTGATGTGATACTTGGTATGAGAATTACCAAGACACATGATGGTTACTCGCTATCCTAAAAACATTATTTGATATAAATCTTGGAAAGAATCAATAAAGATAACAATTCTAAGACAAGAACTCCAATTGATATGAATTCTCAATTGAAAAAACATCATAGGGAATGAGTCCAACAATTGGAATATCTAAGAATTATTGGAAGCTTAATGCATCTTATGAATAGCACAAGACCTGGTATCACTAATATTGTAACCACACTTAGAAAATATACGAGCAATCAAAATGAAGATCATTGAAAAGTTGTAGTTCTACTTAGATATCTAAGATATGTAAAGAATTATGGTTTGCGTTATTCGAGATATCAAGTTGTTTTAGAAGGATATTCAGATGCAAACGATATCTCATATTCTGATGAGAATAAATCAAAGAGTGGATACATATTCGTTATTAGAGGCGAGACAGCCTCATGGAAATCTTCTAAACAAACTTTTATTGCAATATCAACTATGGAATCTAAGTTCATAGCTTTAGATCTAGCTGGTGAGGAAGCATAATGACTTAAAACTTTCTCGAGAATACTTTGGTCTCACCTAAATCGGTACTTGCAATATGCATACATTGTGATAATAAACCCATATTTATAACGGAAAGTCGCGACACATCTGCACACTATAAAACTTTGTCAAACAATTATTGATTAACAGAGTGAATCTATTCATTATGTGAAATCAAAGGAAAATCTAGTTGATTTTCTAACTAAAGGCCTTAACAGAGATCAAGTAAACATTTTATCGAGGGGAATGGGATTAAAGTCTACAAATGACAACCACCATGATGGAAAGCCAAACTATCTAGACAAACCACTAGTGTTAGATTTAATGGGAGAACCGAATTGTGAGGGAGTCGATGAGATCACTTGAAAATAAACGTCTTCTCATTTCTATGATGACAAATAAAAATGATATAACTTTGTAAAGTTGAGTTTATTCTCTTAAAGATTTGTATCTCTTGCAAATACAGTAAGATGAGATACTCTTAATAGAAAATCTCATATATCAAGTATAGAGGTGCTAAATGGGTTGATCCAGCCAAAACAATCCCACCATGGGCTCAGTTATTTTTATGTTAGCCTTGCCCAGATCAGACTTTATATGTGTTGTAATTTTTTGAACCAATCTAGTCCACCATAACTAACGGGTCGAAATTTTTTTATAGAATTATACAATAGATAATTTATAAAAATATCTAAAAATTCTTAAATGATCTACTAAATGGCTAAAATTTAAAATAAAATATTTAAATCTTTTGAAACTTCATAACATAAAAATAATTAATAAAAACATAGCTAAACCAAATAAAAATTTAAAAATTTAAATAAAAGCAATATTTAACTAAATATTCTGAAAGTTGAAATTTCAAAACATAATTTTCATTTTTGTGGATGGTTTACAACTATATTTTATGTTCTAAAAAATATATTATTATTATATGTTATTAATATTATGTATATAAAATTATATATCTAAATACTATGAATTTTGAACATATTCAAATAATTTTCATCAAGTGCTTTCGGGATTAACCCTTTTGTCACTCTCACATGAAGATGGTCGTTTCTATGAGAGTGCAAAAGGGTTAGTCCCTAAAGTATTTGATGAAAATTATCAGTATGTTCTAAGACCAAAATGAGAGTAACAAATGAACTGATTAGAGAAAAAGATAGTATTATGTAAGTATTGTTGTTTTGGTGTATATATAGGAGTGCTAAGTGAGTTGGTCCAGTCCATCCCACCTCATTATGGGCCGGTTTATTTTTAGGTTAGCAAGACAATCTCATATTTATATAGATTTTAATTTTTCAAATCAGTCCGCCCCCCATGACCCATGGGTTATATGGGTTAACTTGTAAGTTGAATTTTTCTTACAATTTTATAATAAATAATTTAAAAAATATCTACAAATTTCTAAATAATTTGAATAAATGGCTAAAATTTAAATAAAAATATTTAAATCCTTTGAAACTTCAAAACATAAAAAAATTCAGAAATCATAGTTAACACAAATAAAAATCTAAAAATTCAAATAAAAGCAACAGTAATCTAAATATTTTGAATGTTAAAATTTGAAAACATAATTTTCATTTTCATGGATGATTTACAATTATATTTTGTGTTCTATAAAATATTTATAATTATATATTATTAATATTATGTATATACATTATATATCTAAATACTTTAAAATTTTGAAATATTAGAATAATTCATAAAAAGATAGATAAACCAAATAAAAGTCTAACTATTCAAATAAAAAATTAACTAATTATTTTGTAATTTGAAGTTTCGAAACATATTTTGAATTCCATAAAAATATTATAATTATATGTTACTAATTTATGTATAGAAATTATATATATATATATATATTAATTACATAAATTTAATCCAGCATACGGGTTGGTCCATATGGGTTAACCCATATGGATCAACTAAATTTTTTGCTCAGCCCCATGAGTTTATTTTTATATGGGTTGAAAAAAACTCAACTCATCTCGTATTTATGTGGATTAGGTTAGGATCAATCAGTGGGTCGTCATTCGATAATATTTCACTATGGAGGGTTCAGAACTAAAACTACCTTTTCTGATATGATGCACTCTCAATGAATAGAAAATAAAATCTCATATTTTTTTGTTAAGATTTTTTAGTTTAGTTTTGATTTATGTAGGAAAATTTTAGAATATTAAATAAAATAATTGTTATGATAAGTTGTCTCACATCGTCTAGGACATGAATTTTGGGACCCATATATATGGTGTTAGACAACCCTAAACTTTTGAGCTAGTTTTTGGAATTAGTTAGGCCCAACCCATATTTCACATGGTATGAGAGCCCGGTTCGTCCTGTAGATTTAGAGAGAATGATAATAGAATTTGAGAGAATGATAAGAATTTGTGAAGAACAAGAGAATAATTTTTGTTCTATCTTTTATAAATAGTTTGTACAGGTTTATATAGGCGTTACAATGTGTATAGAAAAAGGAAATGCAATATACATTTACACAAAAGGAAATTGTGGAAAAAAGGAATGATTTGGAGATAATCGTGGTAGAATGATCTTGTTGCCAAAACTCAAGATATGTTTCCTTGTAGAATGATCTTGTTGCCTAAACTCAAGATATGTTTCCTTGTAGAATGATCTTGTTGCCTAAACTCAAGATATGTTTCCTTGTAGAATTATCTTGTTACCAAAATACAAGATATATTTCCTTTTGTCAATTATGACAACATTCCCCCTCAAGTTCGTAATGATCTAGACTAAGTAGTGTTGCCTCGTTAAAACCTTACCGAGAAAACCCAATGGGACAAAACTCGGTGAAGGAAAAAGAGTACAAACACTAGGTAGTCTTTATGATGGTATCATTCGAACTTGAACTTTTACGAGGTTTGGGAATGTCCATTAAACCCATTTTCCTTTGAAGACTAGAGCTAACCTTCTCAGGGAGGGCCTTGGTGAATAGATCCGCGAGTTGATCGGAGCTTCTTGTGTAGGCTGTTGAGATGATTCCTTTCTTGATTTTCTCACGGATAAAGTGGCAGTCCACTTCTATGTGCTTCGTTCTTTCGTGGAATACCGAGTTCTTCGCTATATGAATTGCTGCTTGATTATCACAGTGTAGGGTGGTTGGTTCCTCTGAGTCGCTTCCAAGATCACGAAGAATAGCCCTCAACCAAATGAGTTCGCATGTGGTGTTTGCCATACTCCTGTACTCTGCTTCTGCACTTGACCGAGCAACTACGTTCTGCTTCTTGCTTCTCCAAGTGACAAGATTTCCTCCCACAAAGGTGCAGTATCCTGTTGTTGATTTTCGATCGGTTTGGTCCCCGGCCCAATCTGCGTCACAGTATCCCACGATTGTTGTATGACCATTGTTTTCCATCCATACTCCTTTTCCCGGCGATCCCTTGAGATATCTGAGAATTCTCTCCACTAGATGCCAGTGTTGTTTTCTTGGGGCATGCATATGCTGACTGACTTGACCTACAGCAAAACAGATGTCGGGACGAGTGATTGTAAGGTAGATTAATTTTCCCACGAGTTGTTGATACTGGGCGACATTGGATATAAATTCCCCCTCCCGATGAGTCTTGTGCTTCTCCTCAATAGGCGTCTTAGCCGGCTTGGCACTGAGTTTTCCTGTCTCATTCACTAGATCAAGAGTATACTTTCTTTGGGACAAGAACAAACCATTAGTAGAACGAGTAACTTCAATTCCAAGAAAGTATTTTAATTCTCCTAAGTCTTTAATATCAAATGTATGTTTTAGATACTCTTTTGTGTTTTCAATTCCTATGCGATCATTTCCAGAAATTATGATATCATCAACATACACTAAAAGAACAATTGTACCTGATTCCCCCTGAATTGAAAACAAGGAGTGATCCGCTTCGCTTTTGGTAAAGCCATGTTTGGTGAGGGCATCATGGAGCTTTTGGTACCAAGCTCTTGGGGATTGTTTGAGCCCGTATATAGCATTTTTTAGTTTACATACTTGTCCTGCACCCTTGGTATATCCCGGGGGACATTGCATGTATATTTCTTCGTCAAGATCGCCTTGGAGGAAAGCATTCTTGACGTCCATCTGCCATAGATTCCAGTTAAGATTAACCGCAATAGATAACAAGATTCGTACCGTATGAAGTTTTGCTACGGGAGCAAAGGTCTCAATGTAATCTTCTCCGTAAGTTTGAGCGTAGCCTTTTGCCACAAGCTGGGCTTTGTGTCGTTCGATTGACTCATCACTCTTGTACTTGATCTTAAATATCCATCGACAGCCGACAGGTTTCTTATCTCGAGGGAGATCAACTAGGTCCCATGTTTGGTTTTTCTCCAGTGCGTAGATTTCCTCCTTCATTGCAGACATCCATTCGGGCTGTTTCACGGCCTCTGAGTACGACTGAGGTTCATGATATTGATCAATTTTACTGAGAAAAGCACAATGGTGAGTAGGTAATGAGGAAATATCACAATAATTTTGAATTGGATAAGCAACAGCAAGACCGGTATAATATTCTCCCTTGTATAGCCATTCGGAAATCGGTTTTCGAATACGGGTGCTGCGACGAGGGACAACATCATTGTAATGTTCCTGAATGATGGCATCTTCGAGTGTTTCTTCGTCTTCGTGATTGTCCCTGTCAGCAGTCCGATCAGTGTCGTCAACTACTCGAACTAAAGCTCGAGCTGGACGCTCCGTATCTATCCCAGAACCCGTGTTCGCCCCGCGCGGGTCTCCGCTCTCCCCGGGTCGTGTTGTTCCCTCTATGAGACCAACACGCTCGGGTTGGGTAGAGAGCACGCGCGGGCTGTCTTGGTCTGTGCTTGCCCCGCGCGGGTCTCCTGGCTCCCCGACCCGGGTTGTTCCTTCTGCGAGATTTCTATCATCACCAATACGAGCGGGTTGCACTGTCTCATCAATGGCATTTTGGCTATCTTTTTGACCTGTAACACCTCTACCCTGCAAGATATGTTTCCTTGTAGAATTATCTTGTT
>CM071876.1:7706556-7720241 GCA_036759665.1 Gynandropsis gynandra
AGATTCTCCATTTGGGTTTTTTTCCCATTTACCATCATACAAAAAATAAATCAGTGTGATTTTCTCATCCACCGTATCCATTACACCTGTAACAAAAACAAAAAAAGAGTGGTAAATTCTGTGACCCACAGCGACCGTGCGACCCTTGGACCCCTGCGACCCCACAGCGACCGTGCGACCCTTGGACCCCTGCGACCCTTGGACCCCTGCGACCCTTTCAACCCATTGCGACCCTTGTACCCCGCGACCCTTGGACCCCTGCGACCCTTTTACCTCTACGACTCTTGGATCCCTGCGACCCTTTTACCTCTGTGACCCTTGAACCCCTGCGACCCTTGGACCCCTGCGACCCTTTACCTCTACGACCCTTGGACCCATGCGACCCTTTGAACCTTTTGCGACCCATTTCCCATGCGACCCTTGGACCCATGCGACCCTTTGAACCCTTTGCGACCCCTTTCCCATCCGACCCTTGGACTTGGACCCCTGCGATGACCTTTGATCCCTTTGACCCCTCGATGAGACTGTGACCCAGTGCGACCGTACGACTCTGTGACCCACTCTGTCACCTTTGACATTGCAATAAACACAAGAGAAACACGAAAAACTCACTATACATACTTGGTTTTTCTGCGGAACGTGCTTAATTGTAAGCTTCTTTGTTGACAACAAAGGATTTCAACCTATTGGCAGCGAATCTGATGCCGATTGCAAGCTACTCTCGCCGAATCTGTTGTGGTGTGGGGGAACAGTAATTTTCGCGCGAGAATTAGAGGTGTTCTAGAGCAGAGAGAAAAATTACCGTCACGGGTAATATGAGATTATCAATATTTTAAGGATAAATTTGAAGTTGAAACTTTTTTTTCAACCAAATGCATTTTTGAAACACTTTAACCCTACAGAGATATTTTTGATAATCCCCTACATAAAACTTCCTTATTAATAGCTTTCTTTTACTATTTGAAATATTATCATTTTGTAATTATAAATATATATTAAATGATATGGTATCGGAATCTAAGATCCATCTTAGATTTTGTATTATAGTTAATTTTCGTAAATATGATATCATCAATGATGATAATTATTAACGAGGATGTCGTGGTTCGTATTGTTTAGTATTTTAGTCTTTTATTTTTCTTTTCAATCTTTTATTTTGTTATCTTGATCATCCATGACCATTCATAGAGTGGCCAACCATCCTCGCGCTCGTATGCGCCCGGTTGGTTGTTTGCATGATCATCATTGCCTCATATTTTACAAAAAATCCAATTAATTTCACAAAAAAAATTACAAAAACATGAATTGTCAAATCCAGCAATAATTGATATATATTGGATTGACCAAATATCTTCGACAATAAAATAATTAGCCTGAATTAACCCATTTTACCACATTCATTATTTATTTACGGGTAAATTATTATTAAGAAATATACTTTTAACAAAAAGAATGAAATGGATTGGGTTGGATAGGATTGAAAAGGCACAGAGCAAAAATTAAGTGAGAGAAGTAGAGAGAGAGGCGAGAGTTCCAAAAGGACAAAAAATAATGGTTAAAAGCAGATCACATGCCTTTGTCTTCACTTCATAAACTCTTCCAAATTCCGACCCAATCCGTCAAACAATATATTTTATCGATCCCTTTTTTTTGGTCGGTTTTTGTAAAGACAATTAACCTCCGATTCACTTGAATGACTTCTTTTGTTTTAGGAGTCTCATAACAATAATTATTCGGAATTCAGGAGAAAAAAAAGGAATAAGACAAATGAATTGTATGGTTCGTAAATTTTAAAAAATATATAAACACTATTCTTCTTTTATTAGTGTTACTCATTTTGTAGAAGTAGTTTTGGACTAATACTTTAAACGTTTGAATTACTATTAAAAATAATTGTGAAAATTTTATCAAATATCAACAATTAGTTTGGTTAACACCGAAAATAAAAAACAATCAAACAATCATAATGCTAAAAGACAAAATACAGTTCACAATCATAATACAATGTTTACCAATTTGAATTTAACAAGAAATCATTCTTATACCTAAAAAGTTAACATGCGATTAGATATAAGATAAAGTCGAAATTTAATTTTAAGTCTAATTTATCAAATATAAATTTAGATTAATTAAATTTTTCGATTTAAATCTGATTTTCTCTGATGTTAGATTATCAATTATGATGTTCATAATTTAAAATAAAATCTGATAATAAAAAAGTGTTATATTGTATTATTTTACATCAATTCAAAAATAAATAATATATTTTTTATATACAATATTTAATAACTCTAAATTATTAAAATAATTATTAATGTTAATTAGATCCAAATTTTTTTTACACGTTTTATAAAATTTTGACAAGCTCTGGAAAAAAGAAGACGAGATTCCTCTGCTTCACTTCATTGAAACTAACGGCTCATTCTGTAAACGGAAATCGTTGCAACGTAAACAAGAACCGGTTAATTCTTAACCGACTGAATTGAGATCACTCCTTTGACCTCCCGAATTATAAAACCCATGATTTAGTGGTTCCCCTTGTTTTTATCTCTCTGGAGATAACAAGTTCCAAACTAATAGAATTAATGAATACCCTTTTGAAAAAAATAAAAAGAGGTCTTATGTAATTTCAATAACAAAAAAAACTGATAGGTACGAGGATTTATGTTCAGAGCCAAAGCTGAATCACACTTTACATGTTCGGTCTTTTTGACATGAACACACTTCTTCTACATTACCACAGATAGTATTTCTTTTGTCATAAAATTTTTATATTAAAAAAAAATCTCAAACCTTACAGAGATAAGAGTAAAAGATAGCAGTGTGATTGATAGAACCTGATACAACAACTTGACCTCCTCCTATCCAAACCCGAATCAGATTTCTTGGTTGTGTTCATCGATTACATTTGCATCTTTCGTTGCGGACGAATTATATCGAGTTGAACAGAGAATCACAGTTGATTCAGGCTAGTTTCTGCTTCTGCATTTCTCCAGCTGCAAAGGTAAGTAAAGATTCAGACAAGAATGACGAGCTCAAGTATCTAAAATGACAATCCGCGAATCTAAAACAGCAAAGCCATATAAATAAAGAAAACAACTAAGTGCGTGGAGAGGCCGCAAAAATACTCAGCAGCCCAAGAGGTTTCAGTGGATCAATTGAAATGAAATAGCTTAAGGATTGACAAACGGCTCACTATATGAATCATGTAGAAAGGTTTATTAATGGCTAAATCAGAAATTTCAGACCAAAACCAAACTTCACGGGACAGTCTTTTGCGAATTGAACGACTGAGTAGAAAATTAGTGAACATACCTAGGCCAATGGCATCGGAACTCTTCATGATTCTAAGTCTCTTGCACGTGTCGATGAACATCCTGAAACGAATTTGTAAGTAATTATGTTAAAACTGTTTGACTATGTTTCTCCAATACTAGGCTAAACTGCTCTGATCTTGGGCAATGTTTATCACAGAGCATGAGTTGAAAACATATAATATTTAGAATTGACACTACGATTGAACGAATGAGGCTTAAGTAAGCGAAGAACCACAACTTAAGACAATGTCGCAACAATGTAATTAACACTCAAATAGAAGCTAATCAAGAAAATCTAATTGAAATGCTTATAATCATTCTTCTTAAAATCGGCATATAGAACATGAAGGATCATTGTGCCATCTTCCTTTTCTTTTCTTTTTTTTTTCCTTCTGATTTGACGCATTCTGAAATCGTTCATCAAGAATTTTGTGCGAAGGGGGAAAGAACTTACTTCCAAGGAACATCACCAACAAGCATCCAGTCCCCGTCTTTATCTTCATACGTGAGAACAAATTCTGATCCATGCAGCAGATCTTTTAGATTACCCTCGCTAATCATCTCCTTCCCAGAATTCTCGTGAGATCCGAATTGACCTGAGATCATACAAAGACAAGAGTAGCCAAATCCATACATAATACAAGCAGAAGTAAACTCGAATCACGCTCATCTATAGTTACTCTCGAGAGCATCCTTATAAATCCCAAAGGACTCACCAATTGTGAAACAGCTGAACATTTTCTCGAGAGCAGATGAAAGTTCTTGATACTCGCTGTAATTCTTGAGGTCAATTTTCCTTAGATAAGGCGCACCATCCATGCTAACCTTAACGTACAAAGCCCCGACCCCAGATTTCCCCTCAACCTCATCTGTGTTCTTTGAACTACTTGCAAGCGAGTTCTTTCTGAATGATCTGATCGGTGGCCATCCCACGACTTGTGCTCTGCAAAAACCAGATCAAGATTTAGAGGCCTTAGAACGTATGAATCGGATTGGATCTCCATAGAACAGTGGTATCGGGTTTACTTGCTGGCAGGGGCACCACAATTGTTTGTAGTTGTGTCGTTAAGGTCTGTCCTAATGTCATTAGGAGCAGCTAATTCTTTCCCTTTGCTTGGTTGCCCACCAAGGTTGTCGAGGGCAGAACCTGTCTTGAGCCCCAAGTTACCAGAATGCCTCGGTGATAACACCCCATTCACATCAGAGTTACCAAGAAACTTCACCTGTATAAAACACATCGATAAGTTCATCGCATAAACCTAACAAGGAAACAACAGAACATGTCAGATTCTCACCTCCATAGCATCAGAAAACCCTCTTTTGTTTCCAAGAACTATGTTCTTCGGAGAAGAGCAGTGACCATCACCAAAAGGATGCAAGGGGAAGAGAGGCTTCTCGTCAAACAACGACGGATTTGGTTCTCTTTCCGGCGACTGAGATCCAGGGAGACCGAGTCTCAGCTCGGTTGCTTTAAGACTAATCTTGATTTCATCTGTAGTAGTCGAACCACCGGAGTTGTTGTCATCACTCGAAGATTCTGACAGAGCCATGTAATTACGCTCTTTCAGTTCGGAGATTTTGTTATCAATCGGAGCAGAAGAGACGAGTAAAGATGCATTATTGCTCTCGGCCTCCTCCTTCACACCACGCAGAGGTGGAGACATCAACATTCAGACAACCTTAACACCTGAATTTCCGAAACCTGATCAAAGGAAAGAAGAGAAAAGATATCAGACTTGGAATTTCTGAAATTCAACTCAAAGGGTCTTTAATACAACTGCAAAAACACTCCCCTTGTTATCAAGACAATTGAATACAGAACTCAGAGTGATCAGAAACATATTATTTTGCTAAGTTAGAACATGTCTTTAGGACAGATATTCAAATTCAAAGGCATGGAAACATGGCGAAAGAAACGGGAAATCATGTGGTAATAGATTATATGTGTTTAATTCATAAAGGTTCACCAATTTCTTCACCATCAAGATTAAGATTTATGCTTAAACAAGTTACTTCGCAACTTTCAGTTCTTAATCAAACTATTTTGTTTTTTTTTCTTCTTTTTTGCCTTCAGGTTCTACATGATTTTCTAACCACGACAGGAAAAAAAACACAGAACACAACACAACTGCTGTCTCTTGGAGCTAATCAATCTCTGTTTTCCGGAAAAAAAAGGAATGAATATTATGTAATTTTTTTAAAAAAAAAATGGGTATAAATCCCAAAAAAAATCATTGGGTAAACTGAAAAAAAAAAAGAATCAATCTGCATAAAATGAAATGCTTTTTCACTCTGATTTTCATGAGATTTTCTGGAGAACAATTCAGCTAGTGGAAGAACAAGCCAATGGAGAGTGAAAAGAGAAATACAGAGACAACTAAGCCACTCGAAACGCACAAATTGCGAAAAACACGAAAATAAAATTAAACAAAAAAATGCAGAAATACTGGAAACAACATGAAGGAAAAAGAGAGAGATGTATAAAATTACCTCTGTGAAGCTGGAAGAAGATCAGTGACTGAGGAAGAAGAAGATCGAGTTAGAGAGAGAGAGCGAGAGAGAGAGCTAAGGACCCTCCATTTCGGAACAAAGTAACAGAAGTTTTGTTGGCTGTCCGATTATGAGACTCTATGCATCAAAACAACGCTTTTTAAAAATTGTTTTGTTTGTATTATTATTATTATTATTATTATTATTATTATTATTATTATTATTATATTTATTTATTTATTTT
Organism: Gynandropsis gynandra; assembly: GCA_036759665.1. Lineage (NCBI taxonomy): Eukaryota > Viridiplantae > Streptophyta > Magnoliopsida > Brassicales > Cleomaceae > Gynandropsis > Gynandropsis gynandra. Next base: position 7,712,608 of record CM071876.1, read on the forward strand.
AGTCAGTTAAATAAAAAAACATAAAAACATGAGACAATAATACATCCTCCCTCCCTCATGCTCTTCTTTTCTTTTTTTCCCCATGTAGTTTTCATTTATTTAATTTTTTCACTTGTTCTCCTTTTTCTTTCACTTTTAATCATCATTATTATCTAAATAAATATTTTTTCATGTGGTAACAAAAAAACTCATCGTGTTTTCGTCGTATTCATATATTTATCTGTTTTTTTATCCTTTTCAGAAAAATAATTCTCTAAATTTGATCAATATTTTTAGAATCCCATATATCAATTATAGATAAATCTGCGGATCGACTCAAGAAATTAAAAAAAATCAAAATCATTTAATTGTTTGAATTCTTAATTACATATTTTTATCATACAATGGTATGTTATGGAATTATTTTAATTATATATCATTTTTTAAGAAATATTTGTACTAGCAAATTGACTCATTTGATCCTTGAACGTTTTGTGGGATTGAATGGATTGAAAAAAAAAGCAATGTATGTCAAATAAAACTTGATTATAGGGACTAAAAATAACTCGACACCAATCCTGCTTTAACGTTGATTTAATGCATAATAATTTGTATTTAATCACGTTAATCCATGGCCTAATAACAGTTAGAAAAAAAATAAAATAAAAGGGGAAAAGTAGAGAAGAAAAATAATGGTATCGGATTCATTAATGTATTGGATATAATCATAGTGTTGGCTGTTGTAAGCTACAAGAAAGTTGGACAAATTTCTATAGAAAAGATTCACGCTCTCCCTCCCACTTCCCCTTATCAAATAAATAATTTAATATTTTTCTAAGAATAGGAATCAATACAATAACTATTTTTTTATATATATTGGATAAATTTCCAAATTTTTGTTTAATAATTTAGTAACATATATAACTTAATAAGTAATCAACTATAAATAAATTCAATTTAAAAAAATTACAATATAAAAAAGTTCAATCCCACGATCTTAGAGACGACGTCTCCGACCTTCATGAACTATTTTAATCCAATAAACTACAATTAATAATAACTTATTTTAGAATATTTTTACATTGTTGCCAAAATTCTGAATAAAATAAGTTGTATAGCTTTATATTTAAATATGATCCTAAATTTTGATATGACTAAAAATTTATTATTTGTAATGTGGGGTTGGAATAATAAAAAAATGGAAAAAAGATGGATTAATGATTATGTGCGTGAGGGCCTAACACATGCTTTGTCTCCGCATTTTGCAAGTTCATCAACAAGTGGACAAAATTGTCTTTTCACCATACATCTCTTCAATTACAAGACATCTCTACAAAGTTATGTTATAAATATTATAACTTATAATATATCTCCATGCAATGTAATATTCACATACACACACATATATACTTTTTGGTTAAATTATGTAAATTATATTAAAAAAATTGGTATTAGGGTATGATTAATTTTTTTGGATCCGGAGTTAGTTTTTACAATAAAATCGAAATACGTATATAAATAATTTTCTTTTGAAATCTCGAGCCTAAGTTGATAAAACCAATTCCAAAAGTAAAATATATGTCTTTGTTTGAATTCAACATGTGGAGTGAAATGTCTTAAACTAATGATTTTTAGATAATTATCGAAGTTATTAATAGATTATATAAATGAATAAATCTTACAAAATAATTTTAAGAATGTTGTTTAAATATATACATATGGATATGCTGTATGTGTTTTTTATTGTATTGTTTTGTTAATTTATGTGATTCCTGTATAAACCCTTTTTTGTTAAAAAAAAGAAAACTCCAATTTTAATATCTTGATTATTCACTCACGATTAAAATTGTGAGTTTTCCCAAATCTCACCTTCTATTTTCTGCATATGAAAAAAAATAAAATTTCTAAATATTTATCAAAATATACTTGATTATTATATCATAAGTCATAATAAGGTACATTTCATTACGCTAGCTTATGCTTTATGAAAATATAAAATAAACGAAATTTATTATGCTTTTGGATTCTTTTAATAAAAGTGGAGATATAACTTAATTTCAAAAATAAAAATGGGAGACAAAGGTGAAACAGAAGATGGAAGGGGATCTGACGTGTTGGGGAACAAGAAAGCGGTTTTTATTTTTGGATTGCCGGCTCCAGATCACGACGTCTAACTTCCTTCACTTTTCCACGCTCCTGTTCTAGCACGTGTACTCCACGACCAATGGTAAAATGCCTGAATCCTTCCGAATTTTGGGAGAAAAAGTTCGAAGTCCATATGAATTTTAATTTAATAAAAATTGACATTATTTGTTTACATATGTATTCCCTAATTATCTATTAATTCTATAATATATTATTTTTAAAATTATATATAAATCTATTTGCACTTCTATATTTTGATTAATTAAACAATTTTTTCTAAGTTGATCAAATTAAAACTAATTTATAAAACATTATCTAAAAATATTATATTCATCAAAAGATTCATTTAATATAAAAATTTTGGAATTAATATATAAAATTTAATTCATGTATAGTTTTAATTTTAAAATAAATTATAAAATTATTACAATTTTTTGTATTAATAAATTCTCAAATTTGTTACTTTTATTTGTGTGCTATCATTATTAAATAAAATTAGAAAAATATGATAAGTATTAACGTAGAACTGGAATAAAAAAATATTTTCAAAGTTTGTTATTTATCAATATGAAAATATTATATATACTTGTAATCATGTTAACATGAATTATTCTACAAATTGTTATGAATTCTAAAAATTTCTCTATTGATTTTATTTTGGCTAACAAAATATAAAAAATATAAAATTTCTAAAGATTTTTAACAAAATAAAAACATTTATCATTCGAAAAAATAATAATTTTTTAAAATTAAATAGAGATAATATGACATGTATGTATTAATATGAAAATAATTTCAATTATTAAAATATTTATACTTTTAAGTTAGATCATTAAAAATTCATAATTTATAAAAATAATTAACGGTGTATTTATTTTCAAATTTAGAAAAAATTTAAAACAGTTTTAAACCATTATTTCATTTAATTTTGCAAATGGGAGGTTCAAATTGAAGAAATATACGAGCGGTAAACTGCACGCGCGCGTTGATGGTATTAAACAAAATGGAATGATTAAGTGATTTGAAACTTTTGTGTTTTGGTTTCATAATTAATCTTTTCCCTCTTTGGTGTAATTCAACAAATGCAGACTTTGTTAGCTAAAGCTTTCGATGGTGTTAGACAACTTATCCCAAAAATCAGATTTCATCTGAGATTATTTGGAATTTAAAAAATTATATATATATATTGTAGATTAAGTTTTGGTTCAGGTTTAGATAATCTATATATATATATAATCTATCTATATATATAATCTATCTATATATAATTTATAAGTTCATATATTTTTTCTAAAAATTATACAATTCGTAAGTATTGGATTATATATATACTAGATATTACCCGTACCATAGTATGGATTTTAAAATTATTAAAATTAAAATTAAAAAATAATTTAAATATAATATAATATGTAACGGGATTTTAAAATTATTAATAAATAGTTTAAATATAAATAATATCTATAATTTATAAGTATTGTGAAAGATATATAGTTGTAGTGGTTAATTATGTAGTTTATAGTAATTATATTATTAACGTTAAATATATGTTAGATGAAAAAAATGAATATATTCAAAGTTAGATGGAAATGAAGATTGAAAAGTATTTAGTTGAAGTAATTTAAATAATTTTTAATAAATTTTGAAGTTATACTTATTTGTTTTTATAACAATTTTTATGAAAATATATTGTTTCAATAAATTTATGTTTGAGTGATTTAATGAATAAAAACATTAAATTGTTTATTGGATATATTATTATATATTTTTTATTTTATAAAAATTAAAATAATATTTCACTTATTTATATGGATAATATATTAACTAATAATCTAATAAAAAATTTAAATAAAAGTAAAAAGTTAATAATTGAAGAAACATATATAAAATAAACTATAATGAAAGATCGACAAACAATTATTTGTTAATAATAATGGTAATAATAATAACCACCAAATAATAGAATTTATGAACTACAAACTTTTCATAGTATATACATGATATTTTCTATATTTAAAAAAATTTCTTAGTAAACAAATTTCGAATGTTTTTATATTGTCCATTGACCGTTGGTCTAATTCTTTATATAAATAAAGGTTAAAAACCAAAATAAAATTGAAAATATTGCAACATTCTCTTTCTTTAGTTAGATACTTGAATTTTGGAATATCATAAGCTTTTATATATACTTGAATTCTATTATCATGAAAAAAAATTTAGTATAATTAAGGAAAAAACTTTAAAATTCAAAAAACCAAACTAAGAAGTTGTATACAATTCATATACCTTTTCATCTATAATTAAAAAAATAAAAAATAATTAGTTAAAAATATAAATAAAAGAAACAAATGGATTTAATTTTGTTTGCAATACCGTAATTTTGTTTGCACACATAAATTTGTTTTCTCTCATTAAAATAAGTTGATGATTATATGAAGATTTATAAAGGAATAAATAAATATGAGTTATTGAATTTTGAGTAAAAATTAATTTTTTTTAAATACGGAAGTTATGTTTTTTCGTGGAAGTTATAAAATTTTATAAAATTAAATGATTTTAAAATAATATTTAAAACATTTTATAATAATTAAATAAATTTATTTATAAAATGGGAAGTTATTATTTTGTGGAAGTTAAACTAATTAATAATTAATTACATATTTATTATTATAGTGTAAAAAAGTTAAAATTCTAATTTAATTTAATAAATCCTTTAAATTAAATTTAAATGATTTTATTTTTAAACATATTTTTATTAAAAAAATTAAATTTGCATTAGCATTAAAAATATAATATAAATATTAAAAATTTATTTATATTTTGTTTTGAAATACATTAAATAATTATTAATTTAACATTTTCGTTTAAAATGATTTCTATCTAGTTTTAAAATAAATTAAATAATTTTCATTTGAAAATTTTTAAAAGTAGTTATATTTTTTGAAAATAATAAATAATTTTTAAGATATCATAATATTTTTTAAATAGCTTATACTTACTACTCATGTAAAAACAAAAAAAAATTAAATTTTATATAGATAATTTTTGAAATAAATTATTTGAATAAAAATTAATCTTAAATGGTTGGTATGATGACTTATATATACAAAGATTAAGAACCAAACTAAAATTGAAAATACTGCAACATTCTCTTTCATCAATTAGATATTTGAATTTAGGAACGTTATGAGATTTTATATATACTTAAATTCTATTATCATGAAAAAAATATTAGTATAATTAAAGAAAAAACTCTAAATTCAAAAAACCAAACTAAGAAATTATATACAATTTATATTACTTTTCATTCATAATTCTAAAATAAAAAATAATTAGTTAAAAAATATAAATAAAAGAAATAAATAGAATTAATAATTTATTTTCTTTCACTGAAATATATTGATAAATATGTGAAGATATATAAAGGAATAAATAAATAGCAAATTTTGAGTAAAAATTAATATTTTAAAATAAAAGTCGGAAGTATTTTTTTGCCGTGGAAGTTATAAAATTATAAAATAAAATGATTTTAAAATATTATTTTTAAATATTTTATAACTATTAAATAATTTTTTTAAAAAATATAATTATTTCTAAAAATAGAAAGTTATTATTTTGTAGAAGTTAAACTAATTAATAATTAATTATATATTTATTATTACAGTTTAAAAAAACTTAAATAATTTAATTTAGTTTAAATAATCTTTTGAAATACATTTAACTGATTTATTTTTAAAAATAATTTTTATTTTGCATTAAAAATAATATAAATATTAAAAATTATTTATATTTTTTTTGAAATACATTCAATAATTATTTATTCATTTGAAATTTTTTTAAAGTAGTTATATTTTTTGAAAAATAATATAAAAGGTTAATAATATTTTATAAATAATAAATAATTTTTAAGATATTACAATTTTCTTAATAATTTATATTTATTACTCATGTAAAAACTAAAAAATTTAAATGTTATGTGGATAATTTTTGAAATAAAATTAAATGGTTTTATAATTATATTCGTAATTATTTATAATAATAAAATAAAATTAAATTAAATTAAAATTTTCATTTGTTTTTATTAAAAAAAATATTTTAAAAAACATATAACAAGAATTATATATACAAATGATTTATAACTATTAAAATGTAAATGATCTAAATTAAATTTAAATGATTTTAAAATTATATTTTTAAATATTTTAAATAATAAAATAAAACTAAAATATAGAATATGATTTTATTATTTAAGTTAATTATTATTGGACAATAAAATATTATATTAAATTTTAGAAATAATTATTTCAAAATAAATTAAGTGATTAATTATTTTATATTTGAATACAATAAATAACATATTAAAATTTTTATTTTATTTATATTTTTAATTGTACGTTGTTTAGAAAAAAAGTTAGTTATATTTATTAAATAATATTTAAATTTAATGATTTTAAAATAAACTATTTTTAAAAAATAAAAATTAATTTTTTTAAACTTTCCCTCTGTGATTTTTGTTTTAATAATATTAAGATATATATAATTTTATAATAGTAAATTTAATTTTTTATACTATTAGTGCAAACTAGATCTAAATTTCTTTTGCGAGTTCTTTCTAACCTAAATATATGTGTATTTGTCTTAAACTACTCTCTTTTACAATTTTTTTTTATGTCGCCTTTATAGAATAATAAGTCTTGACAATATGAATAATTTATTGGGGTTTGACGATATCACGTCACGTTTGCTATGAACCGATAAAAACAAATCTCTTATTTATGTGAATCTATGAAGATAATAATATCTAGTATGGTAACAAAAATTGAACGGCACAACCAATTTAACGTGAAAAATCTTCCCGAAGTGAGGAGTAAAAACCACGAGACCGTAGTCCACACAAAAATCCACTACAATAATTTATGGGTAACAACGTACACACAAACACCAATATAACAAGAGATCAATATCGAGATTCAAAGAATATTTTGTCAATATTCCAATCCCGAAACGTTCGAGTGAATCCAAACACAAAGTTGTAACTTAGATAGTAAGCAAATCCTTTATCCTTGATTTCGGTAACCAAAGTCTAATCCAACCGTACAACTCAAAGACAAAAGGGTGCAGAATACAAATATAAAATTTCACTTTAATCGGAAAAGAATTCACCGTCTGATTTTCCAAACAACCGAAATTGCATGTCTGAAACTACACCAGAGGAGTGATGAAAAGCTCCTCCAAATTTCACGCATATCAGACTAAGGGAAGTTGGTCGATAATCACCTTTAGCACAAACACTCAAAGTGTTTTCTTCTCCTCTCCTTCACTCTTTTCCATCTCTTGTCTTCATCCTCTCTCAATGCCTCCTTATATAGGCTTGAGAAGAAAAGGAATATCAACAATGGAGGTGTCTAACTTGCACCATTGGTTAACAAGAGAGGTGCCTAATTTGCACCATTTTTCTTCCCCCCCCCCCCCCCCCCCCCCCCCCCCTCCACTCCTTCTTAATACATTAT
>CM071876.1:7720394-7745528 GCA_036759665.1 Gynandropsis gynandra
TTCTTTTTACATCAAAAATTTCTTATTTACCTCCACATAACGAGGAACACCAACAAATCTTCCCCTTCCGACTATGTGGAGGAAATCGCCATCCCAATGATCGTGCGACATATCTCAAGCTTCCCTTTAAACAACGCCTTAGTCATCATGTTAGCCCCATTATCATTTGTATGAACCTTCTCAAATTCAAGTTCCTTCGAATCCATGACATTTCATATCCAATGATATCAAACATTTATATGCTTTGACTTTAAATGAAATGTCTAATTCTTCCCAAGACGAATGTCACTCTGGCTGTCACAAACAAGACGTACCTATCTTGCTTGAAACCAACCTACTCAAGAAACCTCTTCATCCACAACAACTCCTTACAAGTTTCAGTTGCGGCGATAAACTCCGCCTCAATGGTAAAAAGTGCAATGCACTTCTCTAACCTTGATTGCCATGCCACAAGCTCTACCCGAAAAGATTACTAACTCATAGTAGATTTAAAAGAATCAGCGTCTCCGGATTTGCCGGAATCTTTGTACCCAACCAACAGAGGTTTGTCACCTCTAAACACAAGTCTCAGGTCAAAAGTCCCACGAAGATATCTTAGAATCCGTTTCACTGCCTACCAATGTTCTCTTCCCGATTTAGAAAGAAAACGATTGACAACACCAACGACCTGAGCTAAGTCTGTCTCGTATAAACCATAGCATACATCAAGTTACCAACTGCAGAGGTATACGGGACATGTCTCATGTCCTCCTTCTCTGAATCTGTACTTGAACTTTGTTGCTTACTCAATCTAAAGTGTGTAGCAAGAGGTGTACTCACAACTTTAGATTTTTCCATATGGAACCAATGAAGTACTTTCTTAATGTACTTCTCTTGTGACAGATACAACAACTTGTGACTTCTATCATGAACAATTCTCATCCCGAGAATTTGCTTTGTTGGTCCCAAATCTTTCATAGCAAAGAACTGACTGAACTGCTTCTTCAACTTAATTACCTTCTTCATGTTCTTGCCCACAATCAACATGTCATCCACATAGAGCAGCAAGATGATAAAATCATCACCAGAGAAGTTATGCACAAACACACAATGGTCTGAATGAGTTTTCTTGTAACCATGCTCCCCCATAACTGACTCAAACTTCTTGTACCATTGTCTCAATACTTGCTTCAACCCATTAATACTATTCTTCAAGCAACAAACGTAATCTTCTTTGCCCTTCTCAATAAAGCCTTTAGGTTGTACCATGTAGATCTCTTCATCCAAATCACCATGAAGGAAGATCGTCTTCCACCTCTAAGTCAAGACTAGCTGCAAATTCAATCATAACCCAAATGGATGATATCTTGACAACCAACGAAAAGATCTCATCAAAATGAACTCCTTTCTTTTGACTGAAACCTTTTACAACCAGTCGAGCCTTGAACAAAGGATACAAACTGTGCTCTTCATGCTTAACCCTGAACACCCACTTGTTAAGCAATGCACGTTTACCCTCGGACAACTTCACCAATTCATATGTATGATTCTTGTGCAAAGAATCCATCTCTTCATTCATGACCTTCTTCTACTCATCTCTATGTTCATTCTTAAGAGCTTCGTCAAAACTCTCTGGTTCTCCCCTTTCAGTAAGTAATACAAACTCACTAGGGTTATACCTCATCGATGGTATCCGTTCTCTCTCTGATATTCTGAGAATAGGTGGATTCTCGATAGTTGGTATCTCAACCTGATCATCATTACAAACACCATCATCAACCTGTACGGGAGCATATGTACCAGGTGTATCAACATGAACGTCACCTTCAACAGAATCATGAACCAACGTCTAAGTAATCATCCCCGAGCTGATCAAACCCTCACTATTCTGAGTCAGATTTTTACATTTCTCAATGTCTCAAATCCCTGCTTCTGATGAGCTTTTTCTCTACTGGATCAAAAAATTTGTATGCGAAATCATCTTGACCGTAACCAATGAACACACATTGTCTTGACTTTGTATCAAGCTTCAACCTCTCATCCTTTGGAATGTGAACAAAAGCTTTACACCCGAACACCTTCAAATGGCTGTAAGAAACATCCTTTCCAATCCATACTCGCTCTGGAACATCACCCTGTAGCGGTGTACTAGGTGACAAGTTCAAAATATGAACCACAATGCTCAAAGCTTCACCCCAAAAGGAATCCGATAACCCTAACTGTGAAATCAAACATCTGACCCTTTCCATGATCGTCATGTTCATCCTTTTAGCTAACCCATTCAACTGTGGTGTCTTAGGCGGTGTCTTCTCATGTCTAATACCATGTTCTTGGCAATAGACATCAAACGGTCCAGAATACTCACCTCCATTATCACTTTGAATACACTTCAGTTTCTTTCCAGTTTGTCTCTCCACCAATGCTTGAAACTGCTTGAAAACCCCAGAACTTGATCTTTTGTCCTCATAGTATAACCCCACAATTTTATCGAATGATCATCGATAAATGTTACAAAATATGAGGCACCATCGAGAGATCTTATCTTCAACGGACCACACACATTCGAGTATACCAAATCAAGTGTCTTTGATTTTCTTGAATATTTAGAAGACTTAAACAAAACTCTATTTTGCACTACAAAAAAACACGGAATTTCCAACGGACGGGGCAACGGATCCGTCCGTTGGAAAAGCGTACCAACGGATTGCAACGCATGTGGTGAAATTGCAACGGGCGATAATCCGTTACAAATCCGTTGCAAAATGGCCGTTGAAAATCTGTTGCAAATTTTAACGGATGGCAACATAAACCATCAGTTGGCAATGTCCGTTGGAAGATCCGTTAGAAACCGGACAAATGCATTCCAACGGTCGTCCGTTGCAACTTCTAACGGATGCCCGTTAGAAATTGCAAAGGATGCCCATTGATGTTGTGAATTTTGAGGCTATCGGTTTAAATAAATTCACGTGAACCTCCAACGGGCATCCGTTGCAATTTCTAACGGATGCCCGTTGGAACGTTCACTATTTAGATCATACCAAAGAGTGCATCAAACCATCAATAACAAAAACATTTTCGAAAAAATGTCGTCATCTTCAAATCGAAATATATATAAATCAAGAGAGTGGATGTATAGAAGAAAAGATCCTGTAATCGAAGAGATTACGCAAGAATTCTTACACGGATTAGAGCAAATCATGAGTTTTGCATCGATGCAGCTTTTGTGTCAAGAACGTGGGACAATGTTATGTCCATGCAAAAGATGCAAAAACATGAAGTATCGAAGTCAAGAAATTGTTTGCAAACATTTGGTTTTTTCACGGTGAAAATTCTGGTCTTAGAGATATTGTGCAAGATGCACAAGTAGAACGAAATGAAGAAGTTATTTATGAAGCATCAACGACCAATCCATATGTGGAAATGGTGTCAGATGCTTTTCCTGGAGTTGTTAATGAACAAACGCATGAAGAGATGCCGAACATCGATGCACGTCGATTCTTCAACCTATTGGATTCGGCGAAACAACCTATATATGAAGGTTGTCGTGAAGGTCAATCTCGTTTATCTTTATCTTCACGATTGATGAGTATTAAAACATACTACAACGTGGCTGAAAATTGCATGGATTCATTTTTGTAAAACAATGTGGGAATATTTACCGGAAAATAATCAAGCTCCCGAGACATACTACGAAACAAAGAATGTGTTAAAAGATTTGGGAATGCCACATGAGAAAATTGATGTTTGTAGAAACAGTTGCATGTTGTTTTGGGGAAATGATAAAGACTTGTTGGAATGCAAGTTCTGCGGTGCAAGCAGATTTCGACAACCATTTTCACGGAAATATGTACCATACAAAAAATGTTTTATATACCTGTAGCAAACAGGTTGAGAAAGTTATATGAATCGAAAAAAACCGATTCAACAATGAGATGGCACGCAGAACACTCCACGGCCGAAGGTGTAATGCAACATCCATCGGATGGTCAGGCTTGGAAAGATTTCAATGAAATATTTCCCGAGTTCGCATATGAAATGAGAAATATTTATCTTTGCCTATGCACGGATGGTTTTAGTCCATATGAAATATCTGGAAGTCAATATTCTCTGTGGCCGGTGATTTTGTCTCCGTATAGTTTACCTCCCGAGATGTGTTTGAAAAGAGAGGTAATGTTTCTTACGTTCCTGATTCGAGGACCAGAACATCCGAAGAAAAGTTTCGATGTATTTTTTGCAGCCCTTAATTCATGAATTACGACAGTTGTGGAACGAATGAATCCTTGCTAATGACGTCAGTACTAAGCAAAATTTCAGATTGAAAGCGGTCTTATTGTGAACAATTAGCGATTTTCCTGCATATGGAATGTTATCTGGATGGAGCACGCACGGAAGATTAGCATGTCCTTATTGTATGGAGGATACAGATTCATTTCGACTAGTACATGGTAAGAAACCATGTTGGTTTGATTGTCATAGAAGATTTCTTCCTCGTGGTTATGTTTTCCGGAAAGATAAAAAAACATTTTCGGAAGAACGTGGTACAAAAAGAAGAGGCACCGTGCATGCAAACCGGAACACAAATCCTTTACGAAAGATTGAACACAATGGAGGATTTACAAGAATCGGTAGAATGCGGTGGATATCGTGGGCATCGTAAACCAAAAGGCCAAGGTGAACGGCATAACTGGTATAAACGTGGTAGAACTACCATACTAGAAATCATTGATATTACGTCATAATTTAGATGTTATGCATATCGAGAAAAACTTTTTCGATAACATCATAAATACTATTTTGAATGTGACGGGTAAAACCAAGGATAATATACAATCAAGAAAATATTTGAATTCAATATGCCGACGACCTGAGTTGGAATTACGAGATGGAAGGTTACCTATCCCGGTATTCAGATTGTCTGGTCTGGCGAAAATAGCATTATTAAAGTGGTTAAAAGAGGACGTTAAGTTTCTCGATGGATATGCATCAAACATTTCTTGGTGTGTGGATATTGTTGGTCCGAGGTTGATCGGATTGAAAAGTCACGATTATCACGTTTTCATGCAGCGGCTCATTCCAATTGCATTTGCTGAGCTCTTACCACGGAACGTTCACGATGTGTTATACGGAATCAACATATTTTTCAGAGATATATGTTCGAGGAATTTAAAAGGTGATGACTTGGAAGTAATGAAAACAATATATATCTCTGAAGTGTTATGTGCATTGGAAAAGGTTTTTCCGCCTTCATTCTTCGATGTCATGGAGCATTTTCCAATACATTTACCAGATGAGGCAATACTCGGTGGGCCAGTTCAATTCAGATGGATGTATCCTTTCGAAAGGTTTTTCTTTCATTTAAAGAAAAAAGCAAAAAACAAAGCAGTGGTCGAAGGATCTATTGTCAAACAATACTTGCTGGAAGAAATCATATATTTCAGCACATTTTATTTCGAGTCGCATATTCAGACGAAAGAGCGACGTGCAGCGGATGATCACACAAATTATCTGTATCAATATAATCCGCAGTCTAACACAATTCCTGAGCTGTTTACACTGATTGGACGTACATGAGGCAAATCCGATGAATATTGGTTAACACCAGAGGAGTATAATCATGTCCACACATATATACTACTTAATTGTCAAGAGTTATTACCGTTCGAAAGGTACGTACATAGTACATATTATAATTTCAATCTTTATATATATATATATATATAAATGTAACGTATTTTCATCATTCAGGATATTTGACGAAGAAGTGCTTGGTACATATCTTCATCTAAATGCAAATAAACTCACAGACATGAAAATTCAACATTATGGATCGTGGTTTAGAGACTACGTAAGTACTCGTATACATATCTATGTAAATTAATTGCATATAAGAGTATTAATTTGTTTTTTTATACGTACAGGTGAAATGTTCTGATGAAAGACTTCCTACGTGGATAAAAGATTTGGCTAATGGTCCGCACGAAACTTCTCTAAAATTCACATTTCACACATAAACAATTCGAAAATATAGAAACAATGAGACCGAGATGTTTCATAGGATCGGGTGGTTTACTTGCTGGTTCCGCGGGAGCGCCTCCCCCGCCGCCACCACCACCATATCGTCCTCCGTCTCCAGTATCGGTACCACCGATATTTGTTGACGAGGACGATATGATAGATATCGATGCATTGATCGATGATTTCGATGGGCGTCCAACCCTTCCGATCATCGATCCAGAACGTGCTCCTAGGACGTTATGGTAAATATTATCTAATTATTTTAATTTGTATTATTATATTTCATAAATATTATCTTTCTTTTTTATTTTTGATATGCAGGTTTGATGAGGATGATGTATTAAAATATACCAACAACAACATCATCCAAGGGTCCTTACAGGACGACCTCTACTATTCCTGACAAGTAACGCGATCAAAATCCTTCACGAAAAGAAAAAAAGAATTGGTAAAATTTTAATTATTTAGATTTTTTGTGTATTTATATATTTATCTAACAATATTTATTTTATGTTGTAGATGCAACGGATGGGAAGAGAATCGACTCTTCTTGAAATGGTATTAGAAACCCATGTAAAGAAGAAGTCGGTTGTCGGGGAAGAGGCCGACGAACCGGAACTCGTCGATCCTCGAGCGGAGTGAACCGTGAGAGCTGTGACGGAGAAGATCACACAGAAATCTCAGGCTTGCGGTTCAAGCCCCGACGACCTTAGTCCTTTACAAAAGTACCAAATTTATTTAGAGGTAAAAGGTTATTATTTTATTTCTTAATTATTAATTAAATAATTTGTGAAAATCTAACGTTACTTTTGTTTGTCTTGTAGTCGGTGAGACCGTATAAGGGACGTCTATACGGTCTCAGGGCGCTTCAAAAGGATATCATCGAGGACGTCACGATGGTACCTCCCGCGGTGCAAGAGAGTTTTTCGTAACAACGACGAATCGAAGATCTCGAAGCACAACTTCGAGAAACTCGAGCCAAAGTGCAGCACCTGGAGAGCGTCATCGAGTTGATGTCGGGGCAAGGGAGGGGATCAACGTCGCAGCAAGAACCGGTTTCCGATTCAGATGCAGTGCCCTCTAGACGTGATGACGATCATGGAGACGATATCGACCCGCCGATTTAAACGAAATGTAATAGGGTAGATTAATGTAGTTTTAGTTTTAGTTTTTTGTGAACAATTTAATATTTTAATTAAAAACTTTTAATTTATTTTTTTTAAATTTTTTAAAAATTTTATTTTTTTATTTTTTTTTCAAGATTTCCAACGGGCATCCGTTGGAAACTCTAATGGGCATCCGTTGAAATCTATTTCCCGTCAAATGTTAACGGTTGCCCTTTCCCGCCATTTTGCAACGGACGTCCGTTGCTATTTCCCGCCAAATGGATGAATTTTTCCCCACGTAATTTGCAACGGACAACCGTTGCTTTCCAACGGCCGTCCATTGCAAGGTTGCAACGGTGATCCGTTACAAATATTTTCAACGGGCGTCCGTTACCACGTTTCCAACGGAAAATTCCGTTGCCAATCCCATTGAAGCGCTGCAACGGATAAAATCCGTTGGATGATCGTTGTGAATTGCAACGGATCCTCATTTCCAACGAACTATTCGCAACGGACGGGAATCCATTGGCGTCCGTTGGAAACAGCGATTTCCAACGGATTTTAGGCATTTTCCAACGGATATGTCCGTTGGAAAATGCCAAGTTTTTTGTAGTGTTGCTTCCCCGCATTACAGTGCTCACACTTCTTCAAGTGCAACCCAGAGATTCCCTGAACAACCTCGTTCTTCGACAATACAGACAATCCTTTCTCGTTTATGTGTCCGAGTCTCCTATGCCACAACTCAGTAGCGCTATCAATCTCCAAGCATTGATGACATCCTTAAAAATCTCAGCTTGTATCAAATACAATGATGAAGACTTCTCACCTCTAGCTATAACCATGAAACCTTCAGTAAACTTCCACTGGCCACCACTAAATGTACTGCAAAATCCTTCATCGTCAAGTCTCCCCACAAAGATCAAGTTTAACCGCACATCCGGAACGTGCTTAAATCCCTTAAGCACAAGTCTAGTACCAACACTAGTCTCCAAGCAGACATCTCCAATGCCAACAACACAAGTCGGACTATCATTACCCATCTACATAGCCAGTTACCTGGAGTGTAAGTAGCAAAGAACTCACATCTTGATGTAGCATGAATGGAAACTCCACTATCAATGACCCAACTCATCTCATGGCATGCGAGATTGATCATGTCATCACCAAGCATTACTACGAACTCTTCTGTAACAACAACTCGTTCCTCAGTGTCTCCATGTTTCTTTTTGTCATCTTTCTTCAATTTCCAACAATCCTTCTTAATGTGCCCTTTCTTGTGGCAATAGTGACATTCCACAAAAAATTTCTTTGATTTTCTCTTGCTTCTGTTCTTGCCTTTCGGATCTCGGTCCACCCTCCCGCCCCTCCCCTCCCGATTCAGTAACCAGAACAATCTGAACTTGAGGAAGCACCTTGTGATTGTCTTCGTGTCTCCTCATTCAAAATACAGTTCTTGGCTAATTCCATCGAGATTGTACCATCTGGATCTGAGTTCGACAGAGACATCCTAAATGTCTCCCACGAATCTTAAAGTATACTAAAAAGCCACAAACTCTGAATCTCATCTTCAAAGGTAACCCCCATAGCAGATAATTGACTCAACAGAACTTGAAACACATTCAAGTGATCTATTATAGGAGTTCCAGTGTTTTGAGCAAACAACTTGCGATTCCAGTGTTTTGAGCAAACAATTGCTCCAACTTCTTCCACAAAGAACGAGCATTTGTCTTACTAGCCACATGATTCAAAATGTTATCATCTACCCATTGTCGAATCAACGCACAAACTTTTCGATGAAGCAACTTTCACTGCTCATCAGTTTTACCCTCGAGTTTCCTTTCGATAACCAACGGTAGATGACAAACCTTCACGTATAGTATGTCTTCCATCTCACCCTTCTACACGTGATAGTTGGCACCATTCAAGCTAACCATCCTACTAATATTTGCCTCCATCGTTCAACACAAGTTCATCGGACAACCAATCGATGCTCTAATACCACTTGTTAGGGTAAGACGGTACCGCATCACGTTCGTTGTGAACCGAAAAAAAAACTCCTTACTTGTGTGAACCTATGAGGATGATAATATCTAGTATGGTAATGGAAATTGAATGACACAACCAATTTAACGTGGAAAACCACTCTAGGGTGAGGAGTAAAAACCACGGGACTGTAGTCTACCAAAAATACACTACAATAATTTATGGGTTACAACTTCCACACAAACACCAATATAACAAGAGATATAACACCGAAATTCAAAGAATATTATGCCAATATTCCAATCCCGAAACATCTGAGTGAATCCAAACACCAAGTTGTAACTTAGACAGTAAGCAACTCCCTTATTCTATGATTCCGAAAACCAATTTCTAATCTAACCCAGAAATCAAAGGCAAAACCGTGTCGAATACAACTATCAAATTTTAGCTTAATCGGAGAAGAACTCACCATTCGATTTTCCAAACAACCGGAACTGCACATCTGATCAGCTTGTTTCTCCAAAACTGACCGTTGGATTCATAATCCCACCAGACAATATCAAGATCTACAAGTGATGAAAAGCTTCTCCAAATTTCACGCCGATCAGACTAAGGGAAGGTTGTCGATTATCGCTTTTAACACATATACTCAAAGTGTTTTCTTCTCTCCTTCACTCTTTTTTATCTCTTGTCTTGGATTTTTTTTTCTTGGTTTATATAGACATGAGAAAGAAAAATATCAACAATGGAGGTGTCTAATGTGATGCCCGTAATACAAGGTAAGTCGGTATCACCCACTTACTTATATATATATATATATATTATTAGTTATAAGGGTTTAAAAATTTTAAAGAGAGAGAGAGCAGCCATGGGAATTTAAGATAGGGAGAGAGAGAGCAGCAACCGAGAGCGAGGAAGAAAAAAAGAAAAGGGAAGATGAAAGAAGAAGAAAACAAAAGAAGAAATTGAAGAAGGATCTTCAATTTTCATCGCATTCTTCGTGGGTGGATTCTAATCGCGATTGTGGTAAATCTCTAAATAATTCGTTGTGATTATTCACTTAATTTGAATATTTATATTATGGAAATTTATGGATCCATAACAAGGAAAAATAGCAACGAGGTTGAGCAGCAATATGAAGGTTCACAACAGACTGATGGGAGAGGCGTGCACGAGGTCTCGATGAGTTTTATTTTGTATTTCGTATTCATTTATTCATTTATCGTTGACTATGATATTTACGTATTTGTTTTGCTATTTGGTCCGGATCATTCTTATTTCAGAATAAATCAATTATTTTATTTTATAAATGCGTTTGAGCGACGATGCGTGTAGCCACCTCTTGGAGGTGATGGTGGACACTCCTAGTCCCAAGGTAGTTCCGGGATGGGGGTGTTACAAATTGGTATCAGAGCTCTGGTTTTCATTTTCGCATTTATTGTTTCACTGGATTTCAAAATGCTTTGCGAAATGTTTTAATAAAGCCACGAGACCGTAGCACACATGTCTTGAAATGTCTAGTGGGTTTAGAGCTGTGGAAACTAATAGTAGTTAATTGTGTGTAGGAGACATTACCGAGGAGGATGATTATTAGAGCTCTTGGTCGCGGAATGAGTGGAGGCTCTCGTTCCACTAGCCGTATGCAGTCTCAATCATCTGGACGAAGATCGCAAAGTGGAATAGATAGAGATGTCATGAGAGAAATGTTGAGAGAACTATTAGCAGAAAATCGACAACATGATCAAGAGGAGAGTTCGGCGATGCCACAAGTACTGGTGCAGGCACCGACACCACCACCAGTACAGCCACCTGCTCCGCCACAAGTACCGTTGCCACCACCACCAATGCCTTCTCCAGTGTTTAATCAGGACATGTAGAGACGTCAGAGTATTTATGTCATGGATCACATGGTTAAATGGGGTACAAAGTCATTTCGTGGCGGTGCGATACCTCCCATGAAGGCGGAGGAGTGGATTTTTGATTATAGTAGAACTTTCGATCATCTAGATGTCCATTAGAGTTTAAGATGGATATTGCACTCCACTATTTGGAGGGAGAAGCGGTGTTTTGGCGGGAAGAGATTCAGAGGGAACGTCCATATCATATATTTTCTTAGGATGAGTTCAAACAACTTTTGAGTTGAAGTATATACCACACGCTGCTCGTGAAGAGATGGAGTTGGCATTTGTAAAGCTCACACAAGGTGACCATACTGTTGCTTAGTATTATGAGACTTATTTGGAGTTATCACGATTTGGGGCCAAATCAGTAACCTCAGAAGTTCTCAAGGTCAACAAATTTTTGCAAGGACTACGACCAGAGATCAGACGCAAGATTGAGATAATCAAGCATGGATCATTTTCTGAACTAGTTCAGAATGCGCAGTTGGTAGAGAAGGGACTCATCGAGGAGGGCATCTTGAAGTCTTCGGATGCCAAGGGGAAAAAGGTTATCCAATAGATTCAGAGAAGATCAGATCAGAGGAAAGCAGTTTCGACATGTCCTGTCGTATAAACATCGAGGTACCCATGTCATCGTTGTGGACGTGAGCATGTAGAGGCATGCCAAAGATTTGATAGGCGAATAGGATGTTTCGGATGTGGAAGTTTAGATCATCAGTTTCGTAATTGCCCCCAGCAAGTGGGAGGAACTATGAGGCGAGGAAAATTCGACGGATGTTTTCGCTGTGGTAGTATGGATCATTTTCTAAAGGATTGTCCGAGGCCACAACCACCACCACCACCACCACCAACGGGTCTAATGCCACAAGTTAGAACTAGAGAAACTTGAAGAACATGTGTCGAAACGTAGGGCTGTACAACCACGAGTATATGCCATGGGAGGTTACGAGAATGAACGTGAGAGCCAAGAAGGAGACGCTCAACCTATCGCTGGTATGTCATATTTTTATATTATGTGTGTATGCCTTACATATAATAATTGTCTATGTCAAGGTGAGTTCCGTGAAAGAATTAAGAAGTAGATTCTTTGAAACATTCATATTATGTAGGCTCTATAATCGTGGGAGGCATGTCTACTCATGTGTTATTTGACACCGGCACGACACATAGTTTTGTGAGTCCATCGATGACTAATAAATTAGTTGTTCAACTTGAGGATCTAACGAGTATTTTCTGAGTGCATACTCCTGGAGGTCAGAGTTAAGAATCTCAAGGGGTTGTCAAGGAGGTAATCGTGGTGATAGAAGGAGAAGAACTAGCTGCAGAGGTGATCATCATTCCGATGGTATACGATGATGTGATCCTTGGAAGGGATTGGTTGTCAAGACATCGAGCTGTGATGGATTGTCGTCGCGATCAAGTACGTTGCCAAAAAAGCGGCAAGGAGCTTAAGTATCAAGGAATTCGCTCGGGTCAAGAGATTCACATCATCTCAGCGTTGCGTATGGAACGATTACTAGATCAATGGTCTCGCTACCATATCAGTAGAAGAAGTGGGTCCATCTGTGTAAGTCGAGGAGATTCCTGTAGTGCGAGAGTTTGCAGATGTTTTCAGAGAACTGCATGGCTTATCACCAACGCGAGGGGATCCATATGAGATTGAGCTAGAACCGGGTACTACTCCAATATCAAAGTCTCCATATCGAATGGCACCAGCGGAAATGGCAGAGTTAAGGAAGCAATTAGATAAGCTACTTGAGAAAGGTTTTGTACGACCGAGTACATCACCATGGGGTGCACCGGTCCTATTTGTGAAGATGAAAGATGGGACTTTTAGACTGTGCATTGATTGTAGGGCTTCAAATAGTGTCACTGTGAAAAATCGTTACCCACTACCGAGGATCGATGAGTTATTAGATCAGTTAAGAGGTGCGACTTGGTTCTCAAAGATAGATTTAGCACCGGGATATCATCAGATTCCAATTGCAGAAGGTGACATTAGGAAGAACGCATTTCGAACGCGATATGGGCATTATGAATTTACGGTCATGCCATTTGGTTTGACTAATGCCCCTGCTACGTTCATGAAGCTAATTAACAATGTGTTTCGTGACTACTTGGATCGTTTCGTTATTGTATTTATAGATTACATTCTAGTCTACTCCAAGCGCCCAGAGGAACACGACGAACATTTGCGCTTAGTGTTAGAGCGTCTCAGAGAACAACGATTGTTTGCGAAGTTGAAAAAGTGTAGTTTCTGGAAGAGATGTGTTGGATTTTTGGGATATGTCGTATCAGAGGAAGGAATTTCTGTCAATCCTGAGAAGGTGTCAACGACTATAAGTTGGAAACAACCGAAAAATGCAACAGAGATAAGGAGCTTTTTAGGATTAGCAGGGTACTATCGACGTTTTGTTATGAACTTTTCTAGTCTAGTGAAGCCAATGACGAGACTTACGGGAAAAGATGACCTTTTGTTTGGAATGAAGATTATGAGAAGTCCTTCATGGAGCTAAAAGAGAGGCTAACGAAATCTCCAGTGTTAGCCTTACCACAATCTGGGATTCCATACATAGTCTACATGGATGCGTCAAAGACGAGATTGGGATGTGTACTTATATAGGGGGATCACGTGATTGCTTATGCTTCAAGGCAGTTACGTAAGCATGAAGAGAATTATCCGACTCATGATTTAGAGATGGCAGCTGTGGTCTTCGCGTTAAAGATTTGGAGGTCATATCTTTATGGAGAGAAGGTACAAATTTTTACGGACCACAAAAGTCTAAAGTACATATTTACGCATCCAAAATTGAATCTGCATCAGAGAAGGTGGATGGAGTTTGTCGTAGAGTACGAGGTGGACATCGCATACCATCCAAGGAAGACAAATGTTGTTGCTGATGCGTTGAGTCGGAAAAGAGTTGAGGTTTCGAGTCTGCAAGAATTCGGGGATTTGATTAGCCAGATAAGTGCTTTAAGACTAGAGGCAGTGCAGACTGAGTCCGAGAGTGTCGGTTTGCAAGCCATAAATCAGGCTGGTCTGTTGAGTAGAATTTGTACATCACAATTATTCGAGGAGAGGTTACAGAAGATTTGTAATAATCAGCAAGACCCTAGGTACAAGTTGTATCAGATCAGGGAAGAAGGTCTGATGATGATTAGTGGTCGAGTTTGTGTACCGAATGATCTAGGGATCATAGAAGAGATTCTGAGCCAAGTTCATCAATCTAAGTTTTCGATTCATCCGGGATCAACGAAGATGTATCGGGATGTTCGCCAGCTTTATCAATGGTCAGGGATGAAGAAGGACATTGCTCGATGGGTAGCAAAATGTCCAACGTGTCAATTAATCAAAGCGGAGCAACAAGTACCAAGTGGGAAATTGCAAAATCTACCAATCCCCGAATGGAAGTGGGACCATATTACCATGGATTTCGTGACGGGTCTTCCAAGGACACAAAATGGCAAGGATGCTATTTGGGTGGTCGTGGATCGACTAACTAAATCGGCTCATTTCATTCCGATAAAGAAGACTTTTGATGTGAATCAGCTTCCAAGGATATATATTGCGCAAATTGTGAAGTTGGGGGTTCCATCCAGCATTGTTTCAGATCGAGATGAGAAATTCACCTCACTTCTTTGGCAGGCGTTTGAAAAAGAGTTAGTAACCAAATTGCGCATGAGCACCGCATATCATCCACAGACAGACGGACAATCTGAGAGAACTATAAGGACACTTGAGGATCTATTACGAGCATGTGCGTTGGAGTGGCCTGGTAGTTGGGAGAATCATTTACCACTTGTTGAGTTTGCATAGAACAATAGCTATCATGCTAGCATTGGGATGCCACCATATGAAGCTTTATACGGGCGACCATGTCATACACCCTTGTGCTGGACTGAAGTGGGAGAGAGATCTATCTTCGAAGCAGATATTGTCGAAGAGACCATAGAAAAGATAAGAATTGTTAAGATAAAAATGAAGACGGCTCAAGATCGTCAGAAGAGTTATGCTGATTTAAAAAGAAAGGATGTTGAGTTTAACATTGGAGATATGGTGTATTTGCGAATCAAGCGAGGCGAGGGAGATTAGGTGGGAGTCGAGTGAACAAGCTATCACCAAGGTTCACGGGACCGTTTAAAGTGATTGAGCGAATTGGAGTAGTGGCCTATCGATTGGAGCTTCCCTCATCTTTAGAGGGAATACATGATGTGTTTCATGTATCATTGTTGGTAAGTGTCTATCAGTACCAGAGAAGATACTTGTTGAGCCACCAAAAACCTTGAGGAAATACTTAACGTATAAAGAACGTCCAATACGCATTGTGGATCACCAAGTGAAATAGTTGAGGCATAAGAAAATTCCGATGCTAAAGATTGTGTGGGAACATCATGGTGTGGAAGGAGCAACATGGGAATTAGAAGAGGATATGAGACATGAGTATCTCGAGTTGTTTGGAAATGAGTTGTATGGTTCTTCTATTCACAGAGTACAAATGCTGCCGTAAGAATTAGAGATATAGAATTCGAGGACGAATTCCTTGTAGTGGGGGAGAATTGTGATGCCCGTAATACAAGGTAAGTCGATATCACTAACTTACCTATATATATATAATTAGTTATTAGGATTTAAAAATTTTAATGAAAGAGAGGGAGCAGCTGTGGGAATTTAAGAGAGGGAGAGAGAGAGCAGCAACCGAGAGAGAGGAAGAAAAAAAAGACAAGGGAAGAAGAAAAAAGAAAAAAAAAGGAAGAAGAAATTGAAGAAGGATCTTCAATTTTCATCGTGTTCTTCGTGGGTGGATTCTAATCGCGATTGTGGAATGAAATGAGAGGCTACTTCAATACGTTAAAGAACAAAGATGAGTTGATGTTTCTCGTGTAGATAAGTTTCTATTAAAATTTATATGCTTTTTCATTTTAGCATGAATTTTTAAATATGCCCATCTCCATTTTTAATTTCGGAAAATTTATTAATATTTTAAGCATTAATTTTAAAATATGTCTATCCCTCACTTTATACAATACCTTCAAGGATGAAGACAAGTTCTTGTGCTATGTGTAACAACATACATAGCATATTTTGTGGAATTGTGAAGTGCTTTAAGAATGTTTCTCTTTTGGTTTGTCCATTAATTTTTATTTTGATTTTGTAGTTTTGCCCGTTATATAATGATGCTCATTGGGTTTTAAACTTTTTTTGTTATAGTAGTGAAAAGAAGAGGCGACGTAATGGGGTATAGGGAGGAAGAGAAAGAACGGTGAAAAAGAGAGAGATTGGTTTCAAGTTCTGAGTATTTATAGATATTTAATCAATTTTATATATTCAAAATAGATGTATACATCTCCTAGATTCAAATTTTAGTATAACATATAATATATATTTATTTCGTGTTATATATCATAAATTTTATCATATTCCACTCATCTTTTAACTCTAATTCGTTATTTTTTTACCTAATTTTTATATTTTAAACCAAATTTTATTAATTTTTTGTTAATTTTCTTATAATAAAATAATTTTTAGGATAAAAAAAAATATCGAAAAAAAATACACTTTCTTCGTTCATTCATCCTTCTTACATTTTTCTATCTCATTTTATTTAGGTTCAAGTTATTTTTAAATGGATATAGTGGATTAACCAATTTTTTTAAAATATATATTGCGTGTGAAACAAATATAACTTTTTTTTTGCCATTTTAAATATATTAGATATTAACATTCCAAAGAAAATGAATTAAATTCTATTTTTTTAAATATGGATACAATTTTGTCACTATATACATTCTCCGCAAATGGTAAATGTATGTATTAAAAAATACATATATATTATAAACTGAATACTACGTAAACCTCCAATTTTGAATATATTATTATTATTATTATTATTATTATTATTATTATTATTATTATTTTATTATTATTATTATTATTATTATTATTTGGATATGTAAATATATTCAAAAATTCAATTCACGACAAATTTTGCGTACAAATAATCGGCAAGGATCTTGCTAATATTATTCAATTATAATTAAATAATGTATTATAAGAAATTGTTTACCTCAAAATTATTATAATCGTTTTTTGTTAAATAAATTTCCATATACTAAGTTTTTTATTTATAATTATCTCATAAAAGAAAAGTGTTCCTCAATATTACATGCCCTTTGATTGCTTCTTCAAGTTGCTAACTCGATCTGGACGTCATTATATGATAATGAGGTTCTAAATGATCCGATATATATGTATATATATATATATATATTTATTCGTAAAAATATTAAATTCGGGAATAAATTTGATTAATGGGTTGAACTACAATTGGTTGCAAGTTGCAACCAATGAATTAAGTAACAATACGTGGATGGGACACTATTAAGTATTTTCGTCTTCAGAAAATAGATTTATATCTTTTAAATATTATTTAGGGTTATGTTTCTGGTAAATTTAATTTTTATAATATTATTTAATGAACAAACAATTTATGATACTTTTTTCAAATGTTGTCATTACTAATAAATTGATAAATGATTACATAAGAAATGGATTCGAACATAATAGATCTTAAACTTTAGAATTTGATTTCAATTTATTACTAAAGATAGATAGTTTAAAAAATTTCGATTTTAGAAAACTATATGATAATTTAAATATAATTTGTTAACAATTTATGTATTATACTTTATATTTTAGTGTTAAATATGGAAAATCGTTGACCAATTTATTTGAATAGTGGGTTTTTTAAGGGGTGAATTAGAGTTGAAAAAAATAAACACCAGTATAAAATGCGTTTATCTAAACTAGCTTAGAAAGGTTGATTTTTCGAAAGTGAAATAATCTATATATAAATAATTTGGAACTTTAGGTCTATAGTTTGGAAGCCTTCGTCGTGGACAAAGTTGGATTTCAAAGGCCTTCCACAAGTAAGTAGTTTATAATCCATATATGAACAATGTATGATGACGATGGCTTCAATCTATGGTCAAAAATTATTTTGTGAAAATAATTTTATTTTAAATTAAATTTCCTAATAATTTATCTTTTGTTAAAATTCGAATTTTTATTTTATACAAATATAATAAAAAATCACTTGATCTTTTTTAATATATTTTGGGAGATTTCAAATTTTTTACTTTCAACATTAAAAAAATTTATTTCTTCAATACATTATACATAACTTATTATTATTATTATTATTATTATTATTATTACTAGGTGATACCCGCGCTACGCGCGGATTTGTAATCATTAAAATATGACTATCTTACGGTTTGTATAAAATTTATCAAATTGAACATTGTCCTTAGATTTGATATGCATACGGGTAAATATGAAAACAGAAAAGAAGAATTTCAATGTATGGATTTAATATATAGATTTATAAGTCGTAGCGAAAACTCATAGTGAATTTTTCTGCAATATACTATAAAATGACAGAAAAAAAATTGCATGATTTGAGCCGTAGTATTTTGATGATTATTCTTCTTATCAATACATGCATAAATATTGAGGTTTAAATTTAATCGATAATATGGTTTTAGAAGTTCTTGATCCGCACAATATTTGGATACTTTGAAAACGTACCTATGATTGAATTTCCTGATTGGCTTTAGCTGTGGGTTTATGTAGATGTGGGTGGAGCAGGACGGATGTAGCGTTAAAACAACTATTCGATATATTTAGAAATAGTAAGTACGAATAATACTTAAGAAAAAAAATATATATATATATATATATAATATGGTATCTAGTGTTTTTATTACTGTCGATCATAATGGGAGTAATGTCTGTTACTATCATGACGGTTTCTTTGACAGACATTTGAGCAACAATTGAACAAAAATGAATAGCAAGTTTGTCAAACATGATTATTTTTACGAAATGTTTCTGTTTTTTAAAGGTTGAAGTGTGGTCAGTAAATTGGTTACAACAAAATCTTGAAGGGACAAAATGTCACAAACACATGAAGACTAAGTGACTCATATTCCAAAGCGAATGACTAATTATAACGTGAAGGATCTTTTCTCCGCATGTATTTGTGTTTTGTATGGTTGTCACCAGTTTTGTTCATGCACTTGTGTTTTGGCTGGTTGTTACCAGTTCTGTAATAGATACGTATATATATATATATATATATATATAGGGCAAGATATATGTAGCCATATATATATGATATGTGAAATGGTATAGGCTGGTAATTATCATTCAAACATATCCAAGAATATGGCATCCACAAAATGTAATACAAAAGAAATCAAAAAATACTTTTTTCATAGATTTGGCCAAAACTAAAAGTTCAAGAGCAATATATACAATTTCCTTCCAATGTAATATTTACAAATGAAATAGCATCAATTGCTTTGATGATTGTTTGAAAGAAAGGAAGAAAAGTGGTCTAAATTCTATAAACGTTGGGGTTTCGGATTATCCCCTCGATGAAGTAGTGGATGCTGCTATTGTAGCGACCTCTTTGGGACGACAAAATGACTTCTGAAGAGATAGCATTGCCTTGTTTCCTATGGAATGCATCAGCCTTACTTCCCATTTCATGGATGGTACCATCCTTTAGAGGTCATTTGTTGTTCCAACATTGTCTCCCACGTTCATCATTCCCCGTGTCTTGAGCAGCCTAGCGACTTCCGACATAACTGGAGGAAAAATGCACATGTGATGCGAAAAGAAGAGATGAAAAGAATCAAATGAGATAACGGATCAGATTCAAAAGACTTTGTTCGATATGCTAGAAATACAAGTTAGACGTGTAATTGATGTGTATACCTGCAAAGGTACAAATCTCGAAATTGAATGTAAACCCATCTTGGCCTCCAACTACCAATATAACAATGTCAAAATTATGAAGTACAAATTAGCGTAAAGAAGCAGCAACAAACGGTAGTTGTGATATGAAAAGAAAGATACACATCACATTCCATTTCCAATATCAAGTCTTGCAATCGATGAGCACAAACACCCTTATCCAAATAATTGTTTGGGAGATAACTTTAGAGGAAGAAAAAAATCATACAAATATCTGAGATTAACCAATTCTAGGGTAACTCCAACCAATCTTTCCTGAGAAATATGGATACCTCAACTCCCCAGAAGCGCAAAGACGATTTGCAACATCAGATAGTAGTCCCGCTGCAAAGAAGCGATCCAATTCTGTTCGATAGCTTCTTATGACATCAAAATGAACCTGAAATCAAAATTGATCATTAGACACAAGGCTAATGAAATATTCGTACAATGAGTTTCAAAATTGATAATAATACGCCAAGATAACACCCATGTCGTGATAATCTATCGAAATGAAGCAAAACCCAGATGGGAAAAAAAGGAAGTGAGAAAGCATGAATTTGGATCGATGATTGAATGAAAACGGAAAAATCCCGAAACCAACAACTTGAATCGCATATCAAAAAAGGGAATCTAAGCATTCACCCGATCAGCATGAAAGGTGGAACAACGAACATAAGAGTGGCTAAGAGAGAGTGTCGTTGCGGCATCAACGCCTCAATTTTGAGTCGTTGCAGCTGTTAATCTGATAAAAGTCGCTCGTCCGAAATTATGTCTTGTCCGAAATTATGTACAATCACATAAGAGATTCACTTCCAACAAAAGACAATGATGTCTATAGGCCACTGAAACTCGAACTTATAGGAGACAACCACACATCAAATCAAACGATACCTTCATACTAAACGATTTCAACTCGATTGCCACTTTGTTCCTCATTGGCGTTGGCTGTTACCCAACCTTAATTAGCAAGAAAAAACCATAACAGAAGATGGAGACAGTCTGTTATATTTTACCACTTGTTGTCTATTTCATAATAAAATGTAACAGAAATCACATTTTCATGGTGATCCAAGAAAAAAGAAGTTTACTTTTTCATTCAACATGAACTCAGATGTGTGCAAATGCAACTAAGGAGTATGAAAAGTCACATTTTTTTTCTGTCAAATTTATGAAAGATTATCAAAGTAGAAACCTAATGTAATGTAACACAAATACAAGAAAATATATCATCATTATCAAAACCCTATGTCATAAAAGGACCAGAATCGATGACAGTTACCCTGATTGTCGTAAAATCGCTTAGCTTTCTTCTTATAGGTGAAGTTATCAGGCGTCCGGTTATCCTGCTTACTCTTAGCCCCAACACGTTTAACACTGTTTCTTGCGAGCATGTTGCTCTAGAATTGGAAAACAAAACAGACATGAAAGAACATGATATAAATACTCTTTCAAACTATCATTATTCATATGAGACTAAAATATATACATTTCAAGGTACAATCAATATTTTTTGTATTGTCGATATTATGAGTATACCATGATATAAAAACAGGAATGACTCCAAGAAAAAACGAAGTTTGCATTTAAAAAGAAAAAAACTATGAGGAAAACATAGAAGAAAAAGCTTATGACTTAGAAGTATTGCAATGGCAAATCACACATTATAGAAATTCCATTCCTTAAAGGAAAAAGAAACATGTTAGTTTATCATCCTCCTCCAAAAGAAAAAAGAGCAAAGATGGCAGTTAGGTGGAGATTCGCCTACCTACAAATGAAAGGGGGTTATTGCTTCCATCTGGTGGATGTACTCGATGAAGCTTGTCTAGGGCATCTTGTCTTCAAACTTGTAGATCAAAATTTCATACAATTGCATACGATATTGTTGTCACATAGCGAAGAAAGAACTTGTTAATGCTTGATGTAAAAGTATTTACAGCATTGAGAATTAAATAAATATTGATAAAAAATATAAAAATATGATCCTGGAGTGACTACTGTTATATCAATATTGTATATCTTGCACATCTGTAAAAAATGAATAATAAGGTGGAAGTATTTCTATATATACACGCATACGTGCACATAGAGTAGGCTGAGATCAGCATTACATGGACTTTTTTAATGATACGAGTACAAAAGGAAAATCAATTAAAATCAATTTTGACGACGTAGTATAAGGAATTGCGGTTGCTGCACATTCTTCAATTTTAAAGTATACTTACATTCTTCAATTTTGATCAAATAAACCTGTGTATAGCGCGAAGAAATCTGCAATTCTCTCTCTGAAATGAATGCAATGCCCTAAATCCCTCTCTGAAATCTCGGAAATTCCTCCCTGAAATGAAAGGAGTCATCAAAGCCCAAAACGACAAATCATAAAAATGAAAATAATCGAAGAAATAAATGAGAAACGAGCGTCCATTCCTGAGTGCGATCCATCATCGCGAAAGAACATGAAATCTGGGTGGTTGACTCTATGCAACCGCAACCATTCATCTGCAGCTTGGAAGAGGGAGTTCACCAGATGGTGCTCAGATCCGCCGCTTGGTGTCCATATGGAACCTCTCTACTTGTAAAAAGCAAGACCGAATGCGGGCATCAAAATTCTTTTGACATGCGCAATCTCCATCTCACTTAGTTTCATCATGCTTGGACATTGTTCAATGCCTACACCTGTGATAACACGTAATCCGGTGTAGTTTTTATATCATTCTTAGGTCTAGTTTTGAGTAGATTACTTAGATTTCATTCATTTATCAAGTTATTCGAAGACTTTATCTACATTTCGTGTTTTGTGTAGGAAACAAA
Organism: Gynandropsis gynandra; assembly: GCA_036759665.1. Lineage (NCBI taxonomy): Eukaryota > Viridiplantae > Streptophyta > Magnoliopsida > Brassicales > Cleomaceae > Gynandropsis > Gynandropsis gynandra. The sequence continues at coordinate 7,742,990 of CM071876.1, forward strand.
GACATGAGGTGAAACACGAGAGATTATGGCAATCTAACCCCGAAAATGTAGTTGGATGACAAGGTTCGACTTATGCAAGGCCATGGACTGAAAGTGAACACTCAAACACCGAGCGAAAGGGGCGGAAACAACATTTCAAGACATGCCCACTCGGGCATTGGGAGTGTACACGATCGGGCTAATTGCTGCCAATTACCCCCGTAGCTTTGCACGACTCGGGCACTCAAGGAACACGACCAAGATGGGGTGCCCGCTCGGGTGGAATTGGAGTGCCTGCTCGGGCAAATTGATGCCAAGAAATTACCGTAGCTTTGCACGACTCGGGCTCAAGAATCACACGACCGGGAATGGTGCCCGCTCGGGCTAAAAGGAGAGCACCCGGTCGGGCAAGTGGCCTGCACGAGCGGGTAGAGGCTGTGCCCGATCGGGCCCTGGAATTTCTCAACTAAATCCTAAGTTTTGGAACGGTCAAATTAAGGGGAAATCAGATTTGAAAAAGGAGTTTTCGAACCAGATTGGATCAGAGAAGATTCAGAGACATTAGGGCAGAAGGAAGAAGGAAGAAAAGACGGAAGAACAGATCGGGAGCAAGGAGGATCTATTGAAGACATCGGTTTATGAATAGGGAGTCATCTCATTCTTCATCTATGTCGAATTTAGTATTCTCTTGTGTTTCCTTTGCTGTTTTCATGTCTGAGTAGATCCATTGCCATGGGTTAGGGAGTATTGCCATGTTGTAACGAAGTCTTACGCTTAATGAATGGTGGATCTTAATGCTTTCATACTTGTACGCCACTTGATATGAATGAATTCGGTATTTTATCATGTTTTCAGATTTCATGGTTGATCTTAATGCTTCAATACTTGTACGCCACTTGATTGATGATGATAGAAGTCTAATAAATCTACGCCAGGGCATTAGACTTTGGAACTTAGCCATGATTTAGGGTTTAATCGGTTTAGAATCTACGCCAGGTCAATCGATTGAATCTAGGGATTTTTTTTTTCGGAGTCTTGTTTGTTTCTTGCTTTTTCGTGTTTTTGTTTGTTTATTTGTTTAGAGTCAAGTTCGTTTGCTTCTCGGATCTCATGTGATCTTTGTGTTTATCTTCTTTTTCTTGTGCAGGTAGTTTGTGCATGAGAAATACCGGAAGTGCGGATCTAGTTTTCGACCCCGACATTGATAAGACGCTCAGAAAGATAAGGAAAGAAACGAGAGCTAGTGCAAGCAATTCGGTTGATAACACGCAAGTACACTTGGACTTCCAACCCGAGGAAGTAATCGAGCAACCGTGTTTAGATAAGAGTGACAAAGAGCTAATGGCTGAACGTTGAGATATGAACGTTCAAAACGTGCAGCAAGTGCAACCGGCACTTACCTATGGATCATACACGGTTCCTAGGCACACGCAGCTCTTATCATGCATTGCAAGGAGAAACGCTCGCGTAGAGCTTCAACCGGCATTCATTCAAATGCTTGGTAACGCGGCGTTTAGAGGGAGACTCGCCAAGGACCCAAACCAACATCTCACTGATTTCAAGATGCTATGCCGAACCATAAGAATCGGAGATGGGGTATCGGATGAGGATGTCATGCTAGCTGCCTTTCCATTCTCAGTGAAAGACAAGGCACAAGATTGGTTGTATTCTCAACCAGCGAATTCTATCGCATCGTGGGGACAGCTAGAGGAGAAGTTCATGACACGATTCTTCCCTCAAAGTAAAGCTCAGCTAGCCAAGAATAATATCAACACATTCGTTCAAGGGGCAGCCGAGAGCTTATACGAAGCGTGGGAGCGATTCAAAGGATACCAACGCCTTTGCCCACATCACGGCATGGATCAAAGTTACCTCATACACAACTTTCTCCAAGGACTCATGGACAACACGAGGATCTTGATCGTAGCCGCTGCTGGAGGTTCTTTGAGCAACCTCACCTTTCCACAAATTGAGGATCTTATAGATCGTATGGCTGACGAAGGAAACCTCACCGCCGGAGAGTACAATCGCAACGCTCCAACAAAGGTAGCTAACGTGGATAGTACGCGTTCGGTATCTGCCGAGCTAGCTGAAATGAATGGTACAATCAATGGCCTTTACGAAATGATGTCCGGAGTGAGTCAACAACAGTATTTTGAGCAGTCGGACGAGCAAGAAATTCAAGGGTACGAAGGGGTGAGTTATGTGAGCAACAACCAACCTTTGGGTAATACTTACAAACCCGAGTGGAGAAATCACCCCAACTTTTCGTACAAGAATTCCGACGGTGCATTCAATGCACAACGCTCATCGGGGAACTTCCAATCGCGTTTGATGCAACGCAATTAGAATTTCCAGCCAAGGACACATCCCCAACCTCAGAACTATCAGCCACACGCATCGCAACCACAGCCAAACCAATCCGATGCAAATCCCGATTTCAACGCCTTGCTCAATAGTATCGTCAAAATCCAAGGAACTCAAGCTAATTCGATTGTGGAGATTCAACAAAGTCAGAGCAAAACCCAGAAGCAGTTGGAGAGTCTTACAACTCACATTA
>CM071876.1:7760177-7817247 GCA_036759665.1 Gynandropsis gynandra
TGGAGAGATAGTTCATTGAGGGTCGCATGGGTCACATGAGTTCACTGGAGAAATATTACATTACCAGAGAGTGACCCAACACCGTCACCTAAGTCATCTCTTGTCATGTACTTCGTCTTCTAGTTAACATTTGAAGAGTGACCCAACACCGTCACCTAAGTCACCCCCGCAACTCGTCAGTGACTGCATAGAGCCTGAGTCCGCCGATTACAAGACCTTGAGTAACACATAGACAGCACGATGCCCTGCGTCGACAATGGTGACTGCACCACGTAGGTCACAAAGATAAAAAAGATTTTTCATAGAAATATGGGTTAGATACGCATACTAAGAGAAGAGACGTAGACGTTAACTTATATACATGGGTCGGAAGGGTCACATGGGTTGAAAGGGTCACATAGGTCGGAAGACAGGAGTCTGACAGCAAAATGAAAAATCACATTGGTCGAAAGAAAAGATTCTGACTGCAAAACAAAAAGTCACATTTTGCTGTCATATAGGGTCGCATGCGTCAGATGGACTCCTCTATTTATAAACTCATATTTAACGAAATGTAAATGGACTCCTAAAATTCCAGATAGACACTAAATACAAAGAATGACCAAGGTACATGTATTGACCACATTAAAGAACCTTTTAATATAGGTCTTGAATGTGGAATTGGTAAAATCAAAAAGCATAGCTAGCACCTAGAAAAAGCAGTAGTCTGACATTGAAAAGACTTGTGAAAAGGGTCGAAATGGACAAATGGGTCGTTAGGGTCTGAAGGATCGTAATGGTCGGAATGGACAAATGGGTCGCAGGGGTTCAAGGGTCACAGAGGGACAAGGGTCGAAGAGGTCCCTCTGTGACCCTTTTACCTCTTCGAAAGTGTCGAAATGGACAAATGGGTCATAGGGGTCGCATGGGTCGCAGAGGGACAAGGGTCGCCGGGATCCTAGGGTCGAAGAGGTCCCTCTGTGACCCTTTTACCTCTTCGAAAGTGTCGAAATGGACAAATGGGTTGCATGGGTCCAAGGGTTGCAGAGGGACAAGGGTCGCATGGGTCCTATGGTCGAAGAGATCCCTCTGTGACCCTTTTACCTCTTCGAATGTGTCGAAATGGACAAATGGGTCGCAGGGGTCCAAGGGTCGCAGAGGGACAAGGGTCGCAGGGGTCCTAGGGTCGAAGAGGTCCCTCTGTGACCCTTTTACCTCTTCGAAAGTGTCGAAATGGACAAATGGGTCGCAATGGCCGGAAGGGTCGCAAGGGTCCCTATGTAACCCTTGTACCTCCATGACGTTTGACCCCTGCGACAATGTACCAAATATTAAAAAAAAACAATCTACCAAATGTTTAAAAAAACAATGTACCAAATGTTAAAAAAAACAATGTACCAAAAAAACATCTACCAGTAAAAAAAAAAAACAATGTACCAAATATCAAGTTAGTCTTCTTCGGATTCATAGATACTTTCTCCATTACTATATATATCAGCCGCCATCTTCTCACGCATGGAAGTAATATTATCGTCGCAAATTAAGCGAAACACATTCATCCCCATTAACGAGGCTCTACGAATTTGTAGGAGAAAACACCACAGTCATTCCCGCTTTGGTTCTGTGACAGACCTTCATAATACACATACCTCCATTCATCTTCTCCAGAAGCCAAAGAAGGAAGCCCTCCGAAAATGAGCATCTTGAGGACAGCTTTTCTTATCGTCTCAATCACCGGATCGATATACGTTTCTTTAAGGCTCATCTTGCAGTCGTATACCGTGATGCATTGGGTTTTGAAATCCGCTTTGATGGCTACCCAATGACATCCTACCCATCGATTATTTTCCGATGGAATTTTTAGAACCGAGACAAAACCTTCATACTCACTAATTGGTGTCTTCGTACTTCTGAATGGATACTTGGCATTCAAAAAATCACTAAGAATCCAGGAAAAGTTTCCATATCCTCGTACATCCACATCGAGAGCGTCTGCATGAAAGCAACAGGACAAACGTAATAATTCTGATTCGCGCTGGGATCCAATGCCGAGCGAGAAGACAGCTCCATCAACGCTTCGTCCAATTGCTGCAAAAAAAAAATTAACACACAGGAATACATATGACACAAAACTCTATGAGACTAAGGGTTTAAAAAAACTCACATCATCTTCAAGCCATACGTTGGCCTTTAATATAATCTCCCAAAACTTTGGCCCCCGGGGAATATCTAGCTCAGATTTCCACCACCGCTCATATCGAGGTGCATTCAGGAACCAATATAGATTAGTCAACTTGTCACCGCTAGCGTCAATGAAGGAAGAAAATCGGTTTATCAAGTCCTTTACTAATCCTTTGGGATTCCACACAAAATCCTCTTCTCCTTAAGGTTCTTGAACCACTATTCTTGCTCTTTTCGCCGGCGAAGGTTCAACATATAGCGCAGACTCCTTCGATAAAGGTCCAGCACGTGCATAAATTTACCTCATTAAACATATGCGACCAATGCGACCCATGCGACCAATGACCCATGCGACCTATGCGACCTATGCGGCCTCAAATGACCGTACTTACTTGGTTCGTTACATTGATTATGTAACACATGCGACCCATGCGACCCATTCGAATTTAGCAACCCAGTGACACATGCGTTATATGAAACCCATGCGACCCATGCGATTCTAACGACCCTACGGCTTATGCGACCCTACGACTTATGCGACCCTACGACTTATGCGACCCTACGACTTATATGTCTCGATGGAAATTGACACTCAAATGACCTTTTCACTAAATATTACTTACTTGGTGCAACTTTCTCGACAGCCTTTGATTTTGGATTAGGCATATGAATCCCGACATCCCTTAGAAGGTCTCTTACAGCGTTGATGATTCTCTTCTCTGACTTCCTTATTTCCCCTATTAATTTCTGCTCCAGTGTCAAAGGGACTGCAGTATCAGCACCAGCATCACTCACGCTGCTGCTGCTGATTGTAGCCATTTTCTTTCTCGCAAACTTCAAATCGATCCCTCTCAAGTTCGACATCACTTATTTGTTTCTTGCTATAAACTTTTAAACAGGTTTCACGTTGAAAAATTCTCATTTCTTTCTTGCTATAAACTTTTAAACAGGTTTCACATCGAAAAACTGTTCGGCTTTCTCGTTTTTGACAGTTTTTCACGTCGGAAAACTGCCGAACGTGGGTTTTTCCACGTTCGAACATTAAGGGCAAGTTTGTCTTTTCTTCAGTTTTTTTTCGGATCTAATAATTATTTTAGGAAAGGGTATTTTTGAAGTGGTTTAGCCCTATAAGGGTATTTCTGATATTCGGCCCTTTGAAATCATATTTATGGATTTAAAGACGTTCTTAAAGTGTTCAAAACAATAAATATGTTCGTAAAGATGTTTAATCAATATTCAATTGCTGAAAATACTAAATCACATTTAATAAAATCGGATTGTATCTTGATTGTGCATTTGATTTTTGTATTATTCTACATTTATATCAAATCATAATTAATAATTCGATTGTTATAATTATAAATTATCAATCATAAACTAAGACATACAATACATAGAATGGTGTTTATGTTTTATCATATAATATGAGTTATTGGTATAAATAATTATAATGTGGTAATTTTAATAAATTTAAAGTGTATTATAATAAAATAAGTTGTGATAAATACGAATTTAACAAACTCAATAGAAATTGAAATTCAACCAAGATACATCTATATTCAATTTATTTTATTTAAATAATTGAATATTAAAATAAAAATAACGTTGATAACTTTTATATTCCCTTCCGCACACGACTTTTCTACAATGTTAGATATATTATTATGAATAATAATAATAATAATAATAATAATAATAATAATAATAATAATAATAATAATAATAATAATTTATTATGGATCGTATACACATTGTATATAAGGTTGGACATAATATTTTTAATTTTGGTTCAAATAGGTTGTACACAACATATATGCATAACATATATGAACAACGTGAATGTATAATGTTGTGTGTTCATGTATATGATACAACCCAAATTAATAATAACAATAATAATATTAATTTATATGATTTTTATATTTAGTTAATAATATTATTAATTTGGCCGTATACATGTCATACAAGTTATGATAAACTCAAATAAATACTAATAGTAGTTAATAATAATAAATTTATTGTAGTATTAGATATATATTTTCATTGTGTGTGATACCAATAATAATAATAATAATAATAATAATGTATGGACTAGAATATCTTAATATCGATCAATCAAAATGTTTTATTTTCAATCAATGAAATTGTAAGAAAATTTGAAAGAAAGCAAAAATATTTGAAATTTACATTATTACTATGAATAAGATGGTAAATCGGAATTAAAATTTAGTCAAAGTTAATAGGAGAAAAATTTCAACACCATTAAAATTATTTCAGAATGAAATTCGATGATGTGATACTGTGTTCATCATGAAGAACTAAAGAGTAGATGGTCAATACGTTTTGGTGGAGTTTTAAAACTCCAAAGGACTTTCTATTTAATTCAAACGGTCTTTCAGGTATACCTGAATACAGACTCAGACTCACCCTGAGACTCTACCCGTCTTGAATCCAAATTCTAAGCCCCGTGTGTCACATACTCGTGTATGATAGCGTAAGACTATTCTCACAATAGCCTTACAGAATGACTCTCAAGCCACTCTCCCACAAATCCCTAGATAGATACATCGGTGTAAAATAAAAGCTTGAGTGGGATAACAATCTACGATTTGTGTAAAAACCACTTCGCAAAGTGAAAAGAAACTCTAGTTTGGTTTCCTTATTTAAGCTCCACTTCTCCTCTTTACATTTATGAACTCTCAATTCAGATGGAGAAGTCTTCTAATTGTTAAATCGGATAAGCACTCCTTATATAGATCTTCATGATGTGTTTGTTCCAATTTTTATGCTCCTTGATTTTCTCCATCAACTTCCATGTTTTTAACTCCTTGATTTTCTCCAACAAACTCCATGTTTTTAGCCTTCGACTTAACTAATTTTGACCTATTCAAATATGTAATTTTACCAATCAAAATAAGATCAAAATACTCTAACAATCTCCCCCTTTTTGATCTTATACTTAAACAAACACATCATTGCATCATCCATATCTTTGAAGGACCAAGTACCAACTATCCACTTCCGCATGTCTTCAGGTTTGCCTGCATAGGTAACAATTACGCCTGCACTAGTACATTGTTCTCCCCCTATTTGTGTGAGTATAAGAACAAAAATTCTCCCCCTGCATGAGACTCACATTAAATCAAATTCGAGATTAAATGGAAATTATCGGGAAAAAAAAAACAATACTACTTGTAGTCCTTATCAATAACTTGACTTCAACTTCTTAACATTCCTGCAGAAGATTTATCTTTTCTCTTCGACGTCATTGGATTAGGATTTCGTTCGTACAAAAAATTTCAATGTTCACATTCAAATGATAAATAATACATGCAATATTGAACTTAATTATCCTTTATTTCCTTTAAACAATTTCTACTTGAAATGTGATACTTCACTTCAATTTAGCTGACATTTACCACAAAACCCTTCAAAAACATTTTCGTAAACATTTCTTTTTCAAATATACTCAATTGAAAAGAAATAGTCGGCACAAATATACTCAACACATCCACCAGGTACACCCGACATATATGCAAATAGAATTTTATACCTGATTAAGAACAAACACTCCACACTTCTAGATCGTCGAAATTGACAGATTTTTCCACCACTTAGACGCAGGCTACCTTGTAGGTATACTCTTATAATCAAATCATAACGGAGTATATAGGTTTTCTTCTCTTATCATCATTCATTTTTTCTTTTCGTTTATTCTTGCATATGTATGCTTGAATATTCTTTTCCTTTTATCTTTTTCTTTTCCTTTTTCATATTTTTTACTAACCTTATGCCCTTAAGACGTCGAAGTTGGAAATCCGCCTCACCACTTAGACCCGAGCCAATTCCATTGCATTCTTATCAATTTATTGACAGCAGAGTGTAGAAGTGTTGTTCCCATCTGTGCACTAAAATTTTTTCCAATATACCAGGTGCACCTCAATATCAGCATAAGTATAATTTTACTAACATATTTCTCAAACAATAAAATACATTCATTCCCTTTTTTCTTTTTAAAGCTCGCACACACCAAGAGCTTTTCTCAGATTCACAAAGCGGTTCATGTCCAGAGGTTTGGTAAAAATATTAGCCAATTGTCGTTTCGTAGGCTCATATTCAATTTTCAATTGCTTTTTCTCAACAAGCTCTCTAAGAAAATGATGTCTAATTTCAATATGCTTTGTTCTAGAATGTAGTATTGGATTCTTTGAAATATTTATGGCACTTGTATTATCACAGTGAGCAATGAAAGATTTAGAATCCATACCATAGTCCGATAGCATTTGGTTCATTCAAATGAGTTGTGTGTTGCAAATCCGTAATGCAATATATTCCGTTTCTGTCGTGGATAGGGATGTAAAGCAAACGAATTTCACCAAATCTTTGTAGTTGATACGTGGTTTGTTCCTCAATCTTCTTGGGTCATGAACATTTCCAATGACATTTGCTATGGAATGATTTTTGTGTACTTGAGTTGAATTGATTTCTCCTTCCATCTTCTTTGCTGAGTTCTCCTCGGTAATTCTTGTTTCTAGGTTGTCAGTTTGTTTCTCAGGTGAACCTTCGGCATCCACAGGTATTTTTAGCACATCTGTTTGTAACTGTGCCACAATTTTGTCAATAGATTCTGAATTTTGACTATCTTCATAAAAAACAACGTTAGTGGATTCGATAATAGTCTTGGTACGAAAATTATATACTCGAAAAGATACTGAATTTGTACCATAACCTAGAAACATACCATCATCACTCTTTCAGTCGAACTTACCAAGATACTCTCGATCGTTGAGTATATAGCACTTACACCCAAAAACATGAAAATAATTGATATTTGGTGTCTTACCTTTCCATATTTCATATGAAATTTTCTCAGTACCTGTTCGAGCATACACTCTGTTGATAATATGACAAGCCGTGTTTATGGCTTTTGCCCAGAATCGAGGTGCAACTCCCTTACCGTGCAGCATTGCGCTAGCCATTCCCTGCAACGTTCTATTTTTTCTTTCCAAAATTCCATTTTTTTGTGGGGGTTTTTGGAGCAGAATATTCATGTGAAATACCAAGTTTATTACACAGATTCTCAAATGGCTCATTCTCAAATTCACGACCATGATCAATTCTAATCCTCTTAATTCTTCCTTTGGTATTTATCAAGTTTAAGCACAAATAATGAAAGACTTCAAAGGTTTCACCTTTCTCTCGCAAAAACCTAACCCATATGTATCTCGAAAAATCATCAACACATACGAAAACATACATTTTCCCACTTATGCTTTCAGTTTGCATCGGTCCCATCAAATCCATGTGAAGCAAATCTAGTATGTGTGTGGTCTTGATTTGCGACATCTTCTTGTGATTTATTCGAACTTGTTTCCCTTGTTGGCATGGTTTTCAAATAACTTCTTTTGTCTTTGACATCCTGGGCATACCACGAATCAACTCAGAGTTAGAAAATTTAATAATAGTTCGATAATTTACATGTCTTAATCGTTGATGCATAGGTGAATTGGATATTGTGTAACATGAAAACACTTCACTTCTTCTGTCCAGATGTAGCAGCTGTTAGATGCTTTTTTCACTACATAAACATTCTTACCATCCTCATCCGTGACAATGCATTTCTCATGTGAAAAAGAGACACGTAACCCTTGATCACATAGTTGACTAATACTGATCAAATTTGCTTGAAGTCCTTGCACAAAATGCACATTAGTCAGCTTTGGTTGTCCAATCGTCATAATATCACCTTTTCCTTGTATGTTTCCTTTCCGTCAATCACCGAAGGTTACATTTCCTCCTTTGGCACTTTCTTAAAAGTTTGACAGCAAACTAAGATTATCTGTCATATGTCTTGAACAACCACTATCAAAGTACCACATAGAATCTTTCTCATTTTGTATCGAAGTAAAAACAACATTGCAACTTAGATCCGATTTCCTAATCCAGATTTGTTTAATCGTAGGTTTTCTTACTATCATATACCTTCACTCTTTTTAACCCATATTTGTCTAATATTATGTGTAGACCAGTAAGGAAATTTACCTTGATATTGCCGTGACTTACCTCGAAACCATTGTGAATGATTCTTTCTTCGTGACTTACCTTGGGACCATTGTGATTGAAAATGATTCAATCTTTTCCTTGTTGTCCTCTCGTTGAAAGTTATTTGAGGTTTCCATTCATAGTACTTCATTTGATAGAAATTTATTTGAATATGTACCTTTCTTCCGCAGTAGTAATATCTTCTCTGTTCTTTATATTTGGAGCTCACATGCGCGGCAGGTATACTTTGAGCATTCGAAGGTGTATATGTTTCTGTCAGAACTTCACTTTTGACAAATTTTCCTTCATTACGAGAGCTTTCTCATTTGTAACCAAGTCCATAGTGATTTGAATCTTTCTTTCCTACTGTTAGTAGATAGTCCAATTTTTCGGTTCCATTTGACAACATCCTTAAATTCTTCTTCGTTTCTTCTAGTTGACTTGAGACTTGATTCACCTCTTCCTCCTTTTTTAAAATTTGTTCTGTAATAACTTTTAATTTCAATAGCATTCTTGTCTCTAAGAATTTTCAAATTTCGTTGACCCATCTAATCATCTCGTTTTCATACATATTTCTTGCACGATTTTAGAGATGTTTACGATATAGATGCGATGTTTACGTATGATTTTGTATCTTTTTTACTTGTATTTATGGTTTCATGTTATTACAGGTTTTAATGCGAATTCGGTTCATTTCGGAGCTAAAGGACGTACACGAGATAAAGTACCACCATCAAGGATCATCACGGAACAAACGGGACGAGAATCGGCGAGGAACAAGCTTAGCCCGCACGGGGTACACCCTTGCCCGTTTGGGGCATTTGGTTCAACATTCGGTCCAGCAACTTGAGCCCGAGTCGGGCAAGCAATCAGCACGGTCAGGGCCTCAGCCCGCGCGAGGCACATCTCAGCCCGACCGGGCACACCCCAGTCTGCGCGGACACTCCCTAGCTCGTGCGAGGCGACCTTGTTTTCATCGTGACACCGCGTGCCGCACCCGCATGGGGCACACCACTCAGCCCGCGCGGGTCGCGCTCGTCACCTACAACTAACAGATAAGTTAATTTGTCTTAAAACGAAAAGGAGTTTGTTGGGGACTTATACAAAAAGGAAAACGACTTTAGAGAAGAGGAATATGTGATATTTTGCTGGAGAAACTAATGGAAACGTTGCCCAACTTAATCAAGAATGGAAAACTCATGAAAAGGAAAAATCGGTGGCTGCTACAACAAAAGAAAAAGAATCAAACGGCCAGAAGGAAAAAAGGGGAGAAAAGGAAAGAAAATAAGAAGGAAAAGGAAGAACATGAGCTAGGGGTCGAGGGGAGCTTCAGTTAGAGAGTTGAGTTTGAGAGTTGGATCGAAGAGAGAGAGAGTAGAGAGAAGGAGGAGACTCTTGCGAAGGAGGCATACAAGGAGCATTGGAGATCAACCCAAGACTTCGGTTTCGTTTAGTTTTCATGTTCCTTATACTATCTATTTCGATTTGTTTGTTTACGGACACATGAGCGAGTAGTTTGTTTAGTTCTAGGAGAAGGGATTAGCCCTTGGCTATCTCGGAACCACTTTGATTTATCTTTGAATGCATCTTCCCATTTTCGTTTATCTATTCTTTATCTGAGTACTTCATTGACTTGTGTTTGCAATGATCATGTAGATGCATGTTTTAGGAACTTAGGAGAAGGATTGAAAGGAGAATTCTAATTCCGGATAATTAGGTTTAGAACAATCGAGGTTAGGCCACAAAAGTACGGTAGCAACGGTTGAGGGTAAAACGGATGAATCACAAATCTTATGGGTTTAGTTCAAGGTGTTAGCCACGAAAGTAGGGGATAACTTGACTAGATCACGTGTCTATGCCTTGAGAGAGGATAGATATCATATTAGGGTCGTCTGCCTTAGATAACTTGACTGGGATTGCATGATAGGTAGGTTGATTGTTTGTTTCGGTAGTCTTGCGGTGAAACCGGATTCCTGGAACGTCTGTCTCATTGTTAGGAACTCGTTTGTTTATTTGTTTTTAGTATTTCAATCCCAAATTCCATATTCGTTCGTTGCAAGTTTGATTCATAGTTTGAGTTTAGATTGTGTTGCGTAGTCCTTGTGGGATCGACACCTAAAGTACTACACACGTGCCGTGCACTTGCGGGTAGTTTAGGTTAAATATTTGTTTAACTTTTATAACACATCATGTTTTTGTTTTCTTTTCTTTCGTTTCTTTCTACATAATTCCGTTCGTTTGTCCTTTGTTCGTTTATGACCAGATCTCAAGGTGCTTCTAGTCTACTCCAAATTGATCCCGAGATCGTGCGCACTTGTAGACAACTGAGAAAGGCCAAGGAAGAAGGTAACACAGAGCCGCCAGATCAATGAGATATGGACAATCAGAACGGCCACGAACAGCTTCAATTACCTCTCGGTAATTTTGGGCACATGCAGCAACAGCAACTCGCACCTCAACCGCGAGAACCACAGGCTCCTCCACTACGTCGCCTCAGAGATTTCGTGGTTGCCGAAATGAACAACGTGCAAACAACCATAAGGATGCCTGCTGTTGCTAGAGAACAATTTGAGATTAAGCTTGCAATGATCAACATGCTTTATCAGAAGCAATTCATGGGGGGAAATCACGAGGATCCCCATCAGCACCTCAGAGACTTCCTAGAGCTTTCCGGTACATTCAAGATGCACAGAGTCTCGGGGCATGTGATCTTACTGCGTCTCTTCCCCTTCTCAATTGGGGGACGAGCGAAAACTTGGCTGCAATCGCTTCCCGCTGGTTCAATCACGACTTGGGACCAGTTCTGCACATTGTTCTTATCATGCTTCTTTCCTCCGAGCAAGACGATTCAGATGAGGGGGGAAATCACAACGTTTAGATGCAAAGATGGAGCAAATTTGTTTGAAGCGCGGGGCAGATTTAAGGATCTTCTACAGATGTGTCCACACCATGGTCTCGAGCAGTGGTACGTTATCCAAACCTTTTACAATGGAATTTCGGATGAACACCAAACGACGTTGGATAACGCCACTAGAGGATCATTTATGGATTTGAGTGTCGAGGAGGCATATGAGCTGATCGATAACCTTGCCATGAACCACACTATATGGTCAACACCGAGAGGTATGCCTAACAGCACTCGTCGCCTATACGAGCCGAATCAGTGCAAAGCGACGGGTACGGCAGCAAACGCCATGTACTGCGTGAATTGCGGAGATACAGAACTCGTGCCTTATCAATGCACGCTGCAAGAGAACGTGGAATACATGAATTATGCCCAACAGCAAGGAAACACGCAATTCGGGAATACCTACAACCCAAATTGGAGGAATTACCCAAACTTGTCATACCGAACGACTCAACCGGTGAAGTATTCGGGATTTTAGCAACCACAGCAGCCGTACCAGCAAAACAATCAGCAATTCCAGCAAGCTCAGAAAGTTCCGCAAGCTCCTCAATCTCCTCAAGCCCCTTCGTCGAACCTTGAGGTGGTAATGCTAGAATTCATCAAGGAGCAAAGGCGGCAACATTCGACTCAAGCCAAATTCAATGCGGATGTGGGGACGACGATCAACGAGCTCAAAACTCAGATGGAATCCTTGAGCAACCATGTGAAAAGCTTAGAGAACTCCGTAGCTCATCAAGCTGCCTCATCCTCTCGGAATCCCGAACAGCTTCCCAGTAAAATCGAGTTAAACCCGAGAGAGTACGTTAACGCTATTTCCGTGTGCTGCACTGATCCGATCGAGCATTCGCCGTCCAATAAGCAAGAGCAAGCTTCTGGTACGTCAATGAAAAGAGGCAAAGGTGCGATTGTGATTATGGAAGGACTTGAATTAGATTTAGACAAACCATATGTTGCTCCACCGGCGTACAAACCTCCTATACCGTTTCCTCAACGGTTGGTGAGCAGTAAGAATGAAGAAAGAGTAGGCAGATTCGTAGAGGGTCTCAAGAAGCTTGACATCAACATCCCATTCATGGAAGCCTTCCAAAAGATGCCTAATCATGCCAAACTCATCAAAGAGGTACTTTCCAAAGAGAAGCATATCGAAGAGAACGATACGGTAGCACTCACCGAGGAATAAAACGCTATCATTCAAAACAAACTGCCACCAAAGTTGAACGACCCCGGAAGCTTCTACATTCCATGCATAAAAGGTAATATTGACATTGATAATGCTTTGTGTGATTTAGGGGCAAGCGTGAGCATCATGCCACACTCGGTTTTTAAGCGGATGGACTTCGGGAATCTCAAACCTACAAAGATGTCTCTACGCCTCACGGATTGTTTGGTAAGATATCCGGTGGGAATTGTTGAAAACATTCCCACCATGGTAGGTAAGCTTTGCATTCCCACTGATTTTGTTGTACTTGAAATAAAGGAAGATGCTAGGATACCTATTATTCTTGATAGACCGTTCCTAGCTACTGCAGGTTGCATGATAGACGTACAACAAGGAAAGTTGTCCTATGATAGAGTTCAACTCGTCCAGCCCCATGAACGGACCCTTATCCAAGGAGTCTTGCTTTACAATCGATTCGCTGCACGAGTTTGCAAAAGACACGCATGAACAAGTAAGTGTTTTCGATCCTCTTATGCGATATTTAACACGAGTTTGCGACAATGCAGGATCTACGGACGAAGGAGCTGAGATGTACACGAAATTCATGAGTGCTATTGAAGCACTAGGAGATGCCCCATGTGAGGAGATACCACACGAAATGCACGTTGATTCGCAGTGGAGAAGACGCCCGATTTGGAGTTCGAACCTCCTCCGTCTTCTTTTTGGTATGAGTATGTTGAATGCGATAAAATATATCCTCCTGTTATGAATGCTAACTTGAGTGCAGATGAGATGAGAAAACAACCCACACGCGTAAAGAAGCGTAGGAGAGTCAGCTCTTCCATATCCACACACGAAACTTATACGAAAGACAACCACGAACCTTCCACCGAAACTCAAAGAAGGCTGCACTCGAACTTGCAATAGGTAATGGAAAAAGACGTCATGAAACTTTTCGATGCAGATACCATTTATCCAACCTCGGGCAGCGAACGAGTGAATCCCGTGCATGACGTGCCAAATAAAGAAGTAGTGGGTAAGGGATTGCACGACAAAGAGATCCTACCTCATGACTTCCAACTAGGTGACTTAGTTCTACTTTTTAATTCTCGTCTTAAGCTTTTCTTGGGCAACCTACGGTCTTGTTGGTCTGGTCCTTTTCAGGTACGAGAAGTCTTCACACATGGAGAAGTGGAACTACGTTGCGATTCGAGCGGAACATTCAAAGCTAATGGACAACGACTAAAGCTCTACCAACCGCTCAACCGATCGAAAGTGGAAACTCCATTTCCCTTTCCGATCCACCCGTCGCACACGCATGAGGAATGGAGACGTCAAATCTTAAAGACGCTAAATAAGCGCTTTCTGGGATGCGACCCAACTGTTTGTTTCTATTTTTCTTAGTTGTTTAGTTTAAAACTCGTTAAAAAAACCCACCACAAACGTGACTTCACTTCCTTTACCCTCCATCGGAGCTTCACGTCGAGGACGCCATTCAATTCAAGTCTGAGGGAGCAGCTCACGTTTGTCAGGTGATTTCGTTTCATTTTCTTTCATTTTCTCTCTGATTTTTTAGTTTTTAGTTTGTTTTTTCTTTCGTGAGTGGGAGTCGTCCCAGGCACTTGTCGGTGCCATGTTTTGAGATGAACCCTGAACCTAGGATACTTAAGAAGTTGGCCTTTTCCGTGAGATTTTGCATGTTTCAGCTAGATTTTTCCTAAGCGTTAGAGCTTATTAGTCAGCTGAAAAACAATAGATCGTAATTCTTTGGGAATCCAAGTGTTGCTTGTGGGGGTTTAGACGAGGTTGCTAGGCTAGTTTATCGTTTATTCTCTCTATCCAGATGGTCATACTTCGTGTAGACGATGCTTTACTTCTTTTTTTATGAGGATTATTATATCATATGAGATCGAGCTTATTTTACAGATTAAGAGCGCACACTAACACTCCGCCGTCGATAGAAATAATGCCTAAAAGCATGATCCAAATCGATATGAGTGCATCGACCTTGATACTCTTTCGATGGTTCGGTTCTAAGTGGTGGGTTGGCGATCATCTTTCTACGTCGTAAGGGCATGGCACAATAAAACGCCGTCTACTCCAATACACTCTTGAACGAGATGCATGAGTATACCGTCATCGGTAGTCTGGGTCTAAGTAGAGGTTGGATCCCTTCAAATCCGACGTCCTAGAAGCCTAGTGTGTATGCAAAGAAAAAAAAGAAAAGAAAAAGAAACAAAAAGAAAAAACAGAAGACATAAAAAGAAAATAAAAAGAAAGAAAAAAAGAGAGAATAAAGAAAGAAAGAAGCTCGGAAAAGAAACAAGTATCCTCGGTTGTTCTAGGTTTAGCATTGAAGAGGTAGAGGGAGAGAGGGTGGGCAGCGGTGAAGAGGAAGAGGGAGAACGGGCAGCCGACGGTGAAAAGGTAGAGGGAGAGAGGGTGGGCGGCGGTGAAGAGGAAGAGGGAGATGTAGAGAATAGAGAATGAGGAGAACAAGGGTTAGAGAGAAAACTTGCATAACCCTAAGGGTATTTTTAGGTAATAAATATAAAAACCTGGGGTATTTTTGTAATTTATGCGGGTACCCGCGGGTACCCGCCACTGAAACTAAGAAACCCATCCCGAACCCGAACCCGCGGGTATTGCAATTAAATTACCCGAACCCGAACCCGCGGGTTCGAGTAATTTTTCACGGGTTCGGAACGGGTTTCGGGACGGGACGAGTCGTGCGGGTTTTTTGCCCACCCCTACTTTCTACATTCTAAGGGCATGGCACAATAAAAACGCCGCCTACTCCGCTGCACTCTTAAACGAGATGCATGAGTATACCGTCATCGGTAGTCTAGGTCTAAGTAGAGGCTGGATTCCTTCAAATCCAACGTCCTAGAAGCCTAGTGTGTATACATAACGAAAAAAGAAAAAAAGAAAGAAAAAAAAAGAAGACATAAAAACAAAAGAAAAGAAAAAAGAAAGAAAACAGCTCGGAAAAGAAACTAGTATCCTCGGTTGTTCTAGGTTTAGCATTTGTCTGAAGTCATGTTTGGTGGAGAGATTTACGGTGGCTTGTTTAATTTGCCTTCGATTTACTTTCTCGTGGGTAGCCTTGGTGAACCTAGGATGAAGACTGAAAACTTAATTAGACTGAATTCGCTCTATACTTGCTAGTTGATCGGTTAGGTTCGCTTTAGCGGTATTTCTAGGAGAAAAGGGAATTCTTGGAATTTGTATACCCCACGTGTTCCACGTTTACGTTTGCTTAGGGACAAGCAAACATTCAAGTCTGGGGGATTTCGATCATCTCGTTTTCATACGTATTTCTTGCACGGTTTTAGAGATGTTTACGATATAGATGCGATGTTTATGTATGATTTTGTATTCGTTTTACACGTTTTCGTGTTTTCATGTTCTTACAGGTTTTAATGCGTGTTCGATTTATTTTGGAGCTAAAGGACGTACACGAGAAAAAGTACCAACATCGAGGATCATCACGGAACAAAGGGGACGAGAATCGGCGAGGAATAAGCTTAGCCCACACGAGGTACACCTATGCCCGTGCGGGGCATTTGGTTCAACATTTGGTCCAGCAACTTGAGCACGAGTAAGGCAAGCAATCAGCACGGTCGGGGCCTCAGCCCGCGCGGGGCACATCTCAGCTGACCAAGGCACACCCCAGCCCGCGCAGACACTCCCTTTCCCATGCGGGGTGACCTTGTTTTCATCGCGACACCGCGCGCCGCACCCGCGTGGGGCACACACTCAGCCCGCGCAGGTCGCGTCCGTCACCTGCAACTAACAGATAAGGTAATTTGTCTTAAAACGAAAAGGAGTTTGTTGGGACTTATACAAAAAGGAAAACGACTTTAGAGAAGAGGAATAAGTGATATTTTGCTGGACAAAGTAATGGAAACGTTGCCCAACTTAATCAAGAATGGAAAACACATGCAAAGGCAAAATCGGTGGCTGCTGCAACGAAAGGAAAAGAACCAAACGGCCATAAGGAGAAAGGGAGAGAAAAGGAAAGAAAAGAAGAAGGAAAGGAAGAACATGAGCTAGGGGTCGAGGGGAGCTTCAGTTAGAGAGTTGAGTTTGAGAGTTGGATCGAAGAGAGAGAGAGTAGAGAGAAGGAGGAGACTCTTGCAAAGGAGGCATACAAGGAGAATTGGAGATCAACCCAAGACTTCGGTTTCGTTTGGTTTTCATATTCCTTAGACTATCTATTTCGATTATGTTTATTTACGGACGCATGAGCGAGTAGTTTGTTTTATTCTAGAAGAAGGGATTAGCCCTTGGCTATCCCGGAACCACTTTGATTTATCATTGAATGCATCTTCCTGTTTTCGTTTATCTATTCTTTATATGAGTATTTCATTGATTTGTGTTTGCGATGGCCACGTAGATGAATGTTTTAGGAACTTAGGAGAAGGACTGAAAGGAGAATTCTAATTCCGGATAATCAGGTTTAGAACAATCGAGGTTAGACCACGAAAGTAGGGTATGGGTTTAGTTCAAGGTGCCAACGACGAAAGTAGGGGATAACTTGACTAGATCACGTGTCTATGCCTTGAGAGACGGTAGATATCATATCAGGGTCGTCTACCTTAGATAACTTGATTAGGATTGCATGATAGATAGATTGATTGTTGGTTTCGGTAGTCTTGCGGTGAAACCGGATTCCTGGAACGTCTGTCTCATTGTTAGGAACTCATTTTTTATTTGTTTTTAGTATTTTATTCCCAAATTTCATATTCGTTCGTTGCAAATTTGATTCACAGTTTGGGTTTAGGTTGTGTTGCGTAGTCCCTGTGGGATCGACACCTAAAGTACTACACACGTGCCGTGCACTTGCGGGTAGTTTAGGTTAAATATTTGTTTAACTTTGATAACGCATCACCATCTCAATACATTTCTCAAATAACTCTTTCATGGTCATCTCATCATCATCACTTTCTTCATTCGATTGTTCATCTTCACTTCCTATGACACAGTAGAATGTAACATTCCTAGCCATGTCCTCTTCTTCACTTTCTTCCTCCGAATAAGTTGAATCTTCTTGAGTAAGAATCGACTTGTTTGTCTTTTTCACATCATGGCACTTGTTTGACAATTGAAGCATTTTGTTGCCTCCAAAGCTTTTACGATTGCTTCTCGTTTTTTAGCACTCGAACATTAGTTCTTAACATGTCTGTATCCCCTACACTCATGACATTGAACTTTAGATTTTCCTTCTTTCTCTGGGTATGCCTTGCGTGTCTTGGGGTATCCTCCTGGTATTCTTTTTAAAATTCTATTAAATTTTTCCGCTAACAAGGATATGTCTCCTATAATTCCGTCATCTTCTGATAAATTTTCTTCCACTTTGTGTGCTATTCCTTGAGTTGAAGTTTTACTAAGTGATCCTTGTTCCAGCTGCAACTCCATTTCATAAGCGGACAATATTCCCACAATTTCTTTGAAACTTGTTGTGTCGATATTAAGTGACATGTTCATTGCTGCCTTTTGTGCCGAAAATTTTTTGTGTAAACACCGAAGAGTTTTTTGACAAGCTTCTTGTCTTCATAAGGTTGACCAAGAACATATGCTTCATTGGCCAAAGCATTTAATCTTCCACTAAACTCTTTCACGCTTTCGTTTTCTCCCATTTCAATTTTTTTCAAATTGATGTTCAAGAATATCAATTCTTGTTCTCTTCACACTAGGAGTTCCTTTGTGTATTGTTTCAACTGTGTCCCAAGCTTCTTTAACAGATTCGCAACCTTGTATTTATTTAAATTCATCCATATCAACTGAAGCGAATATTGCAGCTAATGCCTTTGCATTATAAGTAGATGATCTCTTCTCGGCCGACGTCCATTGGTCAATTGGTTTCTCTTTTTCGTTGCCTTTGTCGTTAATCACCATTGGAGGATTCCAACCATACCTCACAGCTCCCCACACATCTTCATCTATGCCACGAATATTTGCTCTCATCTTAACCTTCCAATACCCATAATTAGAGGAGTTAAGTAATACGGGCTTGCAATACGAGTATAGATCGCGTGTTCCTTCCATCTCACTCTTTAACCGGATCTCAAACGAATATTATTTTTTCATTTCCAACTCTGAAAGAAGTAAAGAGTAAATGGCCAATTCGTTTTGTTGGAGTTTTAAAACTCCAAAGGACTTCCTATTTAATTCAAACGGTCTTCCAGGTACACCTGAATACAGACTCCGACTCACCCTGTGACTCTACCCGTCTTGAATCAAAATTCTAAGCCTCGTGCGTCACACACTCGTGTATGACAGCTTAAGACTATTCTCACAATAGCCTTACAGAATGACTCTCAAGCCACTCTCCCATAAATCCCTAGATACACAATCTACGATTTGTATAAAAACCACTTCGCAAAGTGAAAAGAAACTCTAGTTTGGTTTCTCCATTTAAGCTCCACTTCTCTCTTTTACATTTATGAACTCTATATTCAGATGAAGAAGTCTTCTAATTGTTAAATCGGACCAGCACTCCTGATATAGATCTTCATGATGTGTTTGTTCCAATTTTTATACTCCTTGTTTTTCTCCAACAATTTCTATGTTTTTAGCTCCTTGATTTTCTCCAACAAACTCTATGTGTTTAGCCTTTAACTTAACTAATTTTGACTTCAGAAATAAGATCAAAATACTCTAACACATCATATTAGTGATTTTGAAGATATAGTTAGATCTTAGCCTTAGATTTCAGGTGGTGGCAAAATCGTTATATTTCTACACATTTTAACTTTTTTTTTTTATTTTAGAATACAACCGCATCAACTCTTCTAAAAAAAACATACGTAAATCACATCCCATTTCCTCTCCTTTCTCTTTATTCACCCTAAATACATATTTATTTATCTTATTTTATATAAAACATAACATGTTTAGGCGACGTGCATGCATGCACATTTTTTGATCGTTCCATAACACCTTTTTTTGTGCATGAGGTATCATTGTTGATCGTTCGATCTTTATTTTTCATTCAACTGCGACTAATTATTGAACAGTGGATGAAGATGCAAAGAGCCATGAGGAAACAACAAAATAGGAGAATGTGAAAAAGATAAGAGAGAATCTTATATTTCGTTTTTTTTCAAAATATTCATTGTAGCCTGTGCCACCGCCGTTGTTTTTTTTTCTCCGACGAGTCTAAACCTTTCCTTTAAATTTATGGTGTATGATCAATCATTGATATTGAACCATCTACTGGAGATTTATAATATTTAGGATACTTTTAGAGTATATTTCGAAACTCCGAAAAAAATTTGACTACAAACACTTGGAAACCAGATATAAACTAGATTAGACAAGGTGATAAGATAACTCTTTACTACAAAAAAAACACATGGTTTTCAACGGACGGATCAACGGATCCGTCTGATGACACTTTCCAACGGACACCAACGAATGTCCTAGAATGATCAACAGACAACTATCCGTTAAAATCCGTTGCAATTGGCAACGAAAGTGCAACGTAAAAAAATCCATTGCAGTTATCCGTTGAACGACCGTTGAAAACCCCCAAAACCGGCCAACAGATGTCCTTTGCAGAGCAATGGATGTCCGTTGACAATGGCAACGGATGCCGTTGAAATTGTAACTTTCTAGGTTGCTATTGGAATATTTTAACATGAATTTTCAACGGGTGTCGGTTGAAAAAACACTATTTAATTATCGAAAACACGACTTCTACCACTAAGCTATCAACAAATAAATATATTTTCAAAAAATGTCATCTTCTTCAAATAGATATATATAGATCGAGAGAGTTGATGTATAGAAGAAAAGATCCCGTAACCGAGAAAATTGCTGAAGAATTCTTACATGGATTGGAATAGTTCATGAGTTTTGCATCAATTCAAGCTTTGTGTCAAGAACGCGAGACAATGTTATGCCCCTGCAAAGATGTAAAAATATGACGTATAGAAGTCAAGAAATTGTTTGTAAACATCTTTTCAAGGTGGGTTTCGTAGAGATGCACACGAAATAGAAGAAATGAAAAAGTTGTTTATGACTGACACGAAATATAAGAAATGAAAAAGTTTTTTATGACGCACAAGGAATATAAGAAATGAAAAAGTTGTTTATGACGTATCGACGACCAATCCATATGTGTAAATGATGTCAGATGCTTTTCCTAGAGTTGTTCATGAAAAACCGCACGAAGAGATGTCGAACATCGAGGCACACCAATTTTTTAACTTATTGGCTTCGGCTAAACAACCTATATATGTAGGCTGTCGTGAAGGTCAATCTCGTTTAACTTTTTCATCAAGATTGAAGAGTATGAAAACAGACTATAATGTTGCTGAAAATTGCATGGATTCATTTTGCAAAACCATGCGTGAATATTTACAAGAACATAATAAAGTCCCCGAAACATACTACGAAACAAAAAATGTTTTAAAATATTTGGGAATACCATATGAGAAAATTGATGTTTGTAGAAATAGTTGCATGTTATTTTGGGGAAATGATAAAGACATGTTAGAATACAAATTTTGCGGTGTAAGCAAATTTCATCCAAAGAAACCATCTTCACGCAGATTTCGTCCAAAGCAACCTTCTTGACGGACATGTTGGATGTCCATTGACGGATGTCATCATCGCTAGCCTACGCCTGCAACATCGGTTATGGAAACTCGTAACTGATGCCCGTTGCAAAAGGAGACGTACCATCGTTTCGGCATCCGTTGCCTCGGGAACAAGTATTTGCAATGGGCATCCGTTGTAATTTCCAACGGAAGCCTGTTGAGAACCAATAGTCGCGTCAATTAATTGTGTCCGTTGAGTTGACGTAATTTTCAACGCGCATACGTTGGCATGTTCAACGGATGCCCGTTGGAAAATTCATTATATTATCCGTTGAACAATTCATTCTTCAACCACAATCTCAAAACAAAAATCCTCTCAAACACAAAATCTCTTAAAGACTTAAACACTTATAAACAATATAAAATGAGAGCTCGATAATTAATCGGTTACGGTGGTATGTTGGTGGGTCCGGTCGGAGCCCCGCCACCACTTCCACCACGACCATATCGACCTCCTTCACCTATACTGGCACCGTCGATATTTGATGAAGAAGATGATATAGTGGATAAAAACGCTTTGATCGATAGTTTCGATGAGCTTTTTTTGTCCCGATTATTGATCCGGGACGTCCTGACAAGACATTATGGTAAGACACTAATTACATAATTTATATTGTATTTAATTATAAATATTATCTAATAATTTGATTTTCATGTGTAGATTTGATGTGGATCATGTTCTGAAACATACGAACAACAACATCATCAAAGGATCACTACAAGATTGACTGTACTATTTCATTACAAGTGACGTTAGAAATCATACGCCGCCGATGGTGTTGTACATTCATCGTAATTAAAATTTTAATATAAAATTTAACTTTTAAATTGATCTTTACTTTTATTTATAAACTAATTTATTGCAATTTAATTTTGCAACGCGCGTATAGACGGCGAAAGAAGGATACGTCGTGCATCTACACTGCTTGGATGCACAACATGCAAGTCCGGTTGCGCTTGATGATGAACAATGCCAAACGCAACTATTACAAGAAGAATGTCAAACCGAGGTGGGAACGACGAGGTATTCAATCAACTCGTCCAACATTGTGAGTCCGAGGACTTCAAGGCAAAGATCGAAAAGGCCAAGAAATGTCGGTACGACGAGAAGGTTCCCGGAGATGGTCCGCATCGCCATACTTCGGGATCAAAGTCATTCTCGAAACGAAAGAAAGAATTGGTAAAATTTATTTTAATTCATTATTTAAATTTTATTGTTATATAAAATTGTTATCTAATTATATAACTATTATGTTATAGATACAGAGAATGAGACGATCATCGACTGTTCTTGAGCTGGTTGTAGAAACCCACGCCAAAAAGAAATCCGTCGTTGGGGAAGAGATCGAAGAACCCGAACTTGTCAACCCTAGGGTAGAACGAAGCATGAAAGCTGTGACGGATAAGATCACACAATAATCACAAGTCTGTGGTTCAACTCCCGACGATCTCAGTCCTTTACAAAAGGACAAAATGTATTTAGAGGTAAAAAAATAAGATTATTGTTTATAATTCTTTACTTTAATAAAATATTTTTTAACGATGCTAACTTTAATGCTTTTATTTTGTAGTTTGCTAGACCTTATAAGGGGCATTGATACGATCTTGGTCCACTCCAAAAGGATATCATTAAGGACGCTATAACGGTACACCCGTGGTTCAAGAGAGTTACACGCAAGAACGTCATATCGAGCATCTAGAAACCACACTTCGGACAACGCAAGATGCTTTTCATGGAACGCATGATGCTCTTCAGGTAACGCAATTGGAGCTTTGAGAAACTTGAGCAAAGATGCATCATATGGAAAGCATTATCGAATTACTATCTGGTTGAGTGTATTAACCGACATAACCGACGAGGGAAACAACGCTGCGAAAAGACCTGGTAATCGACTCTAATGCAACATCTTCATGAGGTGTTGGCGATCACGTGGATGACGACAACACAACTAATTTAGATGATACATAAATTAAATTATGTTTTTAATGTGTAAAATTTTTTATTAATTAATATTTTTAATAATTTTAAATTTTTTTGTAGATATTTCAATAGATGCCCGTTGATAATTTTTAAAAATTCTAACGGGCATCCTTTGAATCGAATATTCCCGTCATCTTTGCAATAGAAATCCGTTGCCAGGTCCCGCCATACTACCAACGGGTATCTATTGAACCCTATTATTTCCCGTAAATTTAAATGCAAAGGACGTACAATAGATATCCGTTACAAGATTTCAACAGTCATTTGTTGCATTCTTTGTAATGGGCATCCGTTGCCCCTTTTGTAGCGGGCATATGTTGCCATCTTCAGCGGATTTATCCGTTGTAAGACCGTTGACATTACTTCAACGGATGTTATCCGTTGCCCGTTACAAATCATAACGGATACGGATTTGCAGCGAGCGATTTTCAACGGCTTCGATTTGTTGCAGTCCATTGGGAATCGTTCTATTCAACGAAATAATGGCAATTTCCAACGAATATGTCTGTTGGAAATCGTCTGTTTTTTGTAGCACGTGATTGTATTACTATTGACCCACACCTCTATATATTGGTGTAAGATACTTCGATTGGGATATTGATGACCTCACGTATGAGTATATAGGCGTAAGATGATCTCGATTAGGTTAGTAATTAGGGGTAAAATGAGTTGGTTCGGTTCAGTTCGGTTCAGCTCGCCATTAATTCGTCAAAAAACGAGCTGGAAAATTCTAACTCAGGTCTGCTTGCCTTTAACTTCGCCAAAAACGAACTAGCTCGTGAACTAGACTATTTGATTCAAAAGAGTTAAAATATATTAGTATTATATGTTTTTTAATCGTCAAACAAAAAATATATAAAATAAAAACACATTAATTTCAATATAAAATTATTAAATATCAAAATATTAATTAGAAAATAAATTTATTCGAATATCAAATAAAATCAAATACATGAATATATTTTTATAATATTTTTTCTTTATTTGTTAATAAAATATATTAATTTGGTAGAAATAGAAAAATAATAATATAATATAATATAATATAATATATTAGTTTTCTTTAAATAATATTTAATAAATACTATATATATATAACATGTAGAAATAGGTTCTCATGTTTAGATATATAAGCATAATCGATTTCTAATTGGGTTATTGATAATTTCGCATCTGAATTCATAGAAATAAAATAATTTACGACTGAGTATACACTCGATGATTCTACCGATTAATTATATAACAATAACCGTTTTTTATTTGACATATTATAGTTTTCGTATGTCGCAGAATTGATGAAACTCGCTAAAAAAGATAAACATTGATGTTCAAATTTGAAGATCGTCAAAATCATACTTATGATAGCTGTTGAATTTAAAGAATAGTTTTGAAGATTTAGAATATACAAGGTATCTTTAAAATATATGTTGAAATATTCTAAATTTTCGATACCATTTTCTCGAGAAAAGAAAAAGCTTAAATCACACAACCAAGGCTTCTGTCTTTTATGATGGTTTTGATCGACTTTTGTTGTTCAAATAACTTTCAGAAGAGCCCATAAGAAGATTCACTGAGAAAAATGTAAATGAATCATTAATTTTATAATCACATAAAAAATTTCTATCGGAAGAAAGATGAGGGTACCAAAGGTGTAAAATCGTTTATTTGTCCTTAGTTTATGTGTTTCTCTAGAGAGAGACGACGAAATTGAAGTATGGGGTTGTTCTTAGAGATAGCCAAAGAAGAAGTGCAAAAATTTGGTGGATATTTATGAAAGTAGTATGCCTCTTGTGTACTATTTTAAGAGTCACATGTTTAAGTTGTAATTATTAATAGTTTAATAATTATATAAGAAACGAAAAACGAGTTTTCGTTATCAGAACTCACAAACAAAATCTAAACCCTAGCCGTCAGAAAGAAAACCAAAGAACGAAAAACAGTTTTCGTTCTTCCCGAATTCCGCATCAAAGCAGATCCGATCTTGGCGTGGATACGTGTAGAGGGCTTGTGCTATCAAGTCTACCACATCCGACAATCACACATTCAAGGCGAAAGGTATTACAAAATCATTTCTATATTTGTTCATCGTTGAAATCCTGATAAAACTAATCGTTAAACATGACTAGATCTATAATCGGGTTGATAAAACACGTTTCTGCACCTAAATCAACCCTACAGTGCTACCAGAGCGTCTGGATGCATGTTTAGGATTAGTTTTTTTTTTTAATTTTTGTGTGAAAAATCAGATCGAAATTCATGACTGGCAAGCGCGGTACGCGCGCGCGATGAACCGCACGTACAGAGGCGAAGGAGAGGAGAAGCCTGGGCGGCGGCCGGAACCTTAGCAGCCCAAGTGAGTGTCGCCGGTGCGGGCGGAGGGCCGGCGCGTAGCCTGAGGCAGCCGCCACCGACGATGAGACCCCAACAGAGCGCTCGGGCTGAAGGAGGCGTTGCGCAAGCGTTTCTTCTCGAGTGCCCGAAACTCGCTCGACGGCAGGTGAAGGGCGGGGCTGGGGCGCACGAGCGGTCGCGACAGTCGATGCAAGAGGCGGCCGGATTTCGAGCGTAAGGGCGTCGGGCGGCGAGCATCGAGGGAGAGAGATAACGGCAGAAGAAGGGTTTTCAGAAACCTTAGACGAATCGCTCCTTCACCCGAGCGGGCGGTCCGAAGGTACCTAGGCAGGCGACAGCGAGGCAGCGACACACAAGGCGATGGCACGCGAGGGCGGGGTTGGGCGGAGAGGGTCGAGAACTAGAAGGCTCTCGTTGCGAAAGAGGGTTAGGCGAACCCTCACTGTTTCGCGCTCGACGCCGACGATTCGCAGCCGGCCGAGCGGTAGAAACGGAGGCGTCCTGGCCGGCGACTCGTCACGCCCAAAGCTGATGACTGGGGATAGGTCGGCGATGGTGGCTAGGGTTACCCAACCCTAACCTAGCACCTCCTGCCCGTGCGGGCGCTTTGCGTGAGCACGCGCGGGCGCAACGCCTGAGCCCAGGCGGGCGCGCGTAACCCGCGAAAAAAATAAAATAAAATAAAATAAAAAAATAATTTAAGATTAAATTAAAAGAATTTTAATTTTAAATATTAATAATTGAGTTCTTAAACGATAAATTGGTTATCGTTAGGTTTTTCTTCATCGTAGACGTTTTGAATAGATTTTCGTTTACATGGTACGACCTGACTACCAGGAGGCATGTAGTTCAATAATTCGATTCACCCGTCTATGACATGAGATGTCTAGTGGAACGAATCAATTAGTTTTTGTAAATGCCTGAACTATCCGGGGGACATAAACTTAATTGATATCCGACCATGAGCTGAAGGATGAACTCGGCTATATCGATAGGAACGATCTGACTATTAGGTGACTATGTGATATAGAACCATATTAAAATTAAGAATTTTAATGAATGATTGAGTTCTTAAACGATAAATTGTTTATCACTAGGCTTTTCCTTCATCGTAGATGTTTTGAATAGGTTCTCGTTT
The DNA here is from genome assembly GCA_036759665.1 of Gynandropsis gynandra. NCBI lineage: Eukaryota > Viridiplantae > Streptophyta > Magnoliopsida > Brassicales > Cleomaceae > Gynandropsis > Gynandropsis gynandra. The sequence goes on from CM071876.1 coordinate 7,786,527, forward strand.
ACATGGTACGACCTGACTACCAGGAGGCATGTAGTTCAAAAATTCGATTCATACATCTATGACATCAGATGTTTGATGGGAGGGATCAATTAGTTTTTGTAAACGTCTAGACCACCCGGGGGACATAAACTTAATTGATATCCGATAATGAGCTGAAGGATGAACTCAACTATATCAACAGAAACGACCTGACTACCAGGTGACTATGTGATATAGAGCCATATTAAAATCAACCTGTTTAATATGCTTAAGAAACGACCTGACAACCGGGGGGCTTATGCATGATTAGTTCAGGAAATATTACTGAAATAAATACGATTTCTGAATACTACTGTAGTATTAATCAGTAAAATAATCATTTTGATGAAAGTCCACATCTATTTGATTAAATAAGTGTTCTAATAAATGCTGCAATTTTTCTTTCTAGATTTCCCGAAGAATGCCTTCAATTTCCCTACGTGCCATTCTCGATGTCCACAAGCTTGTTAGGAAAAATTTTGATGATTGGTACCACAACCTCAAGATCGTCCTCAAGTAGGAGAAGCTACTCAATGCGATCGAGAATCCTATCAAGAAATCTCCTGCTGATGACGATGAGGATGACTTGCTAGCTTGGATAAAGCAAAAGGATGACCTTGACACTGCAAAGTGTATCATCCTAGCCTCAATGAGTTCTGAATTCCAGCGCCAGCATGAGAATATGGATCATGTTGCTATCATTGCGCATCTTAAGAAGATATACGGTGCACAGAGCAGAATAGCAAGATATCAATTTTCGAAAGCTCTGTTCAAATCTAGATTGACTGTGAACTCTCCGGTTGGACCACATGTTCGAAAGATATCGGTCTTATCGAACAACTTGTGAAGCTAGGGTGCACACTAGGCAAAGAGTTGTCTAAAGATTTGATCTTGCATTCGTTACCTGAGACGTTCTCACCGTTCATTGTTAATTTTAACATGAACAAGGAGGACATGGATCTGCATGAGATGCTGAACCAATTGATTGACTATGAAAGTCAGTCAATGTCCGATATGTCTAAAGAATCTAGTGAAGTAATGATGGTCGGCTCTTCTTCCAAGAAGTGCAAGGGCAATAAAAAGCCCAAGAAGAAGCCCCATGGGCCCTAGGATGGTGTGACCAAACCCAAGGGCAAAAGGGGCAGATCTGACAAAACTGATGCTGAGTGCTTCTTCTGTAAGAAGAAGGGGCATTAGAAGACAAATTGTAAGGAATACCTTGCATCTCTAAAAAAGAAAGAGGGTAAGATCTACATGAAAATGTTTTCTTTGATTTGTTTAACTACTATTGATTTTTCTACTTGGGTATTCGATACCGGTAGTAGTTTTAACATCTGCAATGTGTTGCAGAGGTTGAGGATCAATAAAAGGTTGAAGAAAGGTGAAATCAACCTACAAGTTGCGAATGGTGCAAGCGTTGCGGCATTAGCTGTAGGATCGATTTCTCTTTGTATGCCTTCGGGCAAGACCTTGGTTTTAGAAGATTGTTACTATGTTCTGAAATTATTTCGAATATAATTTTTATTTCTATGTTAGATAGATGTGGTTATAAAACAATCTTCGATAATAGGATTTGCTCTATTTTTTATAGTGATGAATTATGTGCAAATGGTTATTTATATCAAGGCATCTATGTTTTACCCAATGCAAAAGTTAATATGATTAACATGCATATTTCTAGTTTGAAGAGAAAGAAAGATGATTCAGTAAATGAGACTTTCCTTTGGCATTGTAGACTTGGTCATATAGGCGAGAAAAGAATAAACAAGTTGCATCAAGAAGGTCTTCTTGGTCAATATGATTATGAATCATATGCAACTTGTGAGTCTTGTCTCACTGAAAAAATGACCAAATCTCCGTTTACTGGAATCGGAGATAGATCTACTGAACTTCTAGGACTCATACATACAAATGTATGTGGACCTATGAAAGTTCAAGCCAGATGAGGATATTTTTATTTCATAACTTTCACTGACGATATGTCTAGAAATGGATATGTGTATCTTATGAAACACAAGTCTGAATCTTTTGAAATGTTCAAGAGATTTCACAGTGAAGTTGAGAAACAAGCTGGAAAGACCATCAAGATAATAAGGTCTGACCGAGGTGGAGAACATCTGAGTCATGATTTTATTGATTATTTAAGGCAAAATGGGATTTTGTCTTAGTGGACTTCTCCTGGAACACCGCAGCATAACGGTGTATCCGAACGGAGAAATCGAACCTTATTAGATATGGTAAGATCCATGATGGGGTTCAGTGATCTTCCAATGAACTTATGGGGCTATGCTTTAGAAGCAACTGCCTATCTGCTAAACAAAGTTCCTTTGAGAAAGTTTGAACGTACTCGGCGTGCACCTAACAGATTAAATCTGATGATGCAAGAGTATGGGGCTGATCATACAGATGTTGATCCTAAGACTTTTGAGGAAGCTATGCAGAGTTCAGAATCTGAGAAATGGTGGAATGCCATGGAATCCGAAATGGAATCTATGAGGATCAACAAAGTTTGGACTTTGGTTGAATCTTCAAACGATTCTAGGCCAATCGACTGTAAATGGGTTTACAAGAAAAGGATTGGAGCAGACGGCAAGGTAGAGACCTATAAAGTCCGTCTAGTTGCCAAGGGGTATTGTCGATGAGAAGGTATTGACTATGAAAAAACATTCTCCCATGTGGCAATGCTCAAATCTATTCGGAATCTGCTTGCTATAGCTGCGTACTATGATTACGAAGTATGACAAATGGATGTGAAAATATCATTCCTTAACAGAGAGCTCCAGGAAGAAGTCTACATGACTCAACCTGAGGGTTTCACATTTTCATTTGATAGTAACATGGTATGCAAGCTACAGAGATCCATTTATGGATTAAAGCAAGCTTCTCGGAGTAGGAACATTCACTTTAAAAAAGCAATTGAAAAGTTCAACGTTATTAGATGTGATGAGGAACCCTGCGTGTACAAGAAGTTCAGTGGGAGCATCGTCATTTTCCTTGTGTTATATGCAGATGACATACTACTTATAGGAAATAACAAAATAACCTTGCGAGAGACTAAGGTTTGGTTATCCGAACAGTTCTCTATGAAAGATCTGGGAGAAGCAACCTATATTCTGGAAATAAAGATCTATAGAGATAGATCAAGGAGGTTGCTTGGACTATCACAGTCGCAGTACATTGATACCATCATGAAGAGGTATAACATGGAAAATTCCAAGAGAGGCTATCTACCGATAGGCACTGAAATTATTCTCTCCAAAGAGGATTGTCTTCAGACTCAAGAAGAGAGAGAACACATGAGTAGGATCCCATACGCTAGCGCAGTGGGAGCCATCATGTATTCCATGACATGTACGAGGTCTGATGTAGCCTTCGCGCTAAGTGTAGCGAGTCAGTATCAGGCGGATCCCGATGAGGAACATTGGAAATTGGTGAAAACCATTCTCAAGTATTTGAGAAAGACTAGACGGGTTCACGGATGCCAACTTTATCTCCTATATGGATGATAGCAGATCGATATTAGGGTATGTCTTTTCCGTCAATGGAGGTGCAGTGTGTCGGAAAAGTTCCAAACAAGCTACTTTAGCTGATTCGGTTACTAAAGCACAATACATAGCGGCTTGTGAAGCTCCTAAGGAAGTAGTCTGGATGAGAAAGTTCATAACTGAACTTGGTGTGGTACCTTCGATAAAGGAACCAGTTCCTTTATTATGTGATAATACTAGAGCAATAGCCAGGGGAAGAAACCAAGATCTCATAAAAGATCAAAGCATGTTCTGCGCAAGTACCATCTAATAAGGGAAATCGTTGAGCGTGGGGACGTTCAAATCCAGAAGGTAGAAGGAAAGGAAAATGCAGCAGATCCACTCACAAAGGCGCTTGGTTCAAAAGAATTTGACAAGCACAAGTTGAAGATTGGATTGAAAAACATGACATGTTGGAATTAGTTCTAGGAATAGTACAATTGTTGTAACTATTTAAGAGCTATTTTTATGTCATATTTTGAACACTTATGAATAAATAAAAATGACATTCTTTTATCATTTTGATGATATTTGCATAATATATGTGTATATATTTTCAGAGCTAGTATGATAGAGTCCATGATTAAGTTCAGAAACTTGTAACCATGATAGAGATCATGATAAAGAGAGTCAAGTTTTGGTAAAACTTAATCTAAATCGTTCTTGATCATAGGATAACTAATTGGACATTAGTAATCCGGATTAATCAGCATGGATGTGATGGTTGCTATTTGATAGAAATTAGTAGATCTCTTTTACTAAATCACATGTATGGATGATGCACACAGAGACGTGATCATTGAACAGACCCTAAGGGAGAATTCCTAATGGTTGCATTACCATTAAACTATCAATAGGAATTTCTCTGGAAAGATTAGTATATTATGATTTCCTTAGACTTGATATCAACATGGTAACTGACAAGTTATCTACCATTCTTTGATTCTAGACACCTTATGTCTTGGGATGTAAGTTGAAAGGATATTGGGAATGATTAGATGCTTGTGCAGTTAGTGATTGATCAAGATGGAATCCGTCAACTCTAGGTAAAGAGTTGGAGCTCTATGGTCAGCAACATAATGACTGAAAAGACCTTGGTCACGACATTTGAATGAGAGAAGAAAAGAGTTTCTTGTGATCATTCACGAGTCACTTATGTTAGACATGAAACATAGTTGATAATCTATTAGGACTTGACAGTTAGACCATATCCTAGGATTATCCGGAGCTGTAAAGACGGAGGGAAATAATAATATTGTCCTTTTATCATGGTTCTACAGAGTAAGGATGTTACTTCACACTATCTGATCGTTGAGGAGTGTTGCTAGACGCCAACCTCGATTAGTTAATTAGTAAGACTAATTGACTACCAGTTTAGTGATGAACCTACGAGGTCACACGCATACGAGTGTCTCGGTATCTGCTTGTGATTGTTAGACAATCAGTGTGGAATGTAGTTATATTCATCCGCTAGCACCGAAAAATATAATTGTATTTGTTTTTGTTTTGGGGATAGTACATAAGATGTACGGGCAAGTATGTGTATGGAGATAAATGTACTTCGACTATTTGAGATATTACGTAAAGGCAAGTGGGAGAATGAAAGTAGTATGCCTCTTGTGTAATATTTTAAGAGTCATGGGTTTAAGTTGTAATTATTAATAGTTTAATAATTATATAAGAAACGAAAAACGAGTTTTCGTTATCAGAACTCACAAACAAAATCTAAACCCTAGCCGTTAGAAAGAAAACCAAAGAACGAAAAACAGTTTTCGTTCTTCCCGAATTCCGCATCAAAGCAGATCCGATCTCGGCGTGGATACGCGTAGAGGGCTTGTGCTATCAAGTCTACCACATCCGACAATCACACGTTCAAGGCGAAAGGTATTACGAAATCGTTTCTATATTTGTTCATCGTTGAAATCCTGATAAAACTAATCGTTAAACATGACTAGATCTATAATCGGGTTGATAAAACACGTTTCCACACCTAAATCAACCCTATAATTTAATACGATGTTTTATCTCCTCTCTTCGACTAGATTTTTAAGAAAGCAACCAAGAATAGAGAGAAAAGTTGTCTGCAAACAAACTAAAAACTTATGAATTTTCAGTTAATTCTTTTTTTTAGCAAAGTTTCTTTCGCAGATCTAATTTGTTGTTTTCATATAATTTTGTAATATTGAAAATATAGAATAAAACTGTGGAAACAAGCTTTTAATCGGAGAAGAAAACGAAAAGCGAGTTCAAAATATGAAGATAGTGTGAGAAAGAAAAATCACTCAATCTCTCTTAAAATATAGAAAAAAACCCAAAAATTATACTCATAAAGTCGAGCTGTATAACTATAATAGGACATGTTAGCAAGTGTTATCAACAAATAATATGATAGATTTTTTTTCCAATTCTTTTTACCATAAAAGTCTTCCATGTTTTTATTTTCAAACAAATAAATTATAATGTCATATTTGTTATGTACAATATTTTTCCGCATAATACAGATACAATATAATATCGCTATGTATATATAATATTCTTATAGTAACATTCTAATGTATTTATGTTAATTTCTTATTAATTTTAATATATATACACCATATATATCATATTTGATATTAACATACTAAAATATTTGTATTAATATTTTAATTTATTTAAAAAATATTAGTTAATAAAATATTTATTTAGAAAATGTTTAAAAAATTCATTTCAATTATAATTAGTGTGTTTCTAAATTGTATAGCTTTCCCACATAACACGATTATTATTCTAGTGTTCTATGAAAAAAAATTATAGATGATTATACCTTCAACTATTTTAAAATAAATACAAAAGAATAATTTTAAAACAAGATATACATAAAATTAAAACAAATGTATAATGATCAGAGCACACCGAAATACTTGCGAAATCGACTACCGACATCTTAGTTCAACAAAGCATTTGTAAGGTCATATAGACCTGGCCTTGAGTACAGATCTCTCCACTATATCACAATATTGTTATTGGCAACCTTCATATTTCTCATGGGATATCTCTCCGCACACAAACACCCAAACAATTATTTTCAACGGATATCAATAAATAACATCTGTTGAATTTTTTAAAAATTGTTGAAAATTTCTTTGAATTATTTTATCGATTGATAATTTAGTTAAAATTATTAATGAATGACAATTGAAAAATTATATTGATATTTTAATAGATGAAGATTGAAAATTATCAATACCTTATCATTGAAAATTAGAAAAAATTATCGATGGATATTGATGGAAAATCCGTTGAAAATTATCGATTGATGATAGTTGTAAAAATCGCTAAAACTTGTAATCGAATGATGGTTGAAAAATCTCAATAATTATCAACAAATGACGTTTGAAAAAATCAACTAGAATTATCAATAGATAATGGTTGAAAGATCATAGATAACAGACGAAGATTGAAAAAATCGGCTTAAAACTACCAACAGATGACGATTGAAAAAATCAATAGAGGGTGACGATCCGGCCAGGATGAACGAACTCCGGAAAATCATCCTCAATTCGGATTGCAAGTTGTTACTCGTATGAATGAAGCGAAAATTATCAACAAATTATGGTTGAAATTAGGGTTGGGAAAAATCTTCGAAGTATTCGTATCCGATTCATATTCGAAGTATTCGTATCCGATTCGTATTCGAAGTATTTGTATCCGATTCGTATTCGAACCTAAAATTAAAATATCCACTGACAGAAATACAAATACAAATATTAAAAATCAGATTTTCGACAAATACAAATACAAATACAAATAGTAGACTCAATTATCCGAACTATTCGTATCCGTAAGTATTAAATATAAAATTTAGTTAATATATAGATACATATATAACAAAATTGATTTTAATGATCAAATTGGAAATAAAAAACATTATTAATCTTATTTAAACATTATTATATAAATATATATAGAAAAATATGTAACATATTTATGATTAGAGAACTAAAATATCAAATATTTTAAAATAACCAATATTGCTGAAGATTTAAAGATAGGTTATAATCCAAATGGGTTGGATACTGTTATACAGACATTACAATATATGAAAAAAATACAGAACTCACTAAATATATAATTTTTTGCGAATTTTATTTTAGTGTATAATCTAACAATTTGTTTCATTGTTTTAGGTTAATTGAAGATATTAATAGAATCATCCACGAAACTAAATTTTTAAATGACTAATGCGGAGATGAATGTGGAGATTTGATGTTTATTTTATTTATATTATGTATCTTTGCATGTTTGTGTGATTTGATTTTTAGTTTTGATTATATTTGATGATTATTGGTTTTTTATTAAAAGGTTCAAATACGAATATTCGTATATATGACGAATATACGTATATTTGATAAATATTCATATTTATAAATATTCAAATTTATAAATAAAAATACAAATAATAAATTTGGATATTTTCCGAATATAAATAGAAAAACAAATAGTCAGATATTCGCAAATATTCATTATTTGTCCAATCCTTGTTGAAATGCCATTGAAAACAACAAAAAAGCAAAAAAATAAAAAAATAAACGGTTTATGAGCGTTATATATATATATATATATATTGCTAAAAACTGTTTATTTTTTGAATTCGCTAAAACAAAAATAAGCACGCTTTTGAAAGTTTTTATTATTTTTTACCGATTTTTCTATATACACTCAATGATGGATATCTAGATGTCCGTTAAAAACAAAGCAAAATCGGTAAAAAATAAGAAAAACTTTCAAAAACGTGCCTATTTTTGTTTTAATGAGTTCCCATTGAAAATTTGTTCTTTTCATACTAATTACACTTTTTTTTCACCAAAATTTCTCGATTTCTCTTATTTTTTTTAATATTTTCACAAAGATAATTGGTTTTTTCAATGTTATATTTATATATATAAGTAAACTTAGGTTCATTAGAAACTTATGAATCGAAATATAGTCATTTGATTGTTAGAATTAGCGTTCTTATATCTTTTTATATTTTTTATATTATATTTGATAATTAAAGTTCTGATGATAAATTATATATTTGTAATTATTTATAATAACATTGAAAATTTTGGTATATTAAGAATGATTTTATTTTCAATATTAATACTTTATTAAATATTAGTTAATATTATATAATAAAGTAAAAAGTTTTTATTTCACTTAATTTTTATTATTCAAATGAAATATAAATAAAATTGTATTTAAAATATTGGTAGAAATTATCAATTGATAAAAAAATCAGCTGAAATTATCAAAAGATTTTTGTTGAAAAATTATCAACATATGACAACTCGAAATATCAAGGGATGATAGTTGAAATTATCAATACATGACAATTGAAATCTATCTACGAATGACGATTGAAAAATTTCAACAAATTTGATCGTTGATAACCCTTGAAATATGATTTGTTTTGCAACACATTTATTTTTCAACACCTCAATATCAACAATTTAAAATACATAGAAAATGAAAAATTTCAACAGATTTGTAACATTTTTTCAACATATTTGGCCATTAAAAATCCATGTTCTTTCTAATGTTCACCACATGATTGTACATGTTTGTCTCAAAACTTTCTGACCCCGCGAATACAACGCGCTTAACTCTTAGCTCTATTATTCCTCGGTGCACCATGAAGCCCATCCAAGTGTGATCTAACAACTTGATCCAACACTCGATACCTTAACTTGGACGAAAAATGACTAGTTCGAGTGGTACACTACACGACCAAGATTTTGACCAAAGCACTAAACCAAAACTAGAGGATTCGTTCGACCATAGTGATTGAAGGTAGACCCAAACCCCAACTATAGGTCATCGTCTTCAATTAGCACTCAGTTCATTAGTTGAAGCACTCGTCCAATTTCTACAACAACAAACTCTAAAGAGTCGACCATAGGACTTAAGGGCCCATTTTCCTTTAATTATTAGATTTCTTTCTAAGGTCTAAGATTTTATTGAAAAAAATCCTACAAACTTAAAAAAATCTCATATAAAAGTTTTAGGGTTTTATCGAAACTCCATATTTTCACGTTCCAAATTATGAGTTTATAAATATTCTAGCGTGCTCATACTATATTTGGATGTAAAAGCTCTCAAAACCTGCACAAATGAAGCCATATGAAGAAGCAAAACTTTTAATTGAAAATAATGGGACGATGGATAACAACAACTTACATGGAAATGATGACACTAACATCAACAATGACTCTTTCAGTTTGAAAAATGATGACAAATTTTCCTTTTCATATTCGTCTATTCTATCTCGTTTCTTTTCTCTTCTTAATTTCTTTCATATTCTTCTTCTATTTTTTCTTATGTCAATTATTTTTTTACTCTAAAAAATATCGATTTGTATCTCCAACCACTCACGAACACCCAAATATATTGGTCAATTCACATTTGACCCCTTCCTCTCGGTGACTTATTCCAATGTTCCATAGGAAAAGTATTTAATTAAATGTGTTACATTCGTGAGTCGTAATGATAAAATACTGCTTCTCACTCAAAGAAAATATTCTATTGATCTGCATCACCCCTCAAATATGCATAATGCAAAAACCCATCAAGACGTTGATGCCATCAATAGCTTGTCTTGCCTTTCATTCAGGCAATCCTCTCTCGGATGCCACTAAATAGTAGATGTTTATTTGTAGCCTAAAATACTTTCTCTTACTCGTCCAGGGAATAACTTTACCGCAATCACCTCTCACAATATATGCATGCATCCACAATTGACCATTAGTAGGTGTCTAACTTGTTTTATCCAGACATAAACCTATACCGATGTTCTTTTCTTATATGGGTGGAAAGAGAGTGAAACCTCATAGCAATCCAATAACAGAATCTAGAACTTATCTTCACGAAGAAAAGATGTCTAGAATCCCAACTACAACCCAACTATAAAACCATAGACTCAAGGAAAACGACGCGACATCGTTTACAACATTGCCTCACTATCATCTACAGAGGCCAAGTATCACATAATTGTTGCGAATTTCGTTTAAATTTTTCGGATCGTTAACTTCTTACCGAACTTAGCATAACCCTACCTAATTTACCAATTGTATATTATGACAACATTGATACCACATATCTCTCCACTAATTCGTTTTTGCACTTGAGGATGAAGCATATCACACCCAACAACCATTTTGTTCGAATCACATGTTCAATTTCGTTTGATATGTGTCTCACATGTATAGCCTTGGCAGATCAACGTGCATATCTATTGTCAAAACCTTAACCTCGCTTGATGTTTCACTCTTCGTGCATCAATATTAAACTCACTTTTGGCAATCCATATTGAGGGAATATAGAAAGGAGTTTTTATATTTATGTAATCTTATTATATGTTTTTGTAATCTTCTCATTATTAGTGGTAAGATTATATATATATATATATAGAATGTGTAATGGTTAGAGAATAATATCATTACAACATTTACTATATAAAAATCATGTAACTTTCTGTAAGGATATTTTGGGACCATATATGTATAATCTAAATGTATGATATCATTATATTATTAGCCAAAACTAAAGTGATCTTATATAGTAACTTATGGCTAAAGAGTGTAATTGTTATGAATTAAAAGTGTAAAAACCAATTTGTAATTTCTGATTTGTTGAGAGATCAAATTAGAAATAATTAAATTTGTATTTTCTATAAATACATGAGTTGTGGTCCCCAATGAACATATAGACATATAGAAATATTTTTGTTTCATAATTGAGAAGAAACAAACAGTCTCTCATTATTGTGAATTGTTCGTTGGAAGATTCAATCCGAAGTTCTACGATATACTCAATGGACCAAGGTAAGCTTCCGGAAACTCCGTAAACTTTTGAAATTCTACACTTTGATCTTTCTTTTTTCATCTCTCCTTGGTTAAAACCTCTCTTTCTTTTTTCTTTTCTATTTTTGTTACAATGATCTAAACAGGTTTGGATTATAATTGAGTTATGCATTGTCGCGACTTGGTCTTAGAATTCAAATTTGAGAGAAATTATTTGTAATTTTCATTTATTTTGAACTCTATACAAGATGTGAATACATATATAGAAAACATTTTAAACTAAAAAAGTTCAACGTGCCTTCAACTATTATCTGCAAATATTTTCTCGGTGCAATTAATTGTCATTGATGTTTTCATTGATGTTGAACTCTATATAAGATGTGAATATATGTACATACAAAACATTTTAACCTAAAACATTCATTATACCTAATTTCATATTTTTTTAGTACGCTTTCAACTATTATCGGAAAGTATTCATTCGATTCGTTTGTGACAATTAATTTTCATTAATGTTGAACTCTATAAAATATGTGAATATATATATTTTAAAAAAAAATTAACCAAAAATTCATTAAACCTAATTTCATATTTTTCTGCATGCTTTTAACTATTATTGGAAAATATACAATAATGTCCGGTGAAGTGTATTGGTATAGGGGGGTTTCAGGAGTCGTGAACCAGATTTTTCGATCGAGGGTGATGGTACAAAGAGGTTGGACGAGTGAGACATCTAATCTCTTGGTGGAATGTGTTTGTACAAAGAATATATGCACGATCCTACGTTTCTTACTCAATTTGAGATTTTATTTTTTTAATCTTTTTTATAAACATGAGAAGGGTTAGTGCCTTAAATGTAGAACTACCTTACATGTATATCCCATAATTATAACAACTACCATATGTAATTAGTCAAACCTAAATCTATTCTTGTACTATATATATATATACCTCTAATGATGATTAAAATCAAGGAGAATTATATCAAATTACATAGTATCAAAGCAAATATTAACCTAAACTTTTTTTTTGTATTTCTTTCTTTCCGTAGCGCCTCATCTCCTTGTCGTCTCCATCGCCGCCTGCTTCAGCCATGGCCGCCCCTCCACCTGCGTATCTCTCCACTGAGAAACCATTCGAGATTACATACATTCGATCTCACATTCCCGTCATGTCTGATATTGAGGAGTTAAACTATGATTCGCGGCATGATATCTTTGAGACCCATTGTGAAAGTTTTGGCGTTTTGAGCCATATTGACGACTTTGCCCCTCCGACCGTGGCTCCATCCGTTGAATGAAAGCGTCTCGACAATCTTATTAAGGTCTGGATTTATGGAAGATTTAGAAATCCCTTCTTCACGACGTCCTCAAAACCAAGTCAGACGGTGTGAATATACAGCGGAAGGAGGAAGAAGATGGAATGAAGGTGATTTCAGAAAATAGAGTATTAAGTACACTTAATACTCCTGCATCAAAAGTATTAAGTGCACTTAATACTCCAATGGAAGCTCAAGCCTCTCAAGCTCAAGAATATTCGGCAGAAGTGATGACAGAGAAACCAAAGGACAGGCTGGCACAAGATGACAAACGGATTCTGCAACAACCCATTGCTGAGCTGGCAGAATGGAGCATTCAAGGGTCTAACAGATTTGCTATTCTGGCTGAGTGATTAACGGATTCCTTCTATAACATTTGAATATATGCCTATATAAATGAATGTAAATATGTACTCCGATTTCAAGTAAGGAAAAATAAAATGAAAATTTTATATACTCAAATTTCTGGGTTTCTGGGTTTATATTTTCTGGGTTTTATAGATTATTATATCATCTTTGTTAGCTTCAAATTCTTTTGATGATATCAGAGCTTATCTTCAGGGTTCTATAATTTCTGGTCTTAAACAATGGAGGATGAGGAGTTTTCATTTCCTGTCCATGTTAACATTTCAAATTTTGTTTCACTTAAACTATCAGATACAAACTATCTGAAGTGGAAATCACAAATTGAGTCATTGCTTCTCATAGGCTTCGTTGATGGATCCATTCTCAAACCTAATGAGACTGTGGTTTTTCAACAAAATGATATTCAAAATGTGGTTCCAAATCCACGATACAAGGCCTGTTATAAAACTAATCAGCTTGTAAAATCATGGATTTGTGGAACACTTACTGAAGAAGTTTTTGGTTTAGTAATTGGAGTTGAAACATCTCGTGAAGTATGGATTGCTTTAGCTCAAAATTTCAATGTCATGTCTGTATCTTGTGAGTATGATCTGATGGCATCTTTACAAAGTCTTACACAAGATGATAAGAAAATTTCAGAATATCTCAGACAATTCAAATCGATTTGTGATCATTTAAACTCAATTGGTAAACCAGTACCTGAGTCTATGAAAATATTTAGACTACTTCAAGGGCTGGGCAAAGAGTTTGAAGCATTTAGTACTGATATACACACTAATATGCATAAGCCACCCTATCCAATGTTTGATGAAGTAGTATCTCAGCTTACAAGTCTGTCTTTGAACACTAAATTTCAAAGATCAGTGATAATTAGTCCTCGTGTAGCATTTACTTCACAGTCTGGAATGAGTAGAGGAAATGTGTATCAAAACTGGAGAGGAAATGGTAGAAATAATGGTAATACAAGAGGAAGAGGTAATTATACATCTAGAGGACGAGGATTTCCACAACAAAATTATACTTAGCCAAGAAATCATCAAGTAACTGATAAGAATACACCAAGACCTATATGCCAGATTTGTGGAAAAACAGGTCATAATGCTCTAAGATGCTGGCATAGGTTTGACAATTCCTTTCAAGCTTCTCAGATTCCTCAAGCACTCACAGCAATTGACAACATTGGAAGGGAATGGTATCCGGATTCTGGAGCCTCATCACACATGACAAGGAGGTTTGGCTTTAGAGATTAGGCCATCCTAATTCTCAAGTAATCCATCATCTAAGTACAAGAAATGCTATCAGTTTAAAAAATAGAAGTTCTAAGTTGTGTTCTTCATGTCAACTTGGGAAAATCTCTAAACTATCGTTTTTTAGATCAATTGAATGGGTGGATAGACCCTTGGAGTGTGTACATTGTGATCTCTGGGGACCTGCTCCAATTACATCCAATCAATCATTTAGATACTATGTGGTTTTTATTGATCAGTATTCAAGATTTAGCTGGTTTTATCCCTTGAAAAGGAAATCAGAATTTTATTCAATCTTTTTGATGTTTCAAAGATTGGTAGAGAATCAATTAAACTAGAAGATAACAAAATTTCAGTGTGATGGAGGTGGTGAATTCACAAGTAAATTGTTTCTGGATCACCTAGCAACATGTGGAATTAAAATTCAGATGTCATGCCCCTATACTCCGCAGCAAAATGGTTTGGCCGAAAGAAAACATAGGCATATTGTTGAATTTGGTCTAACAATGCTATTTCAATCCAAAGTACCTCTAATAAACTGGGTTGAAGCATTTTTTACAGCTAATTTTTTTATCAATCTGTTACCCACAGCTGCACTTGATGGTAATGCGACTCCGTTTACAGTATTGAATGGATATGAACATGATTATTCATCACTACGTGTGTTTGGATGTTCTTGTTTTCCATGTCTCAGACCATATACCAATCATAAGATGGAGCCTAGGTCCTTGCACTGTGTTTTTCTGGGGTATAATGAAAAATACAAAGGATACAGATGTCTATATCCACCAACAGGGAAAGTCTATATTACTAGACATGCAATTTTTTATGAACAACATTTTCCATTCCAAGATATATATTCTGCTATGTGTTCTAATTACTCTACAGATCTGCTAAAAGTTTGGCAGTAAGGTTTCAAATATGAGCATGCTAAATCAGTTTCATCTGGGGTACAAGGGTCAGCCTCCTTTCAGTTGCCTCCTGTGGTTACAGCTGTTTATCAGGTATCTACTGCACAGCCTGCATTAATAAGTACTTCAACCAGTGTCTCTGATTCTGAGGGGACAGTGTCTATACCTATCTCAAATTCAATCCATCCAATAATCACAAGAGGACGTGCAGGGATAGTCAAACCCAATCCAAGGTATGCACTCAATATTTCTGTAACAAATATACCATCAGAACCAAAATCAGTGAAATCTGCTCTTAAACATGATGGCTGGAAATCAGCAATGGATGAGGAAATAAAGGCTTTACAGAGAAACAAAACTTGGATTTTAGTCCCACTGACATCACAAATGAATGTATTAGGCTGTAAATGGGTTTATAAAACAAAATTAAAGACTGATGGATCATTAGAAAGACTCAAAGCAAGATTGGTTGCTAAGGGGTTTCATCAAGCAGAAGGGGTTGATTGTACAGAAACTTATAGCCCTGTAGTAAAGACAGCAACTATACGAATTGTTTTGTCTGTTGCACTCACTTATCAATGGCAGATTTGCCAGCTTGATGTTAGCAATGCTTTCCTCCATGGAGAGCTTCAAGAAGTCGTGTACATGCAGCAACCTCCAGGGTATGAAGACATTAAGTATCTAGGTCATGTGTGCTTGTTGAAGAAAGCAATTTACGGGTTGAAATAGGCACCTCGTGCCTGGTTCAACAAATTCAATTCATTTTTACTGGAGTATGTTTTTTTATGCAGCAGTTCAGACCCATCCTTGTTTATCTATAAACATGGTGAAAATACTATCATTCTCCTATTATATGTGGATGATATAATACTTACAGGTAGTTCAACATCTCTGTTACAGTAGTTAATCACACAACTCAGTACTAAATTTTCGATGAAGAACCTTGGAAGACTTCACTATTTTCTGGGAGTCCAAGCAGTGTTTCGGTCTAATGGATTGTTCTTGAACCAGACTCAATATGCTCAAGAACTTCTTGAGAAGGCAGGTATGCAAGACTGCAAACCTCTACCTACACCATTGCCTTTACGTCCATATCAAAATAATGCAGATAATCAGAAGTATACAGATCCCACAGAGTATCGCTGCTTACTTGGAGCACTTCAATACTTAACACTCACACAACCTGACTTGAGCTATGCAGTTAATTTTCTTTGCCAGAAAATGCATGATCCTACTTATGCAGATTTCAAACTTTTGAAACGAGTTCTCAGGTTTCTCAAGGGCTCTTTACATCGTGGATTGTTTCTACATTCAAACAGTTTGCTAGATCTTCATTCTTACAGTGATAGTGATTGGGGAGGATGCAAAGATACTAGAAGATCAACTACTGGATTTTGTACGTTTCTGGGGTCGAATCTCATTTCTTGGTCAGCCAAAAGGCAACCTACTGTCTCTCAGTCATCCACTGAGGCAGAATATAGGGCAATGGCCAGCCTTGCTGCAGAATTAACTTGGATTTCATTTGTTCTTCGGGATATTGGTATTTGTCAACCTAATCCTGCGATAATTCATTGTGATAATTTGTCGGCGGTATACCTATCAGCTAATCAAGTATTTCATCATCGTAACAAGCATATTGAGCTTGATTATAACTTTATTCGGGAGAAGGTAGCACTTGGTTCGATTATTACGAAACATGTATCATCGGAGTCTCAACTTGCTGATATATTTACAAAACCATTGTCGAAGCAGAGGTTTCACAGATTATGTGTCAAACTTGGCCTAGGAATTCTACCCACTCTAAGTTTGAGGGGGACTGTGAATATATATCAGAAGGAGGAAGAAGATGGAATGAAGGTGATTTCAGAAAACAGAGTATTAAGTACACTTAATACTCCTGCATCAAAAGTATTAAGTGCACTTAATACTCCAATGGAAGCTCAAGCCTCTCAAGCTCAAGAATATTCGGCATAAGTGATGATAGAGAAATCAAAAGACAGGCTGGCACAAGATGACAAACAGATTCTGCAACAACCCATTGCTGAGCTGGCAGAATGGAGCATTCAAGGGTCTAGCAGATTTGCTATTCTGGCTGAGTGATTAACGGATTCCTTCTAAAACATTTGATTATATACCTATATAAATGAATGGAAATGTGTACTCCGATTTTAAGTAAGAAAAAATAAAATGAAAATTTTATATACTCAAATTTCTGGGTTTCTGGGTTTATATTTTCTGGGTTTTACAGATTATTATATCATCTTTGTTAGCTTCAAATTCTTTTGAGATGGCTCGTGATACATGGTTGTGTTTGGAAAACCTGTTTCGTGACAATAAGGATGCTCGGTCTATCCAACTAGACAATGAGCTTCACACTATCACCATTAGCAACATGACGATCCATGCATACTGCAAAAGATCACAAAGATCTCCAATCCCCTTGCTAACCTGCATCCCCAATTCATGAACGTGCGTCGGTAATGCAAACTTTGAATGGTTTGAACAAGAAGTTCGATAACATCATCAACGTCGTTCAACACCAAAAACCATTCCCGACGCTCACTGAAGCACGCTCCATGCTTCTCCTTAAGGGAACAACGCCTCACAAGACACAGTCGACCAGACCCTGTGCATTCCGACCACGGATCAGCCCCTACTGCATTGCTCGTCGGCCCGTCGCAACCATAGGATACCATCAAAAACATCGTGGACGCTCGCACAATCATGGAAACCGAAGACATCGGGGACGAAAATAGCACTCATATGGCTGGAACCATACCTTGGTACCACACCAATTTCAGGGTCCCCCGATGCCGACTTGGCTGCACCTGTTCCTGTCGCACCAGACCTAGTCGTGTTTAAGGTATGAATGGCCTCCCTATCAGCCCTGGTTCATGACGCCGCAGCACTCCTACCAGCAATACCATGTGCATCGCTCTCCACTGTACTCGGTGCATGGCGTATCTGCTATGTCGTTGTCGGATTGTCCCTGCCCGCGTCACCTTCAGATAACATGTCTTCGAACATAGCCTTTCTGGTCCAGAACGCCTCCTCTCATCGCCTAGTCGCGCCTTTAGTTGTTGTGCCAACTGCAATCGACGCATCGCAAGATCTTATTCAGGCGTTCAACACCATGAATATCACGAACCCTACTGATGCTTCATGGTATATGGATACCGACGATACTGCTCATCTAACGTCACAACCAGGTATTCTCGAGACCACTTTTAATTCGAGTATTAAACCCACTGTCTATGTTCATGACAGATCCTCCATTCCCGTAACTCAGACAAGTAAAACCACATTATCGACCCTTAAGCGTACCTTCACCTTGTCTAATGTCCCCGCATCTCCATCCACAATAAAGAACCTTATATCTATCCGTCAATTTACACGTGATCATAATTGTTTCGTTGATTTTGATGCTTTTGGTTTCTCTGTGAAGGACAAAACAACGCAAGCGGTTCTGCTCCAATGTGATAGCTCGAGTCCCCTATACTCCCTCACCCCACCTATTCAAGCCTTCGGCCTTCCGTTTCTAAGCTCGCTTTGCTCACCTCAGGTTCTACTTGACATCGACGTCTTGGGCACCCCGAGAGTCTTTTTTGTTTACTTCGTTCTTTGAGATTTATTGCTTGTAATAACGACCACACTCATTCTCTTTGTCATGCCTGTCAACTTGGGAAACATATTCGTTTGCCTTTCAATAAATCGATTACCAAATCCACATCTCCTTTTCGAATCATTCATTCTGATGTTTGGACCTCTCTTATTTCGAGCATCAGTGGCATTAAGTACTATGTTTTATTTCTTGATCATTTTTCACAATTTGTTTGGGTTTATCCCCTTCATCGTAAAAGTGACGTGTTTGGCAAGTTTCTACACTTTCACTCTTATATTCAAATACAATTTGGCCACAAAATCAAAAGTTTTCAATGCAACCACGGGGGAGAATTTTAAACCCTAGTTTTTTAAGACTTCTTTGACACACATTGAACTTTAACTTGTTTTTCGTGTCCAGAAACGGCATCACAAAACGGAAAGGCCGAGCGCATGATACGAACCATTAAAAACCTCATTCGCACACTTTTATTTCAAGCCTCCATGTCATCTAGTTTTTGGGTCGAAGTCTTACATGCCGTTGTACATCTCCTCCACATCTTATCCTCGGTTGCCATTAAAACTGATATATCTCTTACCCGTCTCTATAAAAAACCCATCATCTATGAGCACCTTCATGTTTCCGTGTGTCTTTGCTACCCGAATCTACTTGCCACCTCTAGCCACAAATTATGCCTTCTACACCTTGTGTCTTTCTTGGTTACCTGAGCAATCACAAAGGGTTCCGCTGCCTTGACCTTCAATCACGACGTATCATCATCTCACCACACGTCACTTTTGACGGGAACGTGTTTCCTTTGGCCATCGGTACCTTACCCCCATCGACCTCATCTTAGCATTTCCTTGAGCATGACGACACACCATCTCCTCGAAACACCTACCACAAATCCTCCGCCTCTACCTACCATTGAACCGCTGCCCCTGGCACCTCACAATCCTCGTAACCACTACATACACACTCGTAGTAAATCTAAAATCTCTAGACCTCGATAGATTATAAACTTTAACACCATCACCATCTCACCCGTTCCCACCTCTCACTTAAAAGCCATGGAGGATCCTCAATGGCGCGAAGCCATGACACATGAGTTTGATGATCTAATTAAAAGTGGGACTTGGGACTTGGTTTCACGTCCTCCTGGTGTTAACATTGTTCGTTTTATGTGGCTGTTTCGACATAAATTTCATGCAGATAGGAGTTTGGCACAGTACAACGCGAGACTCGTTACAAATAGGAAGTCGCAGGAAGTTGGCATTGATTGTGATGATACCTTCAGCCCGATGGTGAAGCCCACGACAATCTGCACGGTTTTGAGCATTGCGGTAACTCGAGAATGGTCAATACATCAACTCGATGTCAAGAACGCCTCCCTTCACGGTGACTTCAAAGAAATGATGTACATGTTTCAGCCCCTGGGATTTTGCTCTTCTACATATCTGGAGCATGTATATCGTCTCAAATGCTCCCTTTACTGACTCAAATAAGCCCCACGTACTTGGAACAAACGATTCACGACCTACGTGCTGCCTCTCGGTTTTGTACAAGCCGATGTGACACCTCGTTGTTCATTCTTCGTTGAGGTGATCTTCAGGCCATGCTCCTTTTATATGTGGACAACATCATCCTAACGGCGTCTACATCCGCTTTTCTCGGCCATATCATCTCATCTCTGAAGTCCGAGTTCGCTATGTCTGATCTGGGATCTCTACATCACTTCAATGGGGTCATAGCTCAACATAACACGGACAGGTTATTTCTTCATCAATCATTGTATGCGGAATCCATCCTCCAGCGTACCGACATGGCATCTTGCAACCCGTGTTCCATCCCGGTTGATACAAAACTCAAGCTGTCCGCTTCCGTAGGCACCTCTATGACCGATCCGAGCTTGTATCGTAGCATCGTGGGAGCTCTACAATATCTTACTTTTACACGACCGGATCTTCAATATGCAGACCAGCAGTTATGTCTCTTTCCTCACGATCATCGTGAGCCGCATTGGGATGCCATGAAATGAGTCCTCCAACATGTAAAAGGTACAACACACTGTGGTTTGCAACTATGCCCCTCTACTACAATGAGTCTTGTTGTTTACTCCGATGCAGATTGGGCGGGTTGTGTTGACCTATGACATTCTACATGCGGTTACTATGTGTTCCTCGATGATAATCTCATTTCATGGTCGTCCCAGCGACAACCGACCGTCTCACAGTCTAGTGCTGAAGCTGAGTACTGAACGGTTGCGAATGCCATCTCGAGACATGTTGGCTTCGTACCCTCCTTATTGAGCTCCATTTCCCGATAAAACAAGCGATTCAGGTCTATTGTGATAACATTTCATCCATCTACATGTCTCAAAATCCGGTCCAGCATCAACGCACAAAGCACATCGAGATTGATATCCACTTTGTCCATGAGCGTGTTGCGTTGGGATCTCTCCATGTCCTTCATGTTCCCTCTTCTCGAAAATTTTCGGACATCTTCACGAAGGGTCTACCGACGCTATTATTCACTGAGTTTCGTTCCAGCCTTTGCGTTCGACCATCTCACTCTTCGATCGCGGGGGAGTATTAGTGCCTTAAATATAGAACTTACCTTATATGTATATCCCGTAAATATACCAACTACCATATATAATTAGTTAATCCTTAATTTATTCTTGTACTATATATATGAATGATATCAAGGAGAATTATATCAAATTACAAGAACCTATTGATATTTACCAATTCACACTTGATATTAATGTGACTTACACACTATCATGGAAACTATGAAATAAACCTACAATAATTTTACACAAATTATATATATATTAAGTCTTGCAAACTAATGCTTCTCAACGTGTCACGTTAGCAAGATAAGTTTTTTTTAGTTGTGCATTTTTTTCTCCAAATAATTAGATAGATTTTCGTTTTGATTCTTTCTATTTCACTTCCTTCGGTTTTAACAAAGGAAATTTATATATGATAAATTTCTATATGTGAGAGGAACATACGATCCTTGAAAATCAAAGACTTTCCTCACTCACCAAAAAAACAATGTTTGCTCCCTTGAATATCGTCTATCATTAAACCTTATACCATTCCATCATTTATCTGCTGAATATGTTTGTTCCACTACTCTTATCTCACTACTGAAAAACATGTCTACATCAACGGATGGATCGACGGATTCGTCCATTGAAATACTTATTAACAGATCTGAACATTGAAAATTTATCAACGGAGCAGTCCGTTGAAATATCTACCAAAAGATTCCATGGTGATATGTTGAAAATCCTTCATGTTTATCAATAGATGGTCGTTGCAATTTTTCTAAATTTACAATGGGTATCCCTTGAAAATTACAACGAATACCCCTTCGAAAATATTATAATACAAAATTCAGTACCTAATCGTCTTTATGTTTTCAACGGGCATCCGTAGAAATTTTCAACGGGCATCTTAGCATTTTCAACGGGCATCCGTTGAAAATTTCAAGGGATGTCCCTTGAAAAAATGAAAGTTTACGATCTGATACTCTTTGATTAGACCTCAATTTCAATGGGCATCTGTTAGAATTTCCAATGGATGTTCGTTGAAAATTTGGATATTTAAGATGTTGAACATTTCCGCTTCAACACATTTACAAAAAAAACTCTCTCAAATCCTATTAAAACATCTCTTAGACCAATTAAACACCATACTTATGATGATTGGACGATGCATTGGTCACGGAGGATTGTTGGTGACCTTCAGTGGAGCTCCGCACCATCTACTCCGCCATCACTCCTTTTCGTGATGTCGGGATAGACGAAGAAAAATAAGATGTTGAGATGATTTGTATGATATATTATTCTTGTTTGTATTGTTTTTTTTAGATATAAATTAAATTTTTTTATATATTTTATTTTAATTTTAAAACTTATTAATATTTTTTAAATTAGCTATAAAATCAACGAATGCTCATTGATGATACAATCATAACATCAATGTATTCATTGTATATTTAAAATTTCTACTCAAAAGAATCAACGAGCATCCATTGGTAACTTCTAATTTCTTATGAAAAATTTCAACAGATACCCGTTGATAGTCATTTAAACGGGCATTCGTTTGAATTTCCAATGGACATCCTTTGAAAATTTGAACATCTTTATCCGTTAAAATTTGCCGACATTTTTTCAACGAACTTTGTCTGTTAAAATGTTGTTGGAAATTGCAACGGATGAGTTTTTTCAACAGTCGATTATCAACGACCATGAATCTGTTTAAATCCCTTAGAAATAGCTGATTTCAACTAAAAATTTTCATTTCCAACATATTCGTTCATTTGAAATGACATTTTTTGGCAGTGTCTCTTACTCTTTCTTCGGACGCAATGACTATTCTATTTCAAATATAGTATCATTCACAACTACTAAAAGAGCCATCTACATAATTTTGGTTCTTTGATAGACTACAATGGTAAAGATTCTTTTTTTCTGATGTAGATTATGTTCATCAATGGAAGGATATCTCTATGCGTATGATCCTAATACATCTTATACTCCTTCAAATTTTAGCAGGAGACATAAATGCCTTTTTTAATGGTGAAAGAAGCAATTAGTCAAAGCCATGACCAGACATAACATAGTGTTCTTCAACCCCATATCTGACGGTGACGATGACGAATA
Source organism: Gynandropsis gynandra (assembly GCA_036759665.1). NCBI lineage: Eukaryota > Viridiplantae > Streptophyta > Magnoliopsida > Brassicales > Cleomaceae > Gynandropsis > Gynandropsis gynandra. Next base: position 7,810,013 of record CM071876.1, read on the forward strand.
CAACGATAACGCCAACTCTGACAACAATATCGTTGTTAAGTAAGATCTATAGTGTACAAGAGTATGTGGCCATTCGACATGGATGGAATGCCCGTTGATCTTCGTCGATAAAAATCTGTCACTGTCCACTCTTATGGCTTTCATATTCATATATACATTCACTTGGTTCAATTAACACTCATCAATTATTTTCAAGGGCTATATGTAGTAACATTTTTCTGTATATTTATGAGAGAAATAACATGAGGTGCAAGAATGTAAAGCTGAGTTGCTGAAGCAAAAAAAAATCTCTCGAACCTACTAACTAGAGAAAACTTATAGATGAATGAGATCGACCAAATACCAAAAGTATTTTTATTGTCTTCATTGTTGTCTTCGCTTGGAACTAATTTATATCTTATGTTTAGTTTGAATTTGTATTTGAAGGGTTAGATGAAAACTCAAAAAATGTGGAAAGAATGATTGTGGAGATGTTAGACATTCCTTGCAATGATAAGGAAGAAGCATCTCATTGAGTTCGTTGAGTCTTATTTTTATCAATTTGGCTTGGAAATAAAGTTTGATTTAATCAAATTTAGTTGTGATGAGGAGATTTCAAGCTTATACTGGATGGGATGATGTGTGATTCATTACTGCTTTTGAAAGATTGATAAGATCAAGGGTATCGTTTGCGATTTAGCAAATTTTGGTTTGTTGTGGAAAGCTAGGAAATCAGTTTTCTAGTTTTTAGCCCGTAATGTTAGCTCGTAATTGTTATTTTCCATTCTTAGCCAAAGTAGGTCTTTTTCCTATATGTGTAGGTATACATTGCTTGCAGTGAGAAAAAGGATATACAAAAATTATTTCTCTGCAGCTCTTGATATGGTATCAGTGCTTTGAATGAAAATTGGTCTTTTTTCTCCTTCATCTGTCGATTCCTTCTTCTTCCTCTTCGAAACCGTCGACCCTCAAAACCAATTTCGATTCTGATTCTCCTTCCTCCCATCGAACCCACCGGTTTCTCTCATTCTTCTTCCTCACCAATTTCGACTCACCGATTACCACCACTATTAATCACCGGCCCAACCGACGAACCGACGAAACCCCAAAACCCAGAAATCCAACGAAACCCGAAACCCCGAAATCCTTTGAACCCCGAAACCCAAAAATCTCATTGCTCGAAACCGACGAACCCTGAACCCCAAAAATCTCATTGCTTCTCGTTTTTCACCGAAAATGACTTCGACCGGAAACTCGAACCCTTGGGCGACTCCTTCAGTTGTGAATCCCGACGGAGGAATTTCTCCCTACGATCTAACTCCTGGCGACAATCCGGGATTGATTCTCTCGTAGCCTCTTCTTCGGGGAGACAATTACGATGAGTGGGCTATCAACATATGTCATTCTTTGAAGTCCAGAAAGAAGTTCGGTTTTGTGGATGGGAGAATTCCTCGACGACCGGCAGATTCTCTCGAATTTGAAGATTGGGAAACCAACAATTCGTTGGTTGTCTCGTGGATCAAGAACACGATCGATTCCAAAATACGATCGGATGTGACTCACAGAAAGGAGGCGCATGATCTCTGGGAACATCTCTAGAGTCGATTTGCGGTGAAAGATGGACCTAGGATTCAAAGGCTTCGCTCTGAATTGGCTCACTGCACGCAGCGAGGCATAAACATTGAAGCATATTATGGGAAACTTAGTCGCATATGGAGGGATCTTCTCAACGCTCGGCCGGTGCGTGTGTGCAAATGTGGAGGTTGCACTTGTGGACTCACCGCATTGCTGGAACGAGATCGAGATGAAGAAAGATTCCACGATTTTTTGATGGGTCTTGACGACTCTATCTTCGGGGTTGTCCGTTCGAACCTTATGTTCCGGGATCCATTGCCTGACCTTGATACTGTGTTTAATGTTGTTATGCAGGATAAAAGTTCACATAATCTATCAAAAACAGGTTTCTCCGCTGATGAACGCGGGGCCTCAATGGCTTTTTTCGTTCAGAACAGGGGCTCCTCGGTTCCATTATGATGACAAAGGGAAACTTCGTTGCTCGAATTATGGGCGGACCGGTCATCTAGCTGAAAGCTGTTTTCAGATTTTGAGTTTCCCTGAGTGGTGGGGAGATAGACCTCGGAACCGCGTTGGGAAAGGCAGAGGCTCGACTTCCTTACCTATTGGTTTTGGACGTGGGCGCGGAACTGTTTTTCCAGTTCGGGTGAACATGGTTCAGATCAATCCAGCGACACAGACAACTCCTTCGGCTGTGCCTTCTCCGGTTGTCACAAAATCTGACCGCCAGGGGATCAACTGTATTTTTGATGAACAGTTGGAAACAGATTGGTGCAGTGTTGAATGCAACGAAAACCAGGACTACATAAACCCAAACTGGTAAGATACGTACATCATCCTTGATTTTAGACTCCGGATGCTCGCATCATATGACAGGAGATTATTCCTGTTTGACGAACATTACTCTGAATAGCCCAATGCCCGATTTATTTGCCTGATGGACGTGATATAATTGCGACGAAGCAGGGTACAGTCAGTCTCGGGTCACATTTGAGATTAACTGATGTATTCTTTGTTGAGGGATTGAGCTTCAATCTCATCTCAGTTTCTCATTTTTTTTATCAGAAAAATTCTTTCCTACAGTTTGCTAATAAGTTCTGCGTGATTCAGAACCGCACTACCAAGGCGCCGATTGGAATGGGTGAGAGGCGTGACGGGCTTTACTACTTTCGCAGTGGGGAAACATCAGCATTAGCTCGGACTAGTACTCTTTGTTCCGAGGATACATGGCACCGGCGGCTTGGTCATCCCTCTACGAAGATGTTAGATTTGCTTCCTGATTTGCATTTTACTCGAAATTCCGAGACTTTGAATAAAGCGTGTGAAGTTTGTTTCCGCGCAAAGCAAGTTCGCGATTGTTTTACGGATAGTTCGAATAAAACTTCTTCGATTTTTAAGCTTATTCATTGCGACGTATGGGGACCATATCGAACACCGTCATTTTAAGGTGCGCAATATTTTCTCACGATTGTTGATGATTTTTCGAGGGGCGTGTGGATTTATCTGATGACATCAAAAAGTGAGGTGTCAACATATATGCGACAATTCCTAGTGATGGTTGAACGACAGTTCGATACTCGGGTAAAGATGGTTCTCTCCGATAATGGGACCGAATTTCTAAGTCTCAGCCGCTTGTTTTTGGATGAGGGAATTGTTCATCAGACTTCGTGTGTCAGTACTCCTCAACAAAATGGTCGAGTTGAGCGGAAACACCGACATATTCTAAACATCGCACGTTCTCTACTATTCCAAGCCAACCTACCTATTGAATTTTGTGGAGATAGTGTACTTGTGGCAGCTCATCTCATAAATCGAACGTCCTCTACCGTACTTGATGGTCGTACTCCTTTCGAGATTCTTCATGGTTCTAAGCCAATTTATTCACATCTCCAGGTCCTTGGGTCTCTTTGCTATGTTCATAACCAAGACATGGGGGTGATAAATTTGCATTCCGAAGTCATCGCTGCATCTTTGTGGGTTACCCATTTGGCAAAAAGAGATGGTGTGTGTACGATCTAGATCGTGGAGTATTTTTTGTGTCCCGATATATCATTTTCCGAGAAGATTATTTTCCTTTTGCTTCACCGAAGACCAGTACTCTGGTTGAATGCACGTTGCCTTCTTTAGCTAATTAGTCATGGCCGCATTATGAGGAAAAGGAATTGCATACGGTTTCTCCTCGTGAACAGATTGTTTCCCCTGCCTCGATTGACTCTGTTTCTCCGGTCATGGATATTAGCGGAAGGGGGGGGGGTTCTTCATCTCCTCTGATCACGGTTTTTTCCTCTGATAGTGAACATCGAATGGTGAACCTCAGCGAGCTCTGGGCAAAGGACAATGACCGAAAGTTCCTTCAACTCGGCTCCGTGATTATGTTGTAAATACAGTGCAAGCTTGTGATTCTGATTTGAGTGCTTCGACGTCAGCATATCTTATTCATCGGTATGTAAGTTGTGTCGATTTTTCTCCTCGACATTGTGCATTTCTTGTGGCGATTTCTGCAGGACGCGAACCTCGTTCTTACCAGGAAGCTCTAAACGACATCAATTGGAAAGCAGCAATGGATGCAGAAATTCATGCTCTTGTTGCGAATGAAACATGGACTGTAGTTCCTTTGCCCACGGGAAAAAGGGCAATTGGGAGCAAGTGGGTGATCAAAGTTTAATATTGTTCCGACGGAACTATCAAACGGTACAAGGCACGCTTAGTTGTTCTTGGTAACAATCAAGTAGAAGGCATTGATTACGAAGAAACCTTTGCTCTGGTGGCCAAATAGTGATAGTACGTCTATTTCTAGTTGTAGCCGCTGCACGCAATTGGGAAGTTCATCAAATGGACGTTCATAACGCTTTTCTTCATGGGGATCTACATGAGGAAGTTTACATGAAACCTCCTCTCGGGTACAAACCTTCAGATCCATCACACATATGTCCCCTTCGAAAATCATTGTATGGCCTGAAACAGGCTCCTCGGTGTTGGTTTGCGAAGCTCACACATTCTCTCAAGTCCTACGGTTTCAAACAGTCTTCCTCGGACCATTCTTTGTTCACATTCTCGGCCAACGAGATCAGAATCCATGTTCTTGTTTATGTCGACGATTTGATCATCACGGGTAACTCTTCTTTTGCCATCAATGCTTTCAAGAAATACTTGAGTTCTTGCTTCCACATGAAGGATCTCGGCAACTTGAAGTATTTCCTTGGTATTGAGGTTGCGCGTAACTCGACCGCCATCTACTTATGTCAAAGAAAATATGCTTTGAGTATAATCTCGAAATCTGGGTTACTTGGTGCAAAGCCGACTTCATTTCCGATGGATCAAAATCATCGTTTGTTGACGTTGCAGAGCGACTTCTATGACGACTCCACGTCTTATCGGTGCCTAGTAGGACGCCTTATTTATCTTGTTGTCACACATCCGGAGCTTTCTTATTTGATTACTATCTCAGTTTATGCAAGCGCCTCGACGTGATCCTTGGGATGTCGCTCTCCGAATTGTTCGATATCTCAAAGGAAACCCAGGTCAAGGAATTCTTCTTCGCTCAGATTCGGACCTTCAGATCTATGGTTGGTGTGATTCAGATTGGGCGGGTTGTTCTTTGACCCGAAGATCACTTACAGGGTGGTTTATTCAGTTCGGTTCATCTCCGGTTTCTTGGAAGACAAAGAAACAAAATGTTGTTTCTCATTCATCCACCGAAGCGGAATCTCGCGCCATGGCAATGCCTATATGTGAGCTCATTTGACTCAAAGCATTGCTCATCGACATAGGCGTCGACCATTCGCGGCCAATGTGGCTCTATTGCGACAGTCAGGTGGCACTTTATATCAGTTCGAACCCCGTCTTCCATGAACAAACAAAACACATCGAAGTCGATTGCCATTTCATTCGGGATGCAATTGTTGACGACATCATCATGACACAACATGTATCTACACGGCTTCTAATCACGGACATCTTCACCAAAGCACTTGGACGGAAGGAGCTCGACATCTTCTTGCACAAATTGGGCGTTCGAGACTATCGCGCACCAACTTGAGGAGGTGTTGCGGAAAGTTAGAAAATCAGTTTCCTATTTTTTAGCCCGCAATATTAGCTCGTAATTGTTATTTTCCATTTTTAGCCAAAATAGATCTTTTCCCTATATATATATATACACTGTTTGCAGTGAGAAAATGATATACATAAATTATTTCTCTGCAGCTCTCGATATGGTTGTTGTTGAGCTTTGAAATATTTATTAATGGTGATTTCAAATAACTAAACAATTTTACCTTTGAATAAATCAAGTTATGTTGGAATAGTTACTTTTCAAGTCATTAGAATATCGAAAATTCTTAAACATTGAGATATGCAATGCAACAAAAAGTAGAGATCTCGAGAAAAGTGATATTCCATGATAAAGATTTCCTAAAAATTGTGACATTAATTTGTCCTCTGCTGAATAAATGGGGTAACTTCAAAAATACTTTTGTAGGGCTAAAACACTTCAAAAATACCCTTCCTGGAAAAGAAAAAATTTCTAACTTCAAAAGTACCCGTATAAATATTGATATTCCCAAAATACCCCTGCGACTTTACGACCCAGTTCGACCCAGCGACCTAGTTTGACCCTGCGACCCTTGTCCCTCTGCGACCCTTGGACCCCTGCGACCCTTGTTCCTCTGCGACCCTTGGACCCCTGCGACCCTTGTCCTTCTTCGACCCTTGTTCCTCTGCGACCCTTGGACCCCTGCGACTCTTGTCCCTCTACGACCCTTGGACCCCTGCGACCTTTGTTCCTCTGCGACCCTTGGACCCCTGCGACCCTTGTCCTTCTGCGACCCTTACACCCCTGCGATACTAATTTATTATTTACAAATTATTTACACATAATATGAATAAAATTTGAAAATACAGCTCAATTCAAAATATGTTGGACCCGTGCGACCCCTCCGACCATTGCGACCCTTTTGACCATTGCGACCCTTCCGACCATTGCGACCCTTCCGACTAGTCTTTTCAATGGCAGACTACACTGCCTTTTCCAGGTTCTAGCTATGCTTTTTATTTTACCAATGAATGCACCTTGGTCATTCTTTGTATTTATTGTCTTTCTGGATTTTAGGAGTCCATTTATTTTTCGTAATAAATAGAGGAGGAAAGCTACAACAACAAGCACCAAATCATCTCTTGTTTCGAGTCTTTCATTCTCCCAAAAGGGCGATTTCTAACATTTAACCCTAAATTCTCTGAAAAATCCTTGTTACCTTTGTGACCGTTAAGGTCACATGGTCGACCCAGGGCATCGTGCTGTCTATTTGTTACTCAATGTCTTGGTAATCGTCGGACTCAGTCTGTATGCAGATACACACAAGTACTTACAACATGGATGGAGTACTTTGTGATGTATCTGCACTACATAAGGTCTTGGTAATCGGCGGACTCAGGCATCAAGCTCTATCCGCGTTACCTAAGGTCACGGTTGGAGGTTATTTGCTACCGTGGAACTCACCGTACATGACTCAAAGCCCGAAATGTCAATGGAGCATTTCTTGCGGTGAAAGAGTCATTAATCTTCAGCAAATTTGACCTTTTTTCTTTCCTTTTTTTTTCTCGTACTTTGACTTCTTCTTTCCCGAACTTCTTTTTGCCTTTTTCTTTTGCTTCAACTTTTTTCTTTCCTTGTTTTAACCGTTGTG
>CM071876.1:7817257-7830532 GCA_036759665.1 Gynandropsis gynandra
TTAGAAAAAAAAACAATGTACTAAATATTAGAAAAAAAAACAATGTACCAAATATTAAAAAAACAATGTACGAAATATTAAAAAAAAGAATGTACCAAATATTAAAAAAATAATGTACCAAATGTTCACATCTAGCAGTAAAAAAAAACAATGTACCAAATATCAAGTTAGTCTTTGGGTTCAAAGGTACGTTCTCCATTATTATATATATCAGCCGCCATCTTCTCACGCATGGAAGTAACATTGTCGTCGCAAATTAAGCGAAACATATTCATATCTTCTCCATTGTTATATATATCAGCCGCCATCTTCTCACGCATGGGAGTAACCTTGTCGTCGCAAATACGAAGAAACATATCCATATCCTTTAATAACGAGGCTTCTACGAATTTATAGGAGAAAACACCACAATCATTCCCGCTTTGGCTCTGTGGCAGACCATCATAATACACATACCTCAATTCATCTTCTCCAGAAGCCAAAGAAGGAAACCCTCCGAGAATGAGCATCTTGGGGACAGCTTTTCTTATCCTCTCAATCACCGGATCGATATGTGTTTCCTTAAGGCTCATCCTGCAGTCGTATACCGTGATGCATCGGGTTTTGAAATCCGCTTTGATGGCTACCCAATGACATCCTACCCATCGATTATTTTCCGGGTTTCGGTGATCGCAACTTTCTCGGCAGCCTTTGATTTTGGATTAGGCACATGAATCCCGACATCCCTTAGAAGGTCTCTTACGGCGTTGATGATTCTCTTCTCCGACTTCCTTATTTCCCCTATTAATTTCTTCTCCAGTGTCAGAGGGACTGCAGCATCAGCATCAGCATCACTCACGCACTCCTTCCTCTTAGTCCCTTTTTCCTGCAAAATGACCAATTACGAATACATTATACTTCTACCGACCTAAGCGACCCATGCGACTCAACCGACCCATGCGACGCAACCGACCCGTGCGATCCTCAACCGACGTGTGCGACCCATGCGACTCAAACGACCCTCAGACACTCCGCGACACTCAAACGACCATTGCGACCTAACCGACTCACTGACACTGACACTCACCCGTTTCAAATCAATAAACTGAGTCTAAGATGGTCATGAAACTACTGCGACCCTTGCTACTCAACCGACTCACGGAGTCGAAGATGTTCATGCAACTCCTGCGACCCTTGCGACCTAACCGACTCACTGACACTGACACTCACCCGTTTCAAATCAATAAACTGAGTCTAAGATGGTCATGAAACTACTGCGACCCTTGCTACTCAACCGACTCACGGAGTCGAAGATGTTCATGCAACTCCTGCGACCCTTGCGACCCTTGCGACCTAACCGACTCACTGACACTGACACCCATTTCAAATCAATAAACCATTTTGTGACTCGAAAGCTTGCAAAACCCTAGAAATCGAACTACTTACACTTATTGACGCCATTGAAGATTGACTCGTGCTCTCTTCGTGCTCTCTTCGCCAGTTTCCTTCTCGCCAACTTCAAATTGTTCGCCAACTTCAAATCGTTCCCTCTCAAGTTCGAAATCACTTATTTCTTTCTTGCTATCAACTTTTAAACAGGTTTCACGGCGAAAAACTGTTCGGCTTTCTCGTTTTCGGCAGTTTTTCACGTCGAAAAACTGCCGAACTTCCATTTTTCCACGTTCGAACGTTAAGGGCAAATTTGTCTTTTCTTCAGTTTTTATTTTTCGGATTTAATAATTATTTTGGGGAAGGGTATTTTTGAAGTGATTTAGCCCTTTGAGAGTATTTCTGATATTCCGCCGAATAAATGTTGAAACATGGACACATTTATGTCGTAAATTTTACGTCATCAAATGCCGAGTTCAACTTCAATATCTTTTTAATATAAAATTACAATTTTTTAGAGTTTTGAACATAATTTGAAGTCAGAAAATAAATTATTACTATTATTATTATTTTGGTTTAATATGTTGTGGGCATTATTTGAAAAATAAAATTTTTAACATGATACTTTTATTCGAATTCATCAAATAATCATTATTTTATTAGTATCCAAAATTTCAGATACGCATATATTACGGTATTAAAAACAATTAATATTTATCGAATATGAGCATTTGAACCCGAATTTAGAATTTGTTAAAAGACAATTTGACCAGATGAGTTTTAGTGAAATAAAATCGGTAATTTATTGAATACAATCAATAATTAATGTTCGAAATTACACAAAAAATACAGAATCCGTAAAATTAAAATATCGAAATCTCATATTAACATCGATGTTTATGATTCATATTTAATTTTGATGATGATTCCACACAAGAAAAGGGTTGCTCTATAACGGTGGATTATAAATGATTGATAAGAATATGGTTGCAGCGGCTATAAAAAAAAACTGTTCTCACAAAAAAAATTAATTAGGTTTAAGTATTATATTTTATTATTTTTGGTTTTAATTTAATTTTATACATAATAATTGTGTATATATTTTTTTAAAAATCTTTTGAAGCATTCAAATAAAAATAGTTCTGATAACTAAGCTTGTTATTTGTAATTGAATTTATATTTGATGAATATCCGATTTTAAAATTTTTTATTTATTTTTGTTCCCCTAGATATACAAATTTTCAATTTATATACGATCAAATACGAACATTGCAAATATTTTGTACACCTTACAACACGAGCTTAAGGAGAGTCATTACGTTGGAAAGCAAGTATTCTATTTGAAACCTTATATTAAACAAGTTTTGAACATCCATGTCCAATGAAAACCCATCTTTTTTACAATAAAGTTCAAAATAATGAATCTCACGTCATAACTATCATATAATTATTTTGTGAATAAGAAAACAATATTAACTAGATGTACATACTAATATCTACAATTTGAAAATAAAAAAAATACAAAAACATATTTTAGTCGTTCATAGTTTCATAATTTATAATTAGTATTTTCTCCTATAATATAATTGATAAAAATGAAAATACTACAAACAAGATCTATCATATTGCAAAATAATATCTAACCAATAATATTTTAGTAAAAAATTTATTATATATATTTTATTAAAAATAATATAATACATAAGTTTAACGATATAGTTATTTCATGCTATTTAAAAAATCTTTAAAATAAATATTTAAATACTAAATATATAATAATCTTCGCATCGGAGAACTTAAAATTCGATTCATATTTTTTAAATATTTTTGCTAAAAATCACATAAAGACATGTTAATTGACAAGTGATATCAATCTATGTATTACAAAAAGTATTAAAAAACTACAACTATGATTCTTTTGTTTGTTTGTTGGAGGCAAAGTGACAAAACCCCATGACATGTTTCAAAAGAATAACTAATTATTCATTTGAATATTATTTTGTTTTCTATTATATTTTTGGTTAACTTTGTAATATTTGTCTCCCATTGATCCCAACAATTTCTCACTCTTCATTTTCATTCGACCCCACACTTACGCATAACATATATTTTAGTTTAGTTATTTATTTTAAAAACATAACGAGAATATATGTTTGAATGTGATGGACTTTCATAAATATTTTTGTAAATTATTTTCTTTTTAATTCTAAGATTCAATTAAATACGAAACTGAATAGAATCATCAAATCAACTATAATTCAATATAAATAATATTTATTTGAATTTTTATGTTTAGTTGGTAGATTTTGAATTTTTTTCCAATGCCAAATCCATCAAAAATATTTTTAATATTCTTTTTTATGATATAAAGTAATTAACTTTTTTTGTTTTGTGAATGTTTTTTTTTTTTTTTGTGATTTCTTATATAACAAAACAAAATATGTAAAATAAAAAAGATATGAGTTTAAAAAAATGTCTTTTGGAAATGTCTTTAAATTTTTTGTAAAACTTCAATATGTAATTAATAATAAAAATATCATTAGATTTTTATAATTACGAATTGGTACAGATGGATTTTCAACCGAAAATTGTCTCCCCAATACAACACTAATCATCACCGTGTGTACCTTAATGACAATTATCAAACACTTATATTTATATGAATCAACGTTAGAATAAAATTTCTAACATTCTCCCACTCGATTCATATATGACTAATGTATATAATATCTTTGATCTCACTTAAGTAATCATATATGCGAGTCACAATTTTATAAGAATTAAAACAATCGAATCATAGTGGTCACAGGCGTGGCAAACATCTCGATTCATTCCACGTATCATAAGTCAATATAACTCACAACTGTAATTTGATAAGATAGACATCCAAAATTATCTTATCCCACAATGTCTTTTAAAAAAGACTAAAATATATAGCTAAAATAATATGCATAACTAAAATATGATTCACACAGAAACAAAATCATAACTTACACTGATATCTAGAGTTTAAATAAACTTCAATGTGCAAGACTTGTATTCATACATGTATAAGTATCAGCAATGCAAGACTTCGCGACTACTCCATTTTCACTAACATGGCAAAGAAATGTATTTGGAGCTAGTGCTTTAGTCAACGGATCCGCGATCATATCATTGGTGTCGATATGCACAATTTGAACTCTTTGATTTTGCACTTCTTCTTTGACCGATATATATTTTATAACCATATGCTTGGTACCTTGGAGTATCTATCGTTCTTTGTGAAGAATATGGTTGTTGCGTTGTCAGAATATATGTTCATCGGTTTAGCAATGGTACCAACGATGCTAAACAATACACCAAAATGCATAACCACAACGATTGAATTGTAGCTTCAAAGTACGCTGCAAATTCACCCCCATAGTGGAAGTAGCAATGATAGACTGCTTACCACTCTTCCACGAAATAACTCCCTCGGCTAGAAGGAACAAATAACCAGATGTCGATTTTTGAGTATCTGAACATCCGGCATAATGTGAGTCTGAGTAATCAACAATCTCAAGATTGCTAGTTATTTTATATGTGAGCATGTGATCCTTGGTGTCTTGTAGATATCTTAAAACTTTGTTTACAGCTCTTTAGTGAAATGGTTCAGTATTTGATTGAATGCAAAACTAATATCCAATCTAGTATAAGTCTGAGCATACATCAAACTACGACTAAAGAGGCATAATGAATATCATCCATTTTGAGATAATCTTAAAACTCTTTGTGATTTGTCTCGAAATATTTCTATTCGATCACGTAGGAGACCTCACCCATATAATTTATCTCAAAGTTACTAGAAAGATAATCCTTAACATCATGTAATAACCCACGATAATTGGCGGCAAGAAGAATATCATCTACATAGAATAAAGGTATTATAAACATGTTTCCTATATTTATGTAGATACACTGATCAATGGTCATTTCCACAAACCCATATGAAAATACAATATTAGTGAACTTCAAGTACCATTGTCGAGAAGCTTGTTTTAATCCATAGATTGATTTTTTCAACTTACATACCAGATTTCTTCTGCTTTGGTCTCAAAACCTTGAGGTTGATCCATATATACCTCTTCTACTAAATCTCCATCGAGAAAGGTTGTTTTAATATCTATTTGGTGAAGCTCGAGATCAAAGAGCAACCAAAGCCATGACAATCCTTAAAGAGTCCTATCTAAAAATCAGAGAGAAAGTCTTTTTGTAGTCAATACTATTCTTTTCAGTGTAACCTTAGGCAACAAGTCTGGCTTTATACCTCTCAGCATTACCCTTAGAGTCTCATTTAGTCATAAAGATCAATTTACAACCAACTCTTTTAGAATCCTTCGGTAATTCTGTCATTTCCCAAAATTTGCTTTCATCCATAGATTTTAACTCTTCTTTCACGACCATCAACCATTTTTCAAAATTTTTACCGCTCATGATTTGTTCAAAAGAGATTGGGTCATCATTCATGCTCAAGTCATTTCATGTTCAAGTGCATAACACGTATAATCATTTGAAATAGCTGGTCGTCTATCTCTAGTAGACCTCCTCAAAGATATTCATTCTTGAGGGTGCGCTTGTTCAGATACTTGAACATTTTCTTCATCTTCTTGAGTAATGACATCCAAAAGTGGGTCATGGGCATCTATTTGTCGTTGTTCCATATTCATACCTTGCGGTTGTGCTATAATAATAGGAAACATCAATTGGAGGTGAGTCACTTGATAGATTTTGGTCCATCAACGACTCTTTTATGTTTACATTCAGCCTACTAAAGGAAACTTCATCGTCTTTGAGAGGATCTGGCTGCATACGAATTTGTACTTATTTATAGCTAGATGATAGTGTTTTTCGGAACTGTTTGTTTTAACATTTTGTCTCAGGAACCTCTTCCTCCTCTCACTCGGGTTTTCTCTATGGTCATGCAAGAAGAGTCTATGCGCACGATTATAAAAATAGAGAGGATAGAGCTGAAGTTATGGCTTTCACAGTTCAGCCGAACATCAAATTTTGACCTCGTAATGAGACAAAAGTGTTGTGTGTACCCACTGCGGATGACAAGGTCATGGTGTAGATTCTTGTTTTAAATTACTTGGGTATCTAGATTGGTACCGCGATACGAGACGTAATTCCTCACATGGTTGAGGCATTTTTGGTGTTGGTGCTCGTGGCCGAGGGAAACCACAGGTTGTTCGTGCCAACGCTTCTCAAATCACCGCTGCGGGCTCTTTAAGGACAGGCCAGCCGAAAAAAGGAGATAGCTCAGAGGCTGATACAATGCACGCGGGTATCTTGGGTGTATCATCAGAGAAACTAAAGACTTTTCTCAACCTTCCCAATGTTAGCAATATGGAGGCCACTGAGATGATGTCATGTAAGAAGTCCTTTATTCCTTGGATTCTTGATTACGGTGCAGGAAATCATATGACTGGAATACGAGATTTACTCTCTGATATCTCACCCGTGGATCATGTCTTCGTTGGACTTCCGGATGGGAACCATGTTTTGGCTAGTCAAATGGGTTGTCTCTCTTAACCCCGAGTTTTCTTTGAACAATGTGTTCTTTGTTCCCTATTTAACCTACAATCTGATCTCCATATCTCAGTTTCTTGTTGAATCTAACTGTGTTGTTCAATTTTCTCTACATCTTTGCAACATTCAGGCCCCGAATTAACAGATGTCGATTGGACTGGGTGAGCAAAAAGAAGGTCTCTATTATCTGCGCGGTATGACTTCAGTTGCAGCTGTGCAAACAAAGGACAAGTATGGGTTTGAGTTGTGGCATCAATTTTTAGGGCATCCCTCACCTCATGTAACAAAACCCGTTTATGGTTATGTTTCTAGTTGTGTTTCTCATTGTTCTTTAGATTCTATGAATAAATCTTGTGATGTATGCTTTCAAGCAAAGCAAACTCATGATTCTTTTCCTCTCGGTTCAAATAAAACTACTGTCCTTTTCAACTAGTCCATTTCGACATTTAGGGACCCTATAATACTCTTTCGTTTACTAGTGCACAATACTTCTTAACCGTTGTTAACAATTACTGAATATTGGTTTGGCTTTACTTAATGAAGGCCAAGTCTAAAGCTACCCAACTTGTAAAACATTTACTGCTATGGTTGAAAGACAGTTCAATACTCAAGTTTCTACGGTTCGAAGTGATAACGAGTCTGAGTTTTTGAGACGGATTACTTTCTGCAGTAGGGGATTCTTCACGAAACATCATGTGTTAGAACTGCATAAAAAATGGTCGAGTTGAACGCAAACAGCAACACATTCTCAACATAGCGCGTGCCCTTATGTTTCAGTCAAACTTACCTCTCCATGATCGTTCTCCATTTGAGGTGCTCCACAGGACTTCTCTTGATCTCTCTCATTTGTGTGTTCTTGGTTTATTATCCTTTGTTCATGATCAATGTCAGAAATGTGATAAGTTTGCACGAGGAAGCATTCGATGTGTCTTCATAGGCTACCCTTACGGAAAGAAAGGATGGAGAGTATACGATCTTGCTCGCAAATTTTTCAGGTCTCTCGAGATGTGGTTTTCTGCGAAGATCTGTTTCCCTACCATCAGGACTCTTCTGCATCGCACACTACTTAAATACCGTTTTGGTCTACCACACCTGATGATGTTAACTCTTGGGATCTCGGTCCTGTGTTCTCCTCTGTTTCAGATGCACCAGAACATGGCATATCGTCCGCACTGATTGCTGCATCTGGTCACGATTCAGCTAATCTTCTGCAGTCTTCGAGTGCTGACTTATGTAGAATAGATGATGTTTTGGCTTCGTCCACAGCGAGTTTGCCCATCATGTTCTATAGGGGGCTCTCACTCGTTGGATGAAGCTGCGAACAATGAGGTAGAGACTGATCCAGTGGTATCCGTCGTTGATCTGGGACAGACCTATATCCTTCGTCGCAGTGCTAGGGAGAAAACTCAAACCATGAAACTCAAAGACTATGTGATTCACACAGTTTGGTTCCTTCAGAGGTCCCCTCGTCTGATTTTTTGTATCTAATCGATCTATATCTCATTTCAAACAAATTTAGGCCGACTTACAAAGCGTTTCTCGCTGCTTTTACATAAGTGTTGAGCTGCAATCTTATGCTAAGGCCGTACGTGATGAACGTTGGAAACATGCTATGGATCAAGAACTTGAAGCACTCGCCAAAAACGGTACATGGACTCTTGAATATCTCCCTCCCGGGAAGAAGGCCATTAGTTCAAAATGGGTTTACAAAATCAAATATAAGTCAGATGGTCAGTGGAACGCTACAAAGCTTGCCTTGTGGTCATGGGCAACAAATAAGTCGGGGGTCGTGACTATAACGAAACCTTCGCACCAGTGGCTAAAATGACGATGGTTCGGACGTTTCTTGTCATAGCTTCCTCACGTAACTGGGAAGCTCATTAGATAGGTGTGGAAAATGTGTTCTTACATGGAGATCTTAGTGAAGAAGTATATATGAAGCTCCTGGCCAGTCTCATGGAAAAGTCTGATGGTCGCGTATGTCGGTTGCGAAAATCCCTTTACGCTCTCAAACAAGCTCCGAGCTGGTTTCAAAATCTTGAAACAACTCTCACAATGTTCGGCTTCACACGCTCCTATGCTGATTACTTTCTATTCTACTTTCATAAGAAGCAAGTCCGGCTTAGTGTGTTGGTATATGTTGACGATCTTATCTTTTTAGTAAGCTCTGTTGAAGCTATTTATCGGTTCAAGGAGTATATGTGTGCTTATTTTCATATGAAGGATTTGGGTTTACTACGATATTTCTTGGAGCTCGAAGTCACTCGCAGCATTGTTGGTCTCTACTTGTGTCCACGCAAGTATGCACTCGACATTATCTCCGAAATGAGCCTTCTCAGAGCAAAACCGGTGGCATTACCTATGGAACAAAACCATCGACTTGTTGCTGATACGAGTGATGTCATGGATGATCTGAAGTAATATCATCATCTTGTTAGGCGATTAATCTATTTAGGTAATACACGACATGATTTAGCATATAGTATTCATACTTTATCCCAATTCATGCACAATCCACATCAAGCACAGTGGGAAGCTGCTATGAGAGTTGTACGGTATCTCAAAGGTAATCCTAGGTAAGATATTTTTCTTCCATCGCCTTCACCTTTGCAGATCACGGCTTGGTGTGACTCTAATTATGGGACGTGTCCGATTGATCAACATTCATTGATGGGCTGGTTTGTGCAGCTTGGTATATCACCCATTTCCTGGCGTACAAAGAAACAAGCTACTCTTTCATGCCTGTCAGCGGAAGCCGAGAACTTGTTTGGCTCAAATACTTGCTCAAAGATCTCGGGGTCGATCATGTGCGACCAATGCGCATGTTTTGTTATAGTCAAGTAGTATTACACATTAGTCGCGATGTTTTTTTTTTCACGAACGGACGAAGCATATTGAGATTGATTGTCATTATGTTCGCAATCAGCGCGTTGACGGGAATCTCGTGACTTCCCACGTCCGAACTCATCAACAGTTAGTGGACATCTTCACCAAAGCTTTGACAAGCAAGAATTTGACTATTTTCTGTCCAAATTGGGCATGTATAAGTTACATGCATCGACTTGAGGGGGTATTGTGAATATATAGAAAATATTCAAGAAGATAAGAGAACATATGTACATATCATTGTAATTGGGTTCTTTCCTTATTTCTCGTGGGTTGTTTCCTTATTTCTCGTTCTCTATTAGGGTTCATCCCTTTGTGTATATATACACATTCTAAGGCTCAATGAGAAGTATCAGACAATTCCCAAAGACTTTTTTTCTATAACAGAGTACAAAGATTGTGCATGTCAAGAACTAAGATGGGATTAGTCGAAGATAAATCTTATTAAAAAATAGATTTTTTTACATTGCAAAATAAATTTCATGGTAAGAATTTTTTTTATAAAATATTATTCATTTATAAAAGCTAATAGATTATTCAATTGTCTAAAATGATATAAGCTAATTAATTACAATATTTACGCGTAAACAAGGAAAAATAAAGGTGTTTTTTAACCCTCGGAAAAGGATTTTGAGGTTTTGTACGTTGTAAAAAGCCTGATCTGCCACCAAATCCTCAAAACCCAGAAGCCACATTTAAAAAAAAATTAAATTTGTATTTGAAGAAGTATAAGTCTTCCTTGTCTTTAACATCTTTGCAGTTTTTCATACCATTTTCCTTCGTGACTAGAATTTTTTTCCGGAAAATTTATGTTTACCTTAGAATCGTTGGGCATATTTATACGTTGCTTCCACTTTAAGTCATTCAGTTATTCTTTTGTCTTTCTTCATATTAAAAACAATAAGGTTCCTGGTTTCCGAACTCCGCTTTCTGTGTGCTTTTTCTCGGAGAAAATCTCTAATATAATATATATATATATATATACTACTAAAAAATGATGAAAATTTGTACCAACGAATTCTAATGGATTATTCCATTCAACTATTTACCAACAGATTCCAACGGAATCATCCGTTGAAAATATTTACCAACGGATCATGATGAATGGTTGAAAATCCTTAAATTTATCAATAGATGCCCGCTGCATTTTTTCCAAATTTTCAACGGATGCCCCTTGGAAAAAATCATAATTATTTTTTTCAACAAAAATCCGTTGGCATTTTAACGGGCATCCCTTGAAAATTCCAACGGATACCCCTTAGGAAAAATCAAAATTACAAAATTCTGCACCGAACCATATTTTCAACGTGCATCCGTTGAAATTTCCAATGGATGCCCATTGGAAAAATCATAATTACAAAAATTTCAATGGATGCCCGTTGGAAAAAAATCATAATCACAGATAATTCAACGGATGGATCCGTCTTCATGTTTTCAACGGCATCCGTTGGAAATTTCAACGGATGCCTCTTAAAAAAAACCGAAAGGTTACGATTGACATTCTTTGATTAGACATCTATTTCAACGAGCATCCATTGAAATTTTCAACGGATGTCCATCTAAATTTCGGGTATTTAAGTTGTTGAAAAACCTCATTTTTAACATATTCAACAAAACCTCTCAAATCCTATCAAAACCTCTTCCAAAAAATTTAAATACAATACACTATGATGATTGAACGATTCACCAGCTATAAAAGGTAGTTGCCTTGTTTTGATGGAACTCCGCCATCATCCGGTTATAAAAGATAGTTGTCTAGTTTTGATGGAACTCTCTATCAGCCGGTTATAAAAGATAGCGGTAATAAAAGATAGTTGTCTAGTTTTGATGGAGCTCCGTCATCATTTATTTTCGTAATACGAGATAAAAGAAGAAGAATACAAAATTTTAAGTGATTATATAATATAGTATTTTATTTGTAATGTTTATTTTAAACATTAAAATAAAATTTTTGATAGATTTTGAATTAATATATTAAATTAATATTTATTAAAAATTTTATTTTTTAAAATTCGTTACAAAATCATCGGATGTCCTTTGATTATACAATCGTGCTCAAAACTACTAACGGGTATCCATGGGCAATTTCCAGTTTTCCCGCTAAATCTTTCAATGTTCGAACGGGTATGCGTTGAAATATTCAACAGACATCCATTAAAATTTCCAATGGATGTCCGTTGGAAATTTTTCAACTGATTTTGGCTGTTAAAACTCCTTTGAAAATTGCAACGAATGCATGTTTTCAACGATCGATTACAACCGGTCAAGAATTCGTTGAAATCCGTTGGAAATGGTTTATTTCAACGGAAAAATTGCCATTTTCAATGGATTTGTCAGTTGAAAATGATATATTTTTTGTAGTGATATACAAAGGCAAGGAATGCAGAGAAATCGAAGAACTTGAGGACGTGTGTAATTGGGAGGACGATCGGTGAAGGAACCTTCACGAAGGTGAAGTTCATGCAGAACATTGAGATCGGAGAGAGTGTCGCCATGAAATTTGTCAATCAAAGAACCATAATTAAACGCAAGATGGTCGATCAGGTTCTGTCTCATAACTTCTTCTTGTTCCTCTCCTGTATGTTTTTCTATTTTCCCATACAATCTATGGATTCCCACAAGAATTCAGAAATAGCAAAGCAGAAACAAAGGGTATTTTAGCTGTAGAGGTGTTTGGCTGAAAGGAAATTGAATTGTAGTAAAAATAGAAACTACTTTCTATTAAACCGATTCGACGAACTGCTACAAAGATTATGATTTAGTATGTTTTTACTGGTCCGAAAAATTATGGTGTCGTTTTCAATGGCCTTGAGCAAGACTTAGGTTGCTCATCATGGCCCTCACCATTTTAACCCTTCTAGTATTTGTGCATGCAAAAAAAATGGAAAATAAAACTCTCATATATTGCATTAGGGTTTTACATACATATTTATATTAAAATACAACCATAGACATCAAGTTTGTATACAGTAATGCATAACATGTAATTCTTCCATTTCTACCCATGTTTTTGGTTTTTTGTATAACCAATTTTGATTCTTATTGGCATCAAAACGAATACACAAAATGGTGCTGGAAATGATGCTGGAGATGTTGTTGAACCGAGGCTTAGGCTCTGCTACCTCTGATGGGCCTCCGAGCTTGAGTTTCTGGCCTAAATTCTTATGGTCCTCAATCGCTTCTTCGCTCTGGCCTGGTCCATTCAAGACATTGAGTTGTTGACCCGGTAGGACTTCTAACTCAAGCTCCTCATTACTCTCTTCTTTCTCTTCAAACCCTAACTCTCTTTCTTCTACTTATTTCTTTTAGAATCATCGATGTCACGCCGGAAGGAACCAAATCTATCAGTCTCCCTCTTGGTTCTATCCGTCGTAACTCCAATAAAACCCCTCAGCGCTTCAAACCCGTGGTGCCTGATGCGTATCAGAGTTAAATATAACCTAATCTACCCGCAAGTGCACGGCACGTGTG
>CM071876.1:7838452-7849045 GCA_036759665.1 Gynandropsis gynandra
CGTTCTAGGAATCCGGTTTCACCACAAGACTACCGAACCCGACGATCCACCTATCTATCATGCAATCCCAGTTATAGCTATCTAAGGCGGACGATCCTAAGATGATATCTACCCTCTTTTAAGGCATAGACACGTGATCTAGACAAGCTGCCCCCTACTTTCGTGGCTGACACCATGAACTAAACCCATAAACTCTGTGATTCGCCCGTTCACCCTCAACCGTTGCTACCCTACTTTCGTGGCCTAACCTCGGTTGTTCTAAACCTGACTTTCTAGGACTAGAATTCTCCTTTCGGTCCTTCTCCTAATCCCTAACACATGCATCTACGTGATCAGCACAAACACAAGTAGATTTAAGCACTCAGACAGAGAATAAATAAACTAAAACGAGAAGATGCATTCAAAATAGATCAAAAGCGGTCTCGGGATAGCCAAGGGCCTAACCCCTTCTCCTAGAACCAACAAACTACTCGCTCATGCGTCTGTAAAGAAACATAAACATAGTAGAAAGCCTAAGGAACATAAAAACCAAACAAAACCGAAGTGGTGCTGCTTGATCTCCAACGCTCCTCGCTTATCTCTTCGCAAGAATCTCCTCTATCTTCGCTGAATTCTTCTCCTCTGTAAGCTTGCTGTAATAACGTCTTTTTGCCTCCTTTTAAGCCTCATAAGTCGGTCCAATTGTTGCCTAAATTGCCCCACGAGTTCCCTTATGTTTTAAGTTAAGTTTACTTAAGTTTTGAGCAGTTACGGGCCGCGACCCGCTCGGGTAGTGAGTGTACCCGCTCGGGTGCGGCTAGCGCAGTTCGTGCGCGTCCTCTGGTGCTGGAATGGTGCCCGATCGGGCATGGCATGTGTGCCCGCTCGGGCACAAGGCAAAATGGACGGGAATGCTTGCCCGAGTCGTGCTAAATGGTCCACACAATTGGCCGTAGGTTTTGCCCGATCGTGCAAGGGTTGTGCCCGACCGGGTGAGGCTTTTCCATGCTCAATCTCGTCCCGTTTGTCCCGTGATGCTTCTCCATGCTCAATCTCGTCCCGTTTGTCCCGTGATGATCCCCAAAGTTGCTCCTTAGCTCCATGCATGTTCCTTTAGCTCCAAAATGGTCCAAATACGCGTAAAAACCTGTAAGAACATGAAAAGCACGAAAGCAAGTAAAACGGATACGGAATCATACGTAAAACATCACATATGTATCAAAAACGTCTCCTAAATCGTGCAAGAAATACGTATGAAAACGAGATGATCAGTGCCGAGCAGCTTGGTTAGAGTATCGGCTAGCTGCGATTCTCCAGGTATGTGCTTCAGTTTTATGATTCCATCTCTCTGCTTCCTGAACGACGTGGTATTTGATTAGTGTGTGTTTAGTTCTTTTGTTGTCAACTGGGTTTCGACCGAGCAATAGTTGTTGTATTGTCACAATAGATAGATACACTATGTTGCATGTCAAAACCTAGTTCACCGAACAACCGTTTTAACCATATTGCATGGTTAGTGGCTGCACTTGGGGTCGTGCACTCATCCTCAACTGTAGACTGAGCAATGGTTCCCTATTTATGTGTTCCCCAACTAAAAATTGCAATACCCATAGTGAAACAATAACATGTAATGCTTCTTACATTTGTCTTGCTTCCAGCTAGGTCAGAGTCCGAATATCCAACTAATTCAGGGTTCTTAACCCTCTCAAACAATAAACCATAATCAACTGTACCACTTACATACCTCAAAACTCTTTTAACCTCCTGTAGACTCATTTCATTTGGCTTTGCATTGCTCCTAGATAGATAGAAAGCTATAAATGCCAAGTCTGGTCTAGTAGCAGCTATTTACAGAAGCCCTCCAACCATACTTCTATACTTAGTAGACTCAGTAGGGTTCCATCCTCCAAATTCTTTTCATGAGGTGTGAGAGGTGGTTTTCACCTTCTTGGAGTCCTTCATCTCGTACTTGTTCAGCAATTGTTGAGCATACTTAGCTTATCCAAGAAAAATTCCTTTCTGAGTATAATGAACTTCAAATCTCAAAAAATATTTTAATTCTCTAAATCACTCATTTCAAATGTTTTTTCAATTTTTCTTAAAAACTTGAATTAATTTCTCATCACTTCCCGTGATGATAATGTCATCAACATAGAGAAAAATCACCACAATTCCTCCTTTTGCGATCTGCAAATACATTGCTGCATCACAGTCACTTCTCTTGCATCCTTCCTTAATAAAAAAATTAATCAATCCTATTGTACCAGGCTCTTGGTGCCTACTTGAGCCCATACAGTACCTTTTTCAACTTTAAAACCTTATCCTCAGCTCCCTCAATCACACTGGGGTTGCTCAATGTAAACTTCCTCAGTGATCTCCCCATTTAGAAATATGGATTTCACATCCATTTGATATAGGTTCCATATTTTTTGTGATGCAATTGTAATTAGGAATCTGATAGTGTTGTGTCTAGATATAGGAGTAAAAGTCTCTCCATAATCTAGTCCACAAGTCTGTGTAAACCTTCTTGTAACCAGCCTAGCTTTCAATTTCAATATCTGGCCATTCTCATCTATTTTCACTTTGTAGATCCACTTCATACTTATGATATTCTGATTCTTTGGAGGGTCAGCAAGTTCCCAGGTCTCATTCTTGCTGATCATCTCCATTTTATCATCCATAGCATCTCTCCATTGTTTTTCAATTACTACTTCCTCAAATGTGGTTGGTTCCTCCACTAATAGATAGCAGCTCTCACTAGTGTCATAGGATTCTTCATTCTGTATTTCTGTATTTTCATAAAGGTCATTGAATCTTCTGTATCTGTGTACATCTCTTTTAGGAACCACTGCTATTCCCTCTCATTCTTCTATCGCTTTTACCGAAATTTCCTTGAGTACAACTCAGATTGAAAGTTACAGGAGAGAATGGAGGGGAATGTTGTCTTCCACTCCCTCCTGGACTAGTGCGCCGTGGTGTGTTTGGAGTCTGTTGTGTTTCTTCCCTCTGTGATATGCTTATAAGGATGTAATTAGAGGTCACAGACTGTTCTTTAGTTTATGTCTGAGTCTCCCAATTCTAGCCTTTATTTTCTTCAATCACAACATCTCTTGCCACCTCTACCTTGCTTGTACTCAGTTTATGTATTCTCAATCCCTTGTTCATACTGCTATATCCCACAAAAATTCCTTTTCTAGACTTGTCATCAAACTTCTTCTAATGATGTGTTGATATTAGCACAAGGAATAGAGAACCAAATACTTTAAGGTGTCCTAATGATGGTTTGTGACCAATCTAGACCTCAAGTGGTGTCTTGTTTTCTAAAGCTCATGTAGATAACATGTTCTGAAGGTAACATGTTGTAAACACTACCTTTGCCCAGAATTTATTTGGCATTTCCTTATCCTTTAACAAACTTCTGCCAATTTCTAATAGTGTCCTATTTCTCCTCACATTAACTCTGTTTTATTGAGGAGAATAGGCCATTGTTAGTTGTCTTTGAATTCCATTTTCTTCTAGAAATTATGTAAATGCCTTTGAATTCAACTCCAATCCTCTTTCAGACTTTAGTTTCTTTATCTTCTTCTCTGTCTGTGTCTCAACCAATGTTTTAAACTTCTTGAAAGTGACAAATGTATCTGACTTAAACCTTAGGAAATATACTGAAAGCATATGAGAATAATCATCAGTAAAGGAAAGCAAATACACACTACCATCCAAGGAAGAAGTCGGCATTGGTCCACAGAGATCTGTGTGAACCAATTTTAGAATTCCTCTCGATTTTGCTTCAGAAACTTTAGGAAATTCATCCCTGTTTTATTTCCCTTTCATGCAGGCTTCACAGACCTGCTTTGCTACCTTACACTTAGGTAGACCTTTGACCATTTCCTGGTTCTGCATTATCTGTAGATTATGCAGTCGAGAGTCTCCAAATCTCCTATGTCATAGATCGGATAAGTCATCCTCCTTGATTGTCATTTCCCCTTCTTTAGCTAGTTTCCCGTTTAGAGAATATGCCTTGTTAATCATTGGAACCTCAACCACTAAACTTCCATTTTTATCTCTGATTTCATACACATCCTCTGTAAACATCACATTGTATCTATTTTGACCATTTTTGGTACACTTAATAAATTTTTGCTAAGGTCAAGAACTAAGAACATATCTCGAATGGTTCTCCTGCCTTTCTTAGTCATCACTTCTATATTTCCTTTTTCAGTTGTATCCAACGTAGCCGTATTACCAACTCTGACAGGTATTTTAAAATCTCTATCCAGAGTGGTTTGTTGCACCACTATCAATTCACCAAACATCATCCTCCACTGATTGACTCATTACATGTGTTGCTGTAAAAAGTGTATTACCTTCATCTTCTTCACAGGTCACTTGAGCTTGGTTTTGTGAATATTTTTTAAATCTGCATTCTTTAGAAAAATGTCCAGGTTTTCCACCAGTACAACACTTCCTTTTTGTTTTAAATCCCTTAGATCCTTCAGGTTTTTCTGCTTTGTTTCTAAAATAGCATTGGGTTTCCATATGGTTATCCTTTTAGAAAATGTTGCACCATTTCTTGCCTTTCATCTTGTAATCTGTATTGCCAAAGTACTTCTTCACAAAGTCTGTCCTCTGCCCTATTCTTATGCCATTATATTTTGCATTAAAGGTTCCCTCTAGACCTGTGCCATGTCGGTCATCAAGTCTAGATTTTTGTGATTCCAGTGCTATCACAATTTCACCCAAAGTTAGGGTTTTCAAGTCCTTTGTTTGTTCTAGAACCCCTACATATAGATCAAATCTCACCTATAGGGAGCATAATTCTAAAGATCAGTTTATATTCTTCTATTCTCGCTCCATAATCCCTAATTTCATTTCCAAGCTTAGTGATTTTGTTTACATAGTCTTTAATCCTTTCCTTCTCTATCTGTCTCATGTTGTAAAAGGAGGCTCTCAGCCTCTGCAGCTTAATTCGAGTTGCTTTAGGGTCACCTTGAAATCTCTCCTTCAGTAGATTTCATGTTGCCTTGGAGGTTTCACAGGTGGAAAGATGAGCACTGAAAATTTCTTGAGTGACTGCATGATATATCAGCTCCAAAGCTCTCTGATCTTGGCTTCTAACTCTTCCCACTTAGTCAGAATCCTTTTCCCTTCTTCAGCAGACAACTCTTTAACATCAAGGCACTTTGAAATTCCCTCAATCATTTCTTAGCAAAGCCCTTTACCTCTTATTGTGGGTTTGATCTAGGTCACCCACAAGTTGTAATTTTCTTTAAACATAGGAATAGGTGGAGAGTTCTTCGACCTATCCATGTTAATTAGTATCACAGATTTGTGGTCGAATGTTTTGTTACCTGTTATAGGTTATCCTTGTTCTGTTTTGTGTTGTATGTTTGTGCTGCTTGTGCTGGTTCCTTAATGCTCAATCTTGTGTCTTTTGTGTTGTTTCTGGACTTGTCCTCAAACCTTTATGCTTTGATAACATATGTTGTTTTTAATGACCTTGAGCAAGACTTAGGTTGTTCATCATGGTCCTCACCATTTTAACCCTTCTAGTATTTGTGCAAGCAAATAAAAATGGAAAATCAAATTGTGTATTTGATCCAAGGTTGTGTTTTTTAGTTAACAAGAAAAATTGAGAAAAGTATTGCTAAAATTCTTGTGAAAATACTCTCATATATTCTATTAGGGTTTTGCATACATATTTATATTAAAATACAACCTTAGACATCAAGATTGTATACAGTAATGCATAACATGTAATTCTTCCATTTCTACCCATGTTTTTGACTTTTTGTATAACCAATTCTGATTCTTGTTGGCATGAAAACGGACACACAAAATGGTGCTCGAAATGCTGCCGGAGATGCTGTTGAACCGAGGCTTAGGCTCTGCTACTTCTGATGGGCCTCCGAGCTTGAGTTTCTGGCCAATATTCTTTTGGTTTTCAACCTGCTTCTTCGCTCTAGACCGGTGCGTTCAAGACATTAAGTCGTTGACCCGGTAGGACTTCTAACTCAAGCTCCTCATCACTCTCTTCTTCCTCTTCAAAGCCTAACTCTCTTTCTTCGGCTTCTTTCTTTCCAGAACCCTCGATGTCACGCCGGAGGGAACCAAATCCATCATATGGAAGCAGTCTTTGTATCAGTGTTTTTCACATTGTTGAGTTTGCAAATTACGAGGGAGATATCGATAATGAAGCTTGTTCGTCATCCTTACGTTGTTCGTCTCCACGAGGCAAGTTTTGTTTTTGCTAATACTTCTTGAACACCATAAGATTGGTCTATTACTAATGAATTATGTTTCTTCATGAATGATGTCTGTTCTGTAGGTTCTTGCTAGCCGTACAAAGATCTACATAGTCCTGGAGTACATTGCAAGTGGTGTATTGTTTGTTAAAATAGTGAGTAGCTCAAGTACACAGGTTTTTTTATGTTTTGCTGTTTCGGTTCTGGATATTTGCTTTGCTGTTTGGTTAAGATTTTTGAAGTCATTGCTCTCCCCCGGCGTGACTGCGACGGACGGCCGGACGGCAAGAAAGGCTGCGGCGGCAAGGGGCAAGCTGGAGAGAAAAGGAAATTAGGGTTTGCACAAAATGAAGAGGAATTGAGAACTTACCCTAGGTCTGGAGGTGAGTTGAACGGGCCGGGCTGGGCCGAGAAGAAGAAAGAGTGCTGGGCCGTGAATGAGTTGGAATGGACTGCAGAAGAGGCAATGGGCCAGAAGAATTTCGGAGGCCCATCAGAAACAAAGAATTAAGATCAGAATTGTCAAACTCCAGCAAGGCATTTTAACAAACGGTTACACCTAAAAAAGAGAATCAAATCAGTTAAAAATCTTAACAAATTTAACAAATTAGGGGCAATATGGGTAGAATATGTAATGTTGATTATATTGATGTAAGCAGAGCCTAAAACGGATATATATGATATGTAAGGGTGTATTAAAATACAACCCATTTTTCCTTCATCCTATCTTTCATTTTCTTCTGCATTTTTCTAAGTTTCCAGCAAACAATTCTACCATTGCAACACAATAAACTTGCAGAATGTTTTCTTTTATTTTCTTTTTCATTTTCGTAAACACTAAACCCTATAGAGTGATGAGCAACCTTAGTCTTGCTCTAAAGTAAAACCTACAATTTTTCTGATTGCAGTTCGTCATGGGCGTCTTAGTGAAGCATATTCTCGAAAATACTTTCAACAGCTTATTGATGGCCTTGATTACTGTAACAGTAAAGGGGTCTATCATAGAGATCTAGAGGTTTTCGTTGTTGAGAATTAAATTCAATCTTTGTTAGGTTCTGAGCTCTGATGATTGTTTCGTTCTTCTGCAGCCGGAAAATCTTCTGCTCGATTCCCAAGGGAATCTAAAGATATCTGATTTCAAGCTCAGTGCGTTTCCTGAGGAAGTAAGAAGCGAATCACGTGTTTTTGTTTTGTTCCAGTTTTTATCATGAAGAACTTCTAATACTATTGATCTAAATACGAGATCAACTAATTTATACGTTATCTGAAGGGAGCTACCCTCCTTAAGACAATATGTGGAACCCCCAATACGTGGTGCCTAAGGTAAATAATAGTCACCATGTGTTGGACATGAAAGGTTCGATCCCCCTCGGTCACTGGCTAGAAACGAAGACGAAGAAGGAAACCCTGGGATCGATATAGTATTAGACAGAAAGGGAAATGGGAAGGAGGTTGACCGCAGTTTCGAAGGAAGAAAGCTTTGACCAAGAACGAAGACATGAACGGAATTATACAATCAGCAAGCAAGTGGGCTTACAAAGGCCCATTACTACCAAATATTACAAGGCCTATCGGAAATGAAGACTTGAAGAATGGAGAAGCCCGCGACCCAACATCCTGTGAAGCCCAAACGCTCTGAAAATACATCAGATGAACAAAACCTGTAGAAGACTGAGATTAAAACGGTTAAGTATCTCATTTGATCAATCGAGTAGAAGTAATAGATGTTGACAAACACTAAATTAAGGTCTAAAAAAAGTATTTATATATGGTCATGTTTTATATTATATATATATATATATATATATATAAGTTATGAGGAAGAGAGTGAACGAGATCATTACCTTAATAATGACCATCATACGTTCGAAATATTGTTTTTTTAATATCGTCTTCATTCATTCGGATTTGGTGATATTCCGAACGCAAATCCAACTTAGAAAAGATAATCGCCCTATGAAATTCATCCAATAACTCATCTATTATGGGAATAGGAAATTTATCAGGAACTGTTGCTCGATTCAAAGCTCGGTAATCTATACAAAATCTTCAGTTTCCATCCTTCTTTTTCACCAACAAAACCAGACTTGAAAACGTATTTCAACTAGGTCTAATGAGGCCAACTTGAAGCATTTTTACACACTAACTTCTCAATCTCCTCCTTTTGCACGTGAGGATATTTATAAGTCTCACATTCACATGACCAACATCCGGTTTAAGTATTATGGAGTGCTTATTTCGGAGAGGTGGTAGATCTGTAGGTGTCTTAAAACATCATCAAATGAGTCCAAAAGAGCAGAAAATTCAGGTGGATTAGTTATTGCATTTTCATTAAAAACGGCCAAGGAACACAAATCTACTACATAACCTTGATGTCCTTCCTCGATGGATCTCCATAACATTTTAAGAGTGACCAACGAATTGTGTAGTAAAGGATCCCCTCGAAACGAATACCACACCTTATTCTTGCAAAATTTCATCTCTAGCCTTTCAAAATCAAATTGGATATTGCCCAAAGTCCTTAACCATTGTATTCCCAATATAATATCAGCACTACCAAGCTCCAGTGGAAGTACATCAACCTTAAACTCCAGATTTTGTAAGAATAATGCAACATTTTTACAAATGCCTTCACCCTTAAATGTAACCCCGGTGCCTAAAAACACACCATAACCCGTTGTCTTTTCCGTCTTCAACTTCAAACGATTTAAAACCTCAATATATATGAAGTTATGAGTTGCTCCACTATCTACCATCACCACAACCTCTTGAGCCCCTATTCTTCCTTTAATTTTCAATGTTTTTGGAGAAGACAAACCAATAACGGACTTCATAGATAATTCCACTAACTCACCCGTGGGAATAGACTCACCAATTTCAGCAAATTGTTCTTTTGTTTCCACATTTGTAACTTCATTTATCTCCCCCTCAAGAATAATGATGACATGCAGTTCCTTATTCTTATAAAGATGGCCAATAAAATACTGCTCATCACAACGAAAACATAAGCATTTTTTTCTTCGTTCATCTGCTTCTGCATATGTGAGACGTTTGAATGGAAGTCCCTTATTTCTTTGTACGCCCGAAGAATCCATTAAAGGAAACAATGTGTTTCCTTTATTTTGAAGTGAGCGAACAACAATCACATCCTTCACAAATCCCTGTTTCACATTCTCATTAGTAGAATGATAAGGTAAAATAAGTGTGTTACCAACTGTACGATGTGTTCCTGAACTCAACAGTGCAGAAGAATCTGTAATAGGATTTGCAACCAGCTATATAGCCAAGGAAATTACCGCCTCCAAACAAAGCGGTAGAAAAATGTGACACAATTCGTGAATTTCAGCTTTCAATCCATTCTTGAACGTATTTTCTAACACACTATCCGGAATTCCCTAGAACTATAACATCAACTCCTCAAATTCTAGCAAATAATCCGTAAACGAACCTGTTTGTCTTAACGAAAACAATCTGGCGCAGCATCATCATACTAACCATGGCCAAACCGTTCTAATAGTCTCTCACGAAAGTCATTCCAAGGGTGGAAAGGACATTTTGAAATCTGCCATTGAAACCAGTTCAAGGCCTTACAGTCGATGGCCATTGCCAACAATCTCAATTTTCTCAGCGTCGGTACACTGACTAAATTGAAAGTACCTCTCTACTCAAACCAGCCATCCATAAATGTTGAATCCTTCGAAGATTGTCATCTCAATCTTCTGCAACATCATCGCCGCATCTCCTACGATTTTTTCTCCTTCAATAGCCAAAGGAATTATGTTGACGGTGAACTACATATCATCGACTTGGAAACCTAACCTTTCCGTCAGATTTCTTGTTGTATTCGCTAACATCGTTGCTGTATTCGGGATTGTTGGAGAACCACACGTCGCCTGCGTCCTCTTCCTCTCCCGATTACTGTTCGATCAGAAGCAGAAAAAAGGCTGATTACAGTCGCCTAAAACAAGCAGGGATTTACCTAGGTCTGGTCGGCCGGTCGAAGTCTCGCTGGCGTATACTCCGAATGACGACACAGTTGTCGGCATTGGAACGGTTGGATTCTGGGCGTGTCTTTGTTGCAGAACGCAGAGCTCCTTCAATTATTTTTCAATTTCTTGTACTCTGTTCAATTGTATCTCTATTCCCAGTATTTTAGAATTGAGTAAACCAAGTTTAGAAACCTAGTGTTGAATATCAGCCATCTTGGAAACCATTTCGGCATTCATTGTTTCAAGATCATCTTGAATTTGATTAATCCTCAACTAAGTCAGTGGAATCTCCATGATAAACCAGAAAATGTCTTGCTCTGCTACCAAATTGATAGAGAAGAACTACCGTTTGTTTATTTCACCGAAGAAAAGAATACAAATTG
>CM071876.1:7849055-7896865 GCA_036759665.1 Gynandropsis gynandra
TTTCCCTTTACAACCTTTTCCTAATTTTTTGATAACCAACAAAACTAACCCCCAACCCTTTCTTATACCCTTCCTTTGAGGATTAACAACATTAGTTAACAAACTAACGCTAAATACACTTTTAATTATGGTTAACACACATAAACATGCACACAAAATCACAATACAACAACCAACAACACAACTACACAAAGCAACAATCAAAGTTCAATCATAAAATCCTATCTTCAACTTCCAGCTCTCTCTTTCTTGGTCTTCCTTCTTTTATAAACCTGGAAAACCATATCAGTGTCCCACATGATTTGAAATAGACTCTAATATGGGTTCTTAAGTATTCTTTGGCATCATTTCCTATAAGCTAGCTTTTGACATTAGTTCTATCCAGATGGTTCTGATTAAGTGATATTAGAGCAGTTCTAATCCTTGAGCAATGGCGTGGTTGCGAGAGAGGAGTCAAAGGGAGTGGCTGCGAGAGAGGAGTCAAAGGGAGTGGCTCGAGTACCAGCCGCCAGCGTTGTGGACGTTGCTCCCTAAAGGGGACAGTATTGTTATGTTTCACAAACCAAGTATGAAGTCTCAATAGACTCTAATGTGGGGCATATAAGAACTCTTAGGCACCCTCTCCTATAAGCTAACTTTTGGGATGATATCTATCTAGGTGGTTCTTATCATAGAGTTGCTAAATGTTGTTGGATATTTCACATTTTATCATGAACCCATCTTTTTGTTGGTCTAAACGTCGGATTCTCTTATTCATTGTATTTTCAGATGAAAGTGGAAGGACTGTCTATGAACAAGATGTCTCATTTCTCTATCATTCTAGAAGTAACTTCTCATCATCTCACGACTTCATTGTCTCTCGAGCTATTACCATTCTTCTCTTAATCCTCATCAATCTCACTAGTCGTTACCGATCTTAAGGTCTTCAAAGTTGCGCTGTCAGTTTTCATGGTAGACATTCAGAATGCGGCAATACGTCAAGGTTAGTTTATCTCTATTATGTGTTGCACTCTACTCAGGTACAATATTCCATACATTTCTAATTCTATTTTGAGTTGTCTATGCAAAGTAAAACACCTGTTTGTATCTTGCAGTTCTATAAGATATTTTGTACCAACCTGGAGGACATCATTTGGAAGACACCAGATGAATCTGCTAGGACCCAAGTTAACAGGTCGAAGGGTAAAAACCAATGAGTCTGAATGTCGTTCTAGTAGGGCATTTACGCAAGTCGTATTACCTACACTCAACAGAAAACTACTTGCGGCAACCAATCTTTTACTACGTGAAACGAGTGAAAGACAAAATCACTTGTGAATTCTTCTTGTTCAGTTGTAGCACTACATATTTTTTTCTCTTCCTCTTCGGCTTTTTCTCACCGATGATGAAGAATAAATATGTACAAGAATGTTGCAGTAAGTTAAATGAATACATAGAAGATTGTTATTTACCAATACTGACCTGTTTGATGAAGAAAAAATGACTATGTACATCAATAGTTTCTCAGCTCTTCTTATGTACCAAGCCTCAAACAGCTCTTTCTCTGATGACATGGGTTTCCGAGTCTGTGTATAGATCGAGAAGGGAAGTATCGCCGCACGAGCAATTCCCATCAACAAATCTGTGAAGCCGCTTGCTGGCTCGGATAACGATAGTCTTACCAGTCAATTTCGACACCATCTTCATAAAACTGTGGCTATCACTGCACATACTAGCAGTTTTCACAATCCGTATTATGGTAGAATCTGGTGCGGACAACAGTCCTAACCCGAGAGCCAACTTCTCGCTCTGGTAGATGACAGAAGGGAAGCTCGTACTCCCGTCCTCGCCTTCAACTGACTCTAGATTTCCCCCATGAGGCTGGTACCCACGAGTTTTGGCTTTCTCAAGCAGCTTCTCTATGTGTTCGTATATCTTGTCGCTACAAGGATGCATCCGATCATTGGGGCTAAAAGAATGAACCTCATCTTTGATGGTGATCAAGCTCCAATCTTCTTTCGTTCCAACGTAATCCTCTTTGATAAGTGCCTTCAATTTTGAGACTTCCTCGAGCTTTTCTGCAGTCATATATATGTTTAACAACAAGTCATAACTCTTAGGGTCTTTTGGTCTGAGTTTGAGAAGCTGCTCGGCTGCAAGAAGCCCTAGTTCTTTATTTCCGTGAGCTTTGCAACCAACGAGCACCACAGACCATATATACTCATTTGGTGGGAGATTCATAGTCCCGATGAATTCAAATACTTCATCTATTCGTCCCAATCTCACAAACATCTCAATGATACATCCATAATGTTCCATCAGCGGCTTGATTTTGTACACGCTTTGCATCATCTCGAGATACTTTAGAGCTTCTTCTAGCTTGCCAGCCATACTGCAAGCCGATAAGACTCCCGTAAATGTTATTGCATTTGGCGTAATTCCAGCATTTCTCAAATCTTTGAACAGCTGTAAAGCTCTATCAGATTGGCCATGGCTTGCCAGTGCTGTGATCATTGAGGTCCATGATATTAACGTTCTTGCAGACATCTCCAAGAAGGCTTTACTTGCTCCCTCTATGCTTCCGCACCTATTGTACATGTTCAGCAGCGCTGTTCCCACTACTACTTCTGATAGAAACCCGGTTTTAAGCGCCTGAGCATGGATTTGCTCACCCTGTTCCAAACCCACCAGTCTACTGCAAACTGTTAAGACACTTGAAAAAGTGTACAAATCGGGTTTCAAACCCGAACGGTTAAGCTTTAAGAATATGTTCAGAGCCTCGGTTCCGCTTATGTGTGCTGTGAGATCACCACTGGAAGTTTCCATTATCCGGGCATGGCCTGCTATTAGAGCATTCCATGTAACCAAGCTAGCTGAACCAATACCATTGAAGAGCTTCTCTGCATCCTTTATACATCGACATTTAAGGTATAGATACATGAGCGAGTTTTTTATCCGCAGGTTCGAGTCAAATCCGAGTTTTATACTCTGTGAATGCAGCTGTGATCCTACGCCCACATATGACATTGTGCAGCACAAGCTCAACACAACGGTGAGAGTGAACTCATTAGGTGCAACTCCATGGGACAACATATCGAGAAATATTCTTAACCCTTTCAAGGATTTGCCATTTTTTCCGCAAGCAGAAATCATTGAAGTCCATGAAACCACATTCTTTTCATGGATCTTTTGAAACACTTCGACGGCGGAATCCAAGTGGCCATGGTTCGAGTATAGGCTGCAGAGTGAGTTTCCAATGCTCGAGTCATCTTCAATCCTATATTTAATAACATACCCATGAATTTGTTTCCCCAATTCTAGAGAATTCAAAAGAGAAGAAGCGCTCAAAACTGCTCCTAGAGTGAAATTTGTCGGGTAAGACCCACCTTCAAGCATATCATGAAACACATGAATCGCCATCTCTGGTAGTAAGTTATGAACATAACCCGTTATCAATGTCGTCCACGCAACAACGTTTCTTCTAGGCATACTATTAAACACCTTTCGTGCATTTTCCATGGATCCACATTTCCCGTAAACATTTACAAGAAAAGTTGATATGAACAGATCTTGATGGGTACCAGATTTTAGGATTTGGGCGTGAACTGCCTCAACATTGGAAAGCGAACTATGGTCTATGCATTCTTGCAGGAGAGGCACATAACACGCAGATTCAACTTTTGCGCTGCCCTCTATCATGGATACCGCTTCTCGGAAATCAAGCGTTCTCGTTGATTCCTGTGAGCCATCAACTTGAATACCCGTCAAGCGTCTCGAAGACAGAAGCCTGTGGCTCTGACACAACATATCGAAACAAAATCAGATGGGATAGAGACACATTGACATCAAACCAACAACTACCAAAAACGTTCTTCTACATAATCGAGAGAGAGAGAGATAGATAGAGAGAGAGAGAGAGATTACATTATCTGGAGAAGGAGGAGTTTGATTCCACTGGGTTTCGGCATGTAGTCTAAGAGTGGAACGTAAGGAGAGGAAAGGAAGAGAAGAAGCCATGGATAGGGGAAGTTCAAAGCAGAGAGGGAGTCTGCAAAACGGAATCAACCATCTATCTTCAGCTTTATCTGTCTTTGGATAATATATTAACGTTGTGGAGTGGGACTCGTGGCGCTAAAGCTGAACGCTATCGTTTTATCTCAATGTTACCTGCAAACCAACGGGGCTGCTGTCGGAGGTTTTAGCCATAATGGAATAGCTTTATAAACAAACCAGATATTACCGCACGGATTTTAAAATTATTAAAGTTGTAATTAATAAATAGTTTAAATAATATAATATGTAACGAAATTTTAAAATTATTAATAAATAGTTTAAATATAAATAATATATATAATTTATAAGTATTATAAAAGATAGATAAAAAAATGAATATATTCAAAGTTAGATGGAAATGAAGATTGAAAAGTATTAGTTGAAATAATTTAAATAAGTTTTAATAATTTCTGAAGTTATACTTATTTGTTTTTATAACAATTTTTATGAAAATATATTGTTTTAATAAATTTATGTTAGATAA
Organism: Gynandropsis gynandra; assembly: GCA_036759665.1. Classification (NCBI taxonomy): domain Eukaryota; kingdom Viridiplantae; phylum Streptophyta; class Magnoliopsida; order Brassicales; family Cleomaceae; genus Gynandropsis; species Gynandropsis gynandra. The sequence continues at coordinate 7,853,572 of CM071876.1, forward strand.
ATTTAATGAATAAAAACATTAAATTGTTTATTGGATATATTATTATATTTTTTATTTTATAAAAATTAAAATAATATTTTACTTATATTATATGGATAATATATTCACTAATAATTTAATAAAAAATTTAAATAAAATAAAAATTTAATAATTAGGAAACATATATAAAACAAACTATAATGAAAAATCAACAAACAAATATTTGTTAATAATAATGGTAATAATAATAACCACCAAATAATAAAATTTACGAACACCAAAACTTTTCATAGTATATATATGAAATTTTCTATATTCAAAAGATTTTCTTAGTAAAAAAGTTTCGAATGTTTTTATATTGTCCGTTGTCAGAATTTTGACTTTAGATTCACTTTTGACTCTTGATAAAACAACGTACAATTGACTGTTGGTCTAATTACTTATATAAATCAAAGTTAAAAACCAAATTAAAATTGAAAATATTGCAACATTCTCCTTCTTTAGTTAGATACTTGAATTTTGGAACATCATGAGCTTTTATATATACTTGACCAAACTAAGAAGTTGTATACAATTCATATACCTTTCCATCCATAATTCAAAAATAAAAAATAATTAGTTAAAAAAATATAAAAAAGAAACAAATAGACTTAATAGTTATTTAATACTTATAGAAAATTTTAATTTACAAAGTTTAGTGGTGAATTTATTTTCTCTAGTTCAAGTTATGTTTTTCGTGGATGTTATAAAATTATAAATTATAACAATTAAATAAATTAAAAAAAATTATTTATAAAAATGAGAAGTTATTATTTTGTGGAAGTTAAACTAATTAATATTTAATTATATATTTATTATTATAGTGTACACAAATTAAAATCTAATTTAATTTAAAAAATCCTTTGAAATAAATTTAAATGATTTTATTTTAAATAGATTTTTATTAAAAAAATTAAATTAATTTATATAATATAAACATTAAAAAAATATTTATATTTTATTTGAAATACATTAAATAATTATTAATTTAACATTTTCGTTTAAAATGATTTCTATCTATTTTTAAAATAAAATAAATTATTTTTATTTGAAAATTTTTTAAAAGTAATTATATTTTCTGAAAAATAATAAATAATTTTTAAGATATCAGAATATTTTTTAAATAGTTTATAGTTACTACGCATGTAAAAACTAAAAAATTTAAACCTTATGTAGATAATTAAAGAAAAAACTTTACAATTCAAAAAAACCAAACTAAGAAATTATATTATATTACATTTTCATCCATAATTCTAAAATAAAAAATAATTAGTTAAAAATATAAATAAAAGAAACAAATAGAATTAATAATTACTTAAATATTTACAAAAAATTTTAATTTACAGTGGTAAATTTATCTTCTCTAGTTGAATTCTATTTGAACAAATAGAATTAATAATTTTAATTTACAGTGGTGCACAACACCGTAGCTTTATTTTTTTGATTGAAATATATTGATAAATATGTGAAGATATATAGAGGAATAAATAAATAGCAGTTATTAAATTTTGATTAAAAATTCATTTTTTTAAAATAAAAGTCTGAAGTTATTTTTTTCGTGGAAGTTACAAAATTATAAAATAAAATGATTTTAAAATATTATTTTTAAATATTTTATAACAATTAAGTAATTTTTTTTAAATTTAATTATTTATAAAAAATAGGAAATTATTATTTTGTGGAAGTTAAACTAATTAATAATTAATTATATATTTATTATTAGAGTGTAAAAAAGTTAAATAATCTAATTTAGTTTAAATAATCTTTTGAAATAAATTTAACTGATTTTATTTTTAATTTATTAAAAAAATTAAATTAATTTTTGCATTAAAAAATAATATAAATATTAAAAATTATTTATATTGTGTTTTGAAACACATTCAATAATTATTTATTTAACATTTCATTTGAAACTTTTTTAAAATAGTTATATTTTTTGAAAAATAATATAAAAGGTTAATGGTATTTTGTAAATAATAAATAATTTTTAAGATATTAGAATTTTTTTAAATAGTTTATATTTACTACTCATGTAAAATCTAAAAAATTTAAATATTATGTAGATAAATTTTGAAATAAAATTAAATGCTTTTATAATTATATTCCTAATTATTTATAATAATTGAATTCAATTAAATTAAATTAAAATATGGACACGATTATATTATTTTAATTAATTATTATTTTTGAATAGATAAGAAATTATATTAAATTTTAAATGCTTTATATTTTATTTACAAATGAATAAAACATTATTTGAAATGAATTAAATGTTTAATTATTTTATATTTGGATGTCAAAAGTATCATATTAAAATTTTTTGTTTGATTCCATTTGTATTTTTAATTTTAAATTTTTTTAATATAGTTTTTTTTTTAAGTATAATTAAAAATTTAAAATTAAAAAAAACTAAAAGTTAGTTTTCTAATTTTTTTTCTCTCTGGTTTTTGTTTTAGTAGTATTAAGATTATATAGATTTTCAACATTATGTTTATCTTTAATACAAAAAAAAATTAAATTTAATTAAAAGAATAAAAGATTAGGTATTTATTAATATCATAATATTAATGTATTGATTAAAAAATAATAATGCTAACCCAAGATTAGGACTTAAAATTTTTTTGAAAACATTTAGACATAATAGGCAATACTAAATTATATCTCGTATGAGATTATAAAAAATATCTATGATATATTTTATTAGTATCAATAGAAATTTTCTAAATGCCACTTATCAATGAAGAGGAGGAGACGACAAAGAGAATANNNNAAGAGCGACGACCACGAAGATAGACCACAATGATGACGAGGAGGAGAAGCGACGACGACGACGACTTATGTGAGGGAAAGTCAGAGCACCTCGGTGATGAGACAAAATGAATCAACTATTAAATATAATTCTAATACATTTTTTTATTTTGCATTTTTCGATTTATTTTATTAATTTGTTTGTTAATTAATTATGTAATATGTATTATAAATACACATAAACCTTGTAAATATTTCATTACTTCAATAAAAAGGATAATTTTCCTTAATATTTTACTTTTCTCTTCGTAATATGTAATATGGTATCAGGTCTACAACCAATTTTGCATCACCGATTTTTTTCCTCTTCGTCGTTGTTTTTTTCCGATGCCCATTTACCTTCTGTTTCCATCGATCTCATTACTAATTGATTTTTTCTCTCTTATCCAATCTTTATTCCTTTTAATCATTCTTCATCTTCAATTTTTCTTTCAATGCTCCTTTCGGCTGTATTCTTCCTTCTTTACTAGAAACCCTAAATCTTTTCCCAATTTTCTTTTCACGATGTCGACCCAAATTGATTCATCAAAATCCTCAACCACAATCATTGATCCTTATCGTAATCCGTTCTACATCTATAAAAGCAATAACAGTTGCATTCTATTATTCTCTGAAAAATTTATGGGTGAATTGAACTACATCATTTGGAAGAGGTCGACGAAAATGCTTTAAATAGAGGGAAGAAGATGGGATTTGTCTGAAGTAAGGTTCTTGAACCATCCTCTAACGATTCTGAGTATAATATCTGGAACAAATGCAATGACATCGTCTATTTCTGGATCACCAATTCAGTCTGCAAAGATATCACAAACAATATATCGTCCATAGGCGAACTACATTCAAAATTTGGACAAATTTAGATGAATGTTTTAATCATAACAATATGCCTAGGATCACTGGATTAGAACAGAAACTTCAGAACCCACGATAAGGATTTCTTGTCCTGAATGCTTATTTCACCAAACTCATAACTTTAGCAATACTTAAAAGTGTCTAGAAGAATATTCGTTTTGCACCTGCCATAATTTGTAATTGCAATCTATCCTCCCAAATTAGCTCTAGGGAAAATATAGGTACCTTATCAAGTTTTTTATAGGACTAAATATTCATATGCCTTAGTTCGTGGCCAAGTATTGGTCATGGATCCCCTTTCCTCAGTCTCTCTAAAGCATTTAATCTGGTTATCCACGATAAACAACATAAATATATTTTACAGCAACTTGAGGCTAACATTCCTTTACTCTATTGGAGTGATTGTATATCACCAACAGTCTTTCTTAACAACAAACAACTTATGAAATCCTCACTTGTAAGTTCCCTACCTATGTTCATCTTAAAGTCTTCAGTTGTTTGTGTTATGTCTCAATACATGATAAAGATAGACACAATTTACTACAACAGCTGTATTTTCTAGGTTATCCTTTAGGGTATAAGGGTTATAAAATCTTAGATATTACTAACAAATATCTAGAAGTGTAGTGTTTCATGAGAATAGATTCCCTTAATATCCAACAATTGTTCAAAACTGTATCATAATCTTCTTTAAATTATGTTCTACCTCTACCAATTACACATCTTACTTAAGTGATCAATCTAATACTTCTATACCTTGTATTAGTTTGTTATCAACAACCACTAATAGTTTTTTCTATTCCAGACCTAACTAATCATAAAACCACCAAATTACTTATCAAATTATTATTGTTACGGTAGCATTTCAAACATAGAACACTAAATTGACTACACCTTACCCTATTTCTGCTTTTGTGTGTTAATAAACTGACTCCTGCTCATAAACATTTTACAATTAAAATTTCTACAACAACACAAAAATATTTTCTAGAATCAAGTAAGTCTAAAGAGCGGATTATTGCCATGCAATTGCAACCTGATGTCTTGTTAAAAAATGGTGCATGGTATGTTTGCTCTCCACCATCTAATAAAAATATCACTGGTTGCAAATGGATTTATAGAATTAAATATAATTCAGATGATAGTTTAGATAAATACAAAACTAGGCTCGTAGCTAAGGGTTTTATGTAATGAGAAGGAATAGATTATGTAGATAATTGATCTAATAGATGTTTCAAATATTGTCTTGAATGGAGATTTAAATGAAGAAATTTACATGTCATTACCACAAGAAACAATTTACATTGTCTTGAACGGATATTTAAATGAAAAAATTTACATTATCTTGAATGGAAATTTATTGTTTTACAGATATTTCATTCATTCAATATATAAAGATAGTATTTTCTTTAATATAATATTTTTCTCTTCGTAATACCAACGACTATGGGAAAAAGATAGAGACTAACCGTAACTAATTTTCTCCAAATATAAATACTCCCCAAACATAAATACTGGTCATTTGGAACATTTAAAAAAAAAAGATTCCAAAACACAAGTGTTTTGGAATGGAAAAAAATCGACCTAAATGACAAACTAACCATTGTATAGTTAGACCATCGCCTAAGCCAATTTATTACACGGGTGATTAGTACAAAAATTTACCTAAAACTTGTGTTAAATCACATTAATGGCTAGTGCTAATTGTTTTAGATTAACGTTTGAGATTGCTCTCATTTAGCTCGCGGCTGCCAAGGTATTTTCCATCATAAAGAATCGGTTAACTACAAAAACTCAAAAAAATGCGCTAAATTGGATTTTGATTTGCGATAAATCGATACATACTTGGTCCACACTGTAACATTTTGATATTATTGATGACGAAGAAGAAATAAACAAATGAGAAGAAAGATCGAATCACCATCATTCCACAAGTCTTGACCATTAGATCGATTGAAGCATAATGATCTGCAGATAAACAAGATATGTATTATATTTACGTAGACAGATGAAAATATTGAATGGAAACTACTAATCACAGGACTTACCTAGCATTACACATTTGTCGTTTTTTTAGCCTTTATATTTCATCGTTTCTTTCTCAAATCCAACTGTCGGGAACTGCTTTGCATATTCCTCGACCTCCTCACGCAGTTTTGCAATCTCAGATTCATTTGATTGCATCGCGACCACGAAATCCTTCAGTTTTGTTCCTGTATTCAATTATGCAACTGCAAATGACCGATACGAATTGGAAAAAAAAGACGTATGTTTTGTATTAAGTGGATGGTAGTGAAAGAGACCTTGAGTCTCTGACTTGATCTTCAAGGCCAGTTTGACAGCTGCATCGAAGAAATCAGCAACTCTCGCGAAATCTTTTTCAACAAATCCTCTAGATGTGAGAGCCGGGGTACCTATATTATCACAAAAAGTACGTGAGCATTGGAAAGAATGGCGATTAACTTTGTTATGTTTGATCTAGCAAATGCCAAAAAACATAGGCTCCAGAAGTTGCAAAAATAATGAAGATATAAACTTTGAATTGGAAATATAAAAAAAATATTGTAAATCTACATAATGTAAATTATCCATATTCTCTGTCTAATCTCCATATCTTACCCATTCGGATACCGCCAGGAACCATGGCGGAAACATCACCAGGGACGGTATTTTTATTTGCTGCTATATGTACTGATTCCATAACTTTCTCCACTCTAGATCCATCTATTCCCTGCAAAACCAAGTTCAGTTCTCAAGGTTCTCAAGAGACTAGTGTCAGTATCATATGTCACATATTAAGCTAAACAAAAAATAATAAGATCAGAGTCTATAGAAGAAATTTAGTGTTTTTATCAGCTGCTTTCAGGATAAAGTTATTTTCTCCCTTTAAAGAAAATAAGATTTGTCAGTTTCTTTTGTAGACTTAGTGCTGCAGCGAACATTATCTAAATTTCCTACCCTTGGCACAGTAAAGACCAAAAAGGAGCTTCAGCAAGAATGCAAGAGAGAGATACCTTATTTCTCAGATTCACCAGGACTAGATGGTTATCAGTTCCTCCAGACACCAAGTCATATCCTTTCTCTAGCAGAGTCTGAAGATACAAGTCATTTGAAGGATATAGAATGTGATGGTTATAGTAAAGTGTATTTAAAAAAATATACCCGCTAATTTATTCAAATTTGTAAGTGTAAGAAATAAATATCTCACTTGAGCGAATTTTGAGCAATTTTGGAGAACTTGCTCCTGGTAGGCCTTATACTCAGGTGTTCTAACCTGTAAGTAAAAGAAAATGTACATGAACTAGGCTGAGAACATGCTAGATTAATCATTAATCGGAAAGTATAAAGAGTCCAATCGCAATGCACATATGTGACCAGCAAACACTGTTTCAAGAAATACTCAGAGTGAACCTGCTTCAGTGCAACGGCCAGACCAGTTATAGTGTGATTATGCGGACCACCTTGAAGTCCAGGGAAAACAGCCTGGTTAATTTTGTCTTCATAGTCATACATCACCTGTAAGGAAGATTCAAAATAACATACAGACAAATTCATGAAATCTGGATTCAGTATGAAACTATGATGCATAAATGCTATAGTCATATCTAATACATGTGCCTTAGAGATTTCTGAGTGATCACCTAGTTTAATATAAAATAGTTGAACTCACCTCTTTCCCCCACGAGGACCTCGAAGTGATTTGTGCGTCGTAGTTGTGACAACGTCAGCATACTCAAATGGAGAAGGAATCACACCAGCAGCAACCAGCCCACTAATATGTGCCATATCAGCCAACATAACTGCCTTTTGCTTATCACAGACCTGCAAATTTATCAGAAATATTCTTGTAACTTAAAAGAGCAATGCCGTAAAAATTTCAAGACGTGCAACCATGTGGTGGTTGCACAGACAGAATTTTACCTTGCGTATACGTGCATAATCATAAAGACGAGCATAAGCACTGGCACCAGCAACAATAAGTTTGGGTCTGAAAAGGGCAGCACTTTTTTCTAGCTGCAGATAATTACACCAGAACAGATCAAACTTGCCTCCAAATCTGATGAGGAGGTAACACGATAAACAAAATAAAGTAAATTTGAAAAAAAAAAGACGAAGGTCAACCCATATTATACCAAACCCCATTGTTCCATGCAATAGTATATGGATGGAATTTTCTTAAGCATTCGGCTGGTTATTAGCAATCTAACCTGGTCATAATCGATGTAACCGGTGTTCTCATCCAATCTATATGGCATTGTCTCAAAGAATATGGAGACAGCAGAGATTTTCTTCGTGTCAGTCTGCACGACAGCAACAAAGAGATGAATAACTAGTTTCTTAAGATATGAGAAAGGAAGCCCAAAGCTGAGCACAATATAAAGTGTTGGAAAAAAATTCCAGGCACCTGATAACCATGAGAAAGATGTCCACCGTGAGGTAGATCAAGTGCCATGATTCTTTCATGAGGCCTCAGAAGTGCAGTATATACTTGGAAGTTAGAAGGGGATCCTGATAATGACTGCACATTGACTGCAAAAAGAATTTGTTATGTGGTTCTTGTTTCTAAAGCATGATATTCCTTGAATGAAAAACATAAACATATGATTTGCACAAATCACTCACCTCCCCATTTTGAAGGATCTAACTGAAAAGCTTCTAATGCCCGTTTTTGACATAATGACTCCGCCATGTCAATGTATCTAGCCGGCAAGATGCAAAAAGATTCAAATATATAACTAACAACACAGTAAGACCTTTCAAGAAACAAGAACGAGATTATATAAACTTTCTAGACACGCGTATATCTCATCGATTTAGTACTTCAAGAAATTACACCAAACTGAAGCCGGGAAAAGCAAACTTCTTTATCAAACAAGATAGGGGAAAGAACGATCCAACAAATAGAAAAGAAAATGAAGAAGATTCCATACTCGTTTCCCCCATAGTATCTAGCGCCAGGGTATCCTTCACTGTATTTGTTAGTCATCACTGAGCCAACCGCTTGCATCACAGAGAGGGATGTGAAATTCTCTGATGGTATAAGTTCAAGTCCCTGAAAAATCACATCCTCGGGGTTCAAAATTGATGCACAAAAGCCTTTCCATTCTTCCCTTCTTTTTTTTAGCAACAAATTTAGCAGTTAAACTTTCCAAAAGAATTCGAATCAGCGTCATCATCCAGCCAAAACAGGAGGGAAAAAATAAGAGACGCAAAAACTAAGATCATTCATGGAATTTCGTTACTCCTCCAATAAGAAACCAAAAACCTCCCTGCTTCAAATTTTCACGGAAAACCCCATACCTTCCATTGCCTCGCTTTCTCGAGCTCTATAATATCGGCGATTTCGGGATCGATTTCTTCGAGAGGAGCATTCAGTTGTTTTATCCACTGCGAAAAGAAAACAATCACATTCATGGAACCAAACTCCATCCAAAACGTTAAACGCAAAACCAAACGCCATTGATCGTTCACTAATATCGGATCTAAATGCAAGAAAAAAACACAACATTTCCATGGAAAATCACATACCGCGGCGCGAGATCTCTCCGAATCCGCAACAGCCGAGCTCGGCAAAGATGACTGAGAATAAGAACACACACACAAATCAGAATCAAATAAATACAAACCAAAACGAATAAGAGAAATAAGAAAACAAACGAGAAGATAACCATAAAACGGAGGGAACTGCCATTCGAAGAAGCGAACGCGATCGGGTTCTTGATGGAGGAGGAGAATCTTCGAAGAGCCGCTGCTGCCATGGTCGTCGTCATATGCCTATATCTCTCTCTCCTTCAGTCACTCTATCTCTCTCTCGGCCCTGCCTCAGGAAACGAGCTTGGTTGGTGGGAGCAAAAGGTGGCTCGCATTTTATTTTGTTGTTGGCTCGCTTTCCGACCTTTTTTCTTAGATTTTGCGGTGTGACGTCACTTGACGTATGATCAAACCTATAAAATGGTGCACTGAAACGGTATCGTTTGTTTCCTGTACTGGTACACAACCTATGGGCGTACTTATGGGCCGGGTCATGCCATAACCGAGTTCGGGTCCCCTTATCTTATCTTTTAATATACTATAAAATACAAATGAACAGTATTATTGGCCATATGTTGTTTTCTTAACCATTTGATCAATTTTTCTAATGTGTTGGCATTTTATTTAATCGTTAGATCTATTTTCGTTACTATTCATGGGAAATATGAAAGAAAACGGTATTGTTCACGGGAAAAAATGAAAAAAGTAGAAATAGAAAAAAAAAGACAGATAATAAAGGAAGATCATAAATTCGAATGGAGAAAGGAGAAAATCTATTTGAGTTATGGATACAAATAAAAAAATTGGAGGAGGACTGCGACGGAGGGACACAGTAGATGAAAGCTATGGATGAGTAAGGAAGAAGGAGTGAAGCCGATGATATATACTAAAAGGCTTGTGCTTGTGAACAGTGCATTGTAGGCGATGTGGCAGCTTCTGCGTGCGCTGGATTTGCTTGGTGAGTGCGTGGCGGTCAGGATTACGCGTGCTTTTGTTGGACTTTTGACTCGGCCCGGTTGGGTCGACCGTCCGATGAAGCTCGTGGTTTCCCCCGTTCCGTTCTTACCTTTTCAGTCGTCCGATCAAGCGCCTGTGTATGTAATTTGGACGATCCGATTTCTTTACCGACCAACCCTCTCTGTCTTGGGCCATCCGATCTCTCTTTTAGGGTTTCTTTGGTTTCGTTTCTCTTTTTGGGTTAGAGGCCATTTTTGTTTTTCATCCCTTTAGCCGATGTGCTCTCTTCTTCTTCTCTTCGCTCTCTTTTACCCGGAGTTTTCCTGGGTTTTCTTGCACCATTTCTTCCTTCCCGGACGGTTTTCTTTTAGTTTTTTTCGTTTCTGTATTGTTTGCTGGCTATTGCTTCGTTTTCCGGCCGTCTAGTTGTTGTTATAGTTTGGTGCTTATTTTTTGGCCGTTTGTTTTCGGTAGATTTCCAACTCCTTCTTATGGTTGTTTGCGTCGCCGCTACGTGATTTTCTTTGTTTTTGCTTGCTTCCATTCAGTGTTTGTTTGAGTACTCTTGCGCCGTTCGATTGCTAGGTAAAAAGAGCAGATCGATTATAAATACTCTTCGCAGGTGCTTGGCATCCAATCTGAAACTCTCTCTTTCGCGTTTTTAAAGCGGTTGAACTTTTTCTGCTTTCTATTTTTTCTGGTGGTCGTCCTTTTTGGCCTTTTTGTCCCTTTTTTACTGAGAGAACCTTGCTTTCGTGCATTGCATGTTTGTTTATGCTTAATCTCCATATTCCATTTGCCCATGTTTTCTTTTGAATGCTTTGTGTGTTTTAGTTTGTTATCAGATTTGTCAATATCTAAGGAAATGCCCGGCGGCTATGCAATCTGTGGACCATTCGATTTCTCCGGCGTTGGCGTGTGCGGTCAGGATTAGGCTAGGGTTTTTAGGTTTAGTTTAGCAGGTGGCATTTTTGTAATTAAGGTGTAAATATATGTCTAATTGTCCACCCTTAGATTTATGATAATAATTTAATCATTAGTATTATTATTTTTTATAAAATTAAATACGAGTATTATTATGAAATTTTTGTAATTAAGGTGTAATTAATCACAAGACATTATTATGGAATTTTTGTAATTAAAGTGTAATTAATTACATGTATTATTATAGAATTTTTGTAATTGAGGTGTAATTAATTACCAGTATTATTATGAAATTTTTTTAATTAATTACATGCATTTTTATTATTATGATGTAAATATATGTCTAATTTATCTATAGAATTTAATAATAATTATTAATATTTTTAATAAAATTAATTATGGAATTTAATTTTTAATAATTTTTTATTTTTGTTATTTAGAATAATGTAATATTTTTTAAAATTATTTTCATGTAAAATGTAAATTTTTTAAGTTGTAATTATAAAAAATTAAAAAAACTAAAAATTTATTATCAATTTTTTTAAAAAAATTAAAGATATTTATTTAGATTATTTAAATGAAATTTAAAAAATATTTATTTAGATTATTCAGTGTTTATTATTAAAAACTTGATTTAAATTTAAAATTATTACAAATGATATAATGAATCCCAACATAAAATTAGAAAATATTTGTATAAAATAATACGAAAGTGAGATTTTTTTTCTACAATTTACAAAACTGCTTCTAATAATAACGAAATATATGAATTATATAATATAAAATTTTTAAACAGTATAAAATATCCAGTGACTTTTAATTATCGTCTAAAACGAAAAGAAATAGCATTTATCATCTTCTTGTGAAATATATATCAAATATTTGGATTATATAACAGAACAGAACTTCAGATAATATAACTAGAGTAATAATATAATAGAAGTTAAAATAATAACATAAACTCATGTAGGCAAAAAAGTATTTATATTTCGATTTCCTTTAATCTTAATACAACTTTGTCATTTCATTTTTCAAACGAAACAATTATTTGATATGATATGTTTTGCAATGAAAATTAGTAAAGGTCAAAGACGAAACATTAATAGAGTGAATATATATATATATATATATACCAAAACTATTATTTAGTCACGAACAATTGTATATTATTGTTTTAAGACAAAAAAATAAAGAAAGACACAAATTATTTATGTTAGATGATGTTGGTAAATGTACAACAAACACGACAAATGTTATATACAAAGAAATATTTAATAATATTTAAAAGTATTATAAAATTACATTTAGAAAATATTTATTATCCAATTATATTAAAATACAATCACATGCTATTTTTAATTATTAACACAAATATAAAAGATTAATCTTACCCGTGCCAAACGGCGGATCAATATTAATATTCTATTAAATAAATAATACGGCCATAAAAATGTGAACAGTAGGCGGTGCTTTTTAGCAGTTTGATCTGTGAGTTTGTTTACTTATCTCCATCTTATCCATTGAATTTCGTATATGGTAAGATATTGTAATTTTATCAACTTTAAGGTTATTAATCAGTGCGAAAAGAGAATTTCATGTATAAGTGGGACTCTCCACGTGCGTAGGCACATTGTGTGAGAGAAATATCTTTACCGTATTCTTAAATAGAAGCCCTAAATTACCATTCCACTTGTAACACCCGTTCAAAACGGGAAATCGGTAGCACCGATTATATGTATATATATATATATAGTATAATTAAACATTAGGTTAGAAAAAAAAAAGACAAACAGCAGCCGAGGTGTTTTCAGTCGAGAGAAAGTCACAGGTTATTTCACACTCGAACCTTCGAAAGAAGGCGTGTGCGAGCGCGTCGATGAGAGTTGTCACGTGAGGAGTATCGGGTCGATGACGTTAGTATTGCGACACTTGGATCGGGGCCGGCGTCATACCGTACTGGAGTTGTGGTAACCTTGTGAGCGACGGAGCGTCGAGTTAGTCAGATCAGTGGATCTGCCAGCGTCGTACCGTGTTGGGGTTGCGGTAACCTTTCGAGCGACGGAGCGTTGTATGGTACTGATAGCTAGGGTACGTTGTGACCTTGCGAGATTTTCAGTGTGTACTGATAGCTGGGGTACGTTGTGACCTTGCGAGATTTTCAGTGTGCTGGGGTCATTTGGACTTTGCAAGCGTATGCCCGAGCTAGAGTCATGTGGACTCTGTGTGTTATGATCCAGTGTGGTACTAGTCTTAGATTTTGGATACTCAGTCGGGTTGGGTAGAGTGATTTATATATCTTTAATTTAGACTTTGGATATATGTTATTTTATGATATTCAGTTCGAGCAGGAGAATACGTGGCACAGAGTACGTACCCGTATTGATCTCACTGAGTGCGTATTTCGTACTCACCCAATTTTTGGACTGTCGTGGATGGACAGGATATGGCGAGGAGAAAAAGTAATGAGGTTGAGCAACAACATGAAGGTTCACACCGGACTGATGGGAGAGGCGTGCACGAGGTCTCGATGAGTTTTATTTTGCATTTCGTATTTATTTTATTTATCGTGACTATGATATTTACATATTTGTTTTGCTATTTGGTCCGGACCACTCTTATTTCGAAATAAATCATTTATATTTATTTTATAAATGTGTTTGAGCGATGACACGTGTAGCCACTTCTTGGAGGTGATGGTGGACACTCCTAGTCCCGAGGTTGTCCTGGGATGGGGGTGTTACACCACTCTCCCATGCTCTCCAGCGAAGCAAACAGAAAGGAGGAGTAATCTCTGGTGTTGGCGAGGCTTTGTCATGCACACCAGGTTTTGCGATGAGTTTCAATTGTCCTCGTCGGCGGTTGAGACAACGGTTGATGTTATATCTACATTGATGCAAATTTTTCGGACGTTTAATTTGTTATGTTATGTTGTCTCAAACCCGATAAAATATGAATTATAAAGTCCTATATATGGTATTGTGCAACTCTAAACTCTTGAACTAGCTTTTGAGATTAATTAGACCAAAATCCATATTTAACATGATATTAGAGTCTCGTTCGTCCTAATTTGCATATACAAATGTTGGGTGAGTGAGAGGTCAAGTGTTATATTGTGTTGTATCACATCAGCTAAAAGATGAACAATGAACTTCTAAGGGGACTTATGTGACTCCTAGAGAGACTTATGTAACTTATCTGCCCGAAACATTAAGGATATACATATCGATTTCAAGGGCTCAGGCAAATAGAACTTGTCGCTCGAATGAGTGTGGAAGAACTTTCAAAATCACCACAAGGGCAACAAAAATATTCAAAGGAGGCTTATGTGACTTATATACAAGTGGAAGAGGCCGAGAAAAGCAAGAATTTGGAGGAGCTAAAACACTCGTCGTAGCAAAATTGCTCGAATCTAGCGCTCAGCTAGAGTAGAAAATCGCTCGACCCTAGTGAATTTCTAGACCAACATACTTTGGTTTTGCCATTTAATTATGTGACCCTCAACCGAGCGGTTATACTGCTCGACGAAGCGAATTTACTGAATTTTATTAAGTTAATTTATTTTTTTCAATTTTCCATTATGATTTGGTATTCATAACAAAATTTTAATCAATTAAGAGTGTTCTTTTTTCTTTTTTTAAGATTTAGCTACCGAACTCTTGGAGAGGTTATGAGTATTCATTGACTTATCAACACTAGATCACAAGTATTGTGGCGTCATTCGATGAGTTTGAGGGTTTTTAGTGGAGTTGTAGTTGAGATTTGAGACGTCATTTCCTTAGGAGATACAAGTTCTTGGTTTTTCTATCGAGTTTTTAGGGTATTTCTGTCTGTTTCCATGCAATAAAACGTCAATTTAGTTTCATATCAAGTGGTATCAAAACCCCATTCTTGTGGTGGTTTATCAGTGTTCTTTATCAATGTTCTTTTTCTTCTGTCGTTTGATTTAATTTAATGTAATTTAGTTTAGTTTTTGTTATTTTAGAAAGTAAAAGAAAAAAAAGTAAAGAAAAGAAAAGGGATAAACAAAATAAAAAGAAAGAGAAAACACAAAATAAAAAGAAAAAAAGGAAAAGGAATAAAGGGAATAGGAAAAAACACAAAAAATAATAGATAGAAAGAAAATAGAAAAAAGTCTTTAGATAGAAAATAAAAGTATCTTAGATTAGAAATCTTAGATGTAGTGTCGATGTTATACATTTGTATCGTCAAGATCTAGTTTGAATTTTTGGGTAATTATTTTGAGTTTGTTCTTAAGTTTCAAAATAAATCAAACAAGAAAATATGAGAGTAAAAGAGGAGAACGAGTGAAAAAAATTGAGTGAAACATTATTTCTGAGAGAGATCATGAGCTTTGTTAATTTCCTATTTCATTCATCTTTTATGTTTTATTTTTTGAACAATTGCAATGAACTACAAAAAGGAGATGGAGCCACTCAATTGCAAACAAAATTCCAAATGACGATATATAAGTTTCGACACATGATGCAAGAATTCACAACTACCAACGAACGATGTGGTCGAGTGGAAGAAATAGCACGTGGAGAGACATAACGGAGGGAACCAAACACAATTCGTAATCCATAACCTCTATACATGAATGATGGCGAGTATGTTGATGTTTTAAATGAGGAGTATGAATGTTTCATGAGGTATAACCAACGCATGAAGGGTCGAATCGATGGTGACATAAGTAGTATCAAGATAGAAATTCCTAGGTTCATTAGTTGGAGCGATGCAGAAGCTTATTTGGAATGGGATTAGAATATATAGATGGGGTTTTTACTACCATAAAACTTCGTGAAACACGTATAAAAAAGTTCAGCGACTACGCACTAGCATGATGGTACAATTCACAGTTTCATGAAGACATCTTGGAGAGCATGCTATCATCACTTGGGACGAGATGCGTACTATCATGAAACGTTGATATGCACCTTCTCATTATCATTGAGAGATCAATTAGCATCTAAGACGATTGATGTAAGGTAGTAGAAGTGAAGAAGACTACTATAAGGAGATGGATTTCCTGATAATTTGGGCGAACACTGCGGAAGATCGGGAGACCACAATGGATCTATTTCTAGGCGATTTCAATCCCAACATACAAGACTGTGTGGAAATTTATCATTTTGTATACATAATTGACTGGCTTCATTTGACAGTAAAGATCGAAAAATAGTTGAAGAGGAAGGACAAAATGTTCTAGATGTATGGTAATTCTTCTAAATATTAGCTAATTGGTTTGAAAGTCAGAACATATGACACAAAGTTGAGCACAAAATGGAGGCACCATGATCTAAACCAACATCTACCACATACAAAACTAAAAGGAATCGTGATAATCACTATTTCAAATGTCAGGGTCGGGGTTACTTTGCTCAGAACTGTCCGAACAAGAAAACCATGATCATAAAAACTGTTGGAGGATGTGAGACAAAACTTCAGGAGGATCAACCGCAGAATCATGGTTATGTGCATGATTCAGAAGAAGAATTCAAAGAGTATGAGGCAATTAAAGGTGAGTTGTTAGTAACATGGAAAGAAATAAATAAAAAGCTGAAGAAAAAACCATCATACAAAGATATAACATCTTCACACATGCGAGCTTGTCCAGGATAAGGTGTGGAACATCATTGTAGATGGAGGAAGTTGCACAAACGTGGTTAGTGCATCTCTTGTTGAGAAGTTGAGATTGATCACCATGAAATATCCCAAACCATACAAGTTACAACAATTGAATGATAGTGATGAATTCAAGGTTCGCCATTAGGAGAATGTTGAGTTCAACATTGAAAAGTACGAGGATGAGGTGCTATGTGATGTGGTACCAATGCAAGTGGGACACCTCTTGTTAAAAAACAAGTACTTATTTGACTTCTAAGGAAGATATGTTCAAAGAGCTCCACGCACACCTAAGGAAGTATTCAAAGATGAAACACGATTTATAAAGAACGAGAATAAACAGTCTTCTATAAGTCACCATGAGGTAGTTCACAAAAATAGTGATGTTTTGAGAGAAACCTAGAAACATACATTTGAGTCACATCCCATGAGCACAACATTTCTTTCAATGAGAGTGAACAAATTCAAGAAGAATTGGCTTTCGAACCAGCTGATGCTTATACTTTTATTCAAGAATTCGTATTTCACTAACGAGCTCACCTTTTTTCTAGTGTTGTTACTGATCTGTTGTAGGGTTTTGAGGACGCGTCTCCTGAACAAATACCCAAAAACTTACCTTCATTTCGTCAGACTGAATACCAAATTTATTTCATACCTTTGTGAGCGTTCCAAATCGCCCAACATGTGCTTATAGACGCTAAGGATACATGGACTAAGACACCAAGGATACGCAGACTGATCACAAAGGTTAAGGCTAAGAGGATACATAACTTGTTTCCTCGAATGATGGTAGAAGAACTTGCAAAAGCACCACAAGGACACCAAGAGATATCAAGGGATATCTAAGGCAAGAGAAACAAGAATATGGAGGAGCTAAAAACTCTCGACCATAGTAGAAAATCGCTCGAATTCGAGTGCTCGGCTAGAGTAGGAAATCGCTCAACTCGAGCAAATCGTCTAGACCAATATATCCTAGTTTTTTAGATTTTAGAGTTAAAATTTATGTGACGTTCGCATGAGTGATCTTACTCAGTTTCATTAAATTAGTTTTCATTATTGTTTGATCTTTATAAATATGAGACTAACTATATTACTTTTTAACTAAATTTTAATCAACTGACAATATCTTTTATTTTCTATTCTTGAGAGTTAGCTACCAAACTCTTGGAGAGGTTTTGAGTATCCACTGACTTATTAACACTAGATCACAAGTGTTGTGATGTCGTTCGATGAGTCTAGAATTTTCTAGTTGGGTTGTTTCTAGGTTTGGGACATCTTTTCCTAGGAGAGTCAAGTTCTAGATTTTACTGTTGAGTTGTTAGGGATTTTGAGCCAATTTCCATCTATCTCACAGTAGAACGTCGATCTGTGTTTACATCATATGATATTTTACAACCCTAAACTCTTAAACTATCTTTTAAAATTAATGATGTCCAAACCGAATCATCTTTCATTTGCGGTCGACGTTTCGACAACAATTTTGCTTTGATAATTGAATGTTTTGATCTGATTTGATTCTGAGTGAGATGTCTGATCTATTAAGCTTGATTTCAAGTTATCATCTTTTAGCGTTCAACTAAGGCCAGTATGATAATGGTGAGGGAGATACATACATACACATATATACTTTTATAATTATGTTAAAAAGGATAAAATGTGTCTCCCCCACCATTATGAAGTATATATTGTTTTAATAATAATAATAATAAAAATAATAATAATAGTAATATATAAAAAGGAGATTTTTTTCTCCTCTCTAGTGTTGCCACGTCGGCAGAGGGAGGAAAAAGTCCATCCCCATGTATTCACAATAGAACAAAAAAAACATTAAAAATGCAATTTAATTTCAGTGTTGATATCAGATGCATTGTATCTCTCTTCCCCTTCATGTTTCTTAAACTCCCTTAGATAAGGTCCATTATATCCGTTGCATCAAACCCAGCTTAAATCGACCTTTAAGCCCTAATAGCTCGGTATGCATTCTCTCTTCCTCCCTCATCCCCGGCGGCTTCGCTCTCTCTTCCTCCCCCATCCCCAACGACTTTGCTCTCTCTTCCTCCCTCATCCCCGGTGTCATCGCTGTCTCTTCCTCCCTCATCATCGGCATCATCGCTCTTTCTTCCTCCCTCATCCCTGGTGTTGTCCCTCTCTTCCTCAGTGTTGTCTCTCTCCCTCTTCCTCCCTCATCCTAGGGATCTTCGCTTTCTCTTCCTCCCTCATCTCGTTGTCATCCGAGATTATTTGATTCAGGCGTTGGATATGTTCCATCTTATTGGATGGCACATGCGAGATCAGACCGGATTTTTCAACACCCAACCTTCCACCAATTTTATAATGAGATCCTCCCTTCTCTATCTCTCAAGGTCCAGTTATCTCTTTCCTCACCGATATTCATTTTTCATCTAAGTACATCTATTACCTTAGATTATTTATGTTGGATTCGTAGTTTGTTAGAAAAAACACTATCATAATTCGCCAATTCTGTGGACTGGTAAACGAAAGGGAGGCCGAGGGCGAAGTCTACGAGGAGATGCGATAACCAAGCTATATCGGTGAACCATTCGCAATGGCGACAAGGGCAAAGTCTGCGATGAGATGCGACAACCAAGCTATATCGGTAAGGATATGTGTCTGTGTTCAAGCGATAGTCAGGGCAGTGCAAGGTGATGGATCTTGCGCTGGAAATGGCGACTGCTAGGTCATATATGTCTTCGCTATTAGTGCTTTGAATTATTTAATGATGTGTCTCACTCGATTTATCCGTGTATTTTGATTTGTGTATGTTGTCATGTATGCTTTCCATGGAGGATGAGAGTGTAATTTTTGCGTGATACCTATACAGACGCACTAATGAGACGACGTTTGGCCCTTACAAAGAGATTCATATTTTCGTTAGATGGTTTGATAATACCTGAATTGGTATCATTATAATGACTTTTGTTGTGAGGTGTATGTAGGAAATTGTTTCCAAATATGGCTGTAATTCTGGATCTAATCTCAGCACTTTTGAGTGGAGTTGTTCTTCATATACTATTTGTTTCGTAAGTTACAACTCAACATCTTCTAAACTATGGTGGAGGTAATCTTTTATTTCTTTGTTATGACAATATAATATCTCAGCAAAGCCGATTGTTCACATTTGTGTGTTTGTGTAGTTGTTCTTATATACCCTTTGTATCATCTTTTACAGAGAGGATATTATAATCTAGCCATGATGGATCTTGTGAAGGAAATGACAGTTGCCAAGTTATATCTTTAGTCACTATTAGTTCTCCGAACTATGTATGGTTGTGCTTTGCTAAAATGGCTGATTGTAAAAGATAGATTTATATCGTGTGTATTACGATTTCTCTCTCTCTCTCTCTCTCTCTCTTATGTCGATCCATGTGTTCTTTAGTGTTGGAGAATATCCTTCTTGATTGGACCTCGACCTTCCAACACACGAGCAGGTACAATCGTTATTTTTTAATCTCAGTAAACACAGTCCAAGAGTTGGAGAAACCATGAACATGTGAATAGGTGTACATTGTTGGATCAACGGATAAATCTTCCAAGAAGAAACCCAAGAAAACTCGTGGTATATTGGATGAAAGATAAGGCAAACTGTATGAAAACTCGAGATTTACTTTGTTGTTTTTATGACTTCTTGTAGGTCAGCCTACTGAGAACGCGACAAGAATTCTATAAATGGTTCATTGAGCTGTGATATTTCATTGGATATGCTAAAACATGTAGCTTATTAAAATGTCAATTTATGGGTTTCTTAGAAGTTTGATATAGTTTTATAGGGGAATGACAAGGAAGAATGACTAAAATACATGAAAGTATGCACCATTCTTAAACAGTTTTATCGATTTTTTTGTTTTTTGTCATTGAAGGTGCTTTGGGATGAGGGTGCAATGTAGAAGGTTATAAGATTGATAAATTTTTTAAAGAAATAGATGAATGCAGATGCGTGAGGGCGAGCTAGTACACACGAAAAAGTTCACGTTTGGGTTGAAAGTGAATAAGAGCAACAAAGTACGGAGTGATGAATGCATTGGAGATCCAATACCAAGCATCAAGAGGACTAAGGACTCCGCAACTGTTCTTTTTCTTCAGTTTCTCAATAAAATGTATTTTTGATCAAAGGATTACAAGTTCTTTTATTTAATGTTACTTTTTTTTCATTAGTTATGTTTTTATTGTAATTTCAAATTTTTAAACATTTATTTAACTTCATAATTAATTATAAATTTTATGTTTAATTACTTATGTGATTTCGCTTAACATCCTTTGCTTCATTTTTTAGTAATAATTTTAACATCTATAACAAATATATTTAAAAAACCAATAAGAAACTAATTTTTAAATCTTTTATTAATTTAGTCTTCAGTTACGTATAAAACGATCTAAAAACTCAATTATCGACAATTGATTCTCGAGCTGATAGTCTATTTTATAGGACCATTAATCTAGATTTTATGTGTTTTAGACATTGTTTCTAGATAAGCATCAGACAATCTATACATCCATTTAGAGATCATTTTAACAATTTTTTAGATAAAATAATTTTTTTTAAAAGTCCATGTCTTTTTAATGTATTTTTTGAATAGCATAAGTTTGGACAAATAAAAAAGGTTCAAGAATATGGTCACCAGGATTACAAGAAACCATCGAAAATTGAGAAACAAAGTGGGTGTCGACTAGAGAAAAAATGTTTATTTAAAACATTAAATGAGGTAGGGCGGGGATTTTTCTCAAGGAAAAGCTTCTTCTTCGCCTTAGGGTGAGGATGATGTACTGATCAAACCCATCATTATTACATATTTGATTTTACCTTGATATCATCATAATCTTAATATATTAGTCAAATTAATATTTAAATTAATATATATATATATAATATCATTGCATATATTTTTTTTCAATATTATTAGCTCATATTTTTATATAATAATAGTAAAAATATTAATTTATCTAATGATAATAATGTTTATAATATAAAAAATATATATTATAATATGAATTTAAATTATTATTAGTTTATTTCCGAATAATTTGGTGCAAACTATTATATTCTAAATGAATATAAAATAAGAAAAATTATTAAATTATTCATAAATAAAAAATTACTTTTAAAATTTTATTAAAATATCAATAGTCGATTTTATTTATAATATTCAATGACATCCCAATATATATGATCAATTTTTAAATTCAATTAAAATAAATTTGATTGTAAAAATTTTTAATAAATTTTTAATATAATTAGAAACGTGTAGCAATAGAATAGAAAAAATTAGTGTCAACAAAAAAAATCAGTGTTAACAAACGTATAGTAATAGAATAATTGGTATTAACATAAAAAAAACATACGTGAACATTTATATTAATTAATATTTATTAGAATTTAATGTCATTACGTTTTCGTCCTTTGTAAATGTATATATAAGTTTTTTTTTTAACACTTGGACAACCATGCTCCATAAAGAACTACACCAATCAAAATTTAAAGATAATAAGAAAATTTCGACAAAAGTAAGTTTTAAAATACCAAATTATAAACTTATCTTAATAATATTTTTTATATCATATTCTAAACCAAAATAACTTTTAGAAACACAATCAT
Organism: Gynandropsis gynandra; assembly: GCA_036759665.1. Taxonomy (NCBI): domain Eukaryota; kingdom Viridiplantae; phylum Streptophyta; class Magnoliopsida; order Brassicales; family Cleomaceae; genus Gynandropsis; species Gynandropsis gynandra. The sequence continues at coordinate 7,875,896 of CM071876.1, forward strand.
GAAAAATATGTGCGGCCAAAACATGTAATCACATTCTCTGAGAATTTTCGTTTTTTATTTCTAAACTATTATCGACAAATCGAAGATTTTGTTTATGATACATCTAAAAATATATTGTTTAAATTTTTAAATGAAAATTATTATTCAGCATAATATTTTATATAAATATGTTTAATCAATTATGTAATTCTATGACCACGTCCATCTATGAAATATCATCACACTGCCTGAAATTTAATCCTTTATAACAAAAAAATCCAATTCATAATAGAAACTAATGTCGTTAAATATATCGTTAACGTCCTAATATTGATCGTAGATTAATTTAAATTTTGAAAAATCTTTAAGACTACATATAATCAGTAATTTAATTATATTAAATTTTAGTGATCTATTATTTAAAGTAAATAAAGAATCGTATATTAATAAAATAAAAATTATTCCATTTTTAAAAGCTCGCATATCCCCTTCTAAAGTATTTTCTAATGATTACAGGCTCAAAATTAGTCAAAGCCTTGGAGATATAGAAAGAATTTTTTTAGCATTTACTTTGAAGTGCAGAACTACATTGAACAAGATTGAAAAATCATCACTGAAGGCATATTCTCTATAATATTGGAAGATTCTTTTTTATATATGCTACAAAGGCATTTGTTTGTTTTATTCTTTTCTGCACAAATTGATGCAAAATGAGGCTGAAAAAATATTTTTGCACGTAGAGTATGAGTGGAGATTATTAGCATCATTTCTTGGTCCTTCTTACTCTTCAAGTTATTTTAGAGGACGAATGTTTCGATATAGAGCTCAATAAATCATGCCATTTACTTTAAGAGAGTATCATTTTTTCTCCCATGTTGATCTTTAAAAATCTCATTTCTCTAAGAAACACCATCAATGAAAATTCAGGACACGTAAGTGCTCTTGATTATCCTTGTATTATTAGCATAATCTTCACGATTTACTCTTCATAGTGTTGGTTAGAAAACTCATTTTCGAATATATATATATATATATTTGGGTTCGATGGGGTATAGACTATGATATTAAAGGTCATGGTCAATGCTCACAACAAACAAAGATGATTCAAGAACTCTTTGTATTTTCTCTACAAACATTTCAAATCGATCTAGAGATAGTGAAAATCAAGATGAAAATGGAGAAATGACTTGATTTGAAGACCATATTATCATAGGGACGTGCATGAAATATAAAACCCTTATAAATTCATGACGCGTATTTATCGAGCATTGGTTGGATTGGTTGACCACAAAGAACTTTTATCGGGTAAGGGGTTTTACAATGAATCAATAATATTATTTCTTTGCTAATAAGCTTATCTAATTAATTTTTCTTAGTTGTAGATATTGTTGGACTTCTAATCGCTATGCAATAATCAAATTTGCAGCTACCTACTTTTGATCAAAACATAGAAATATATTTTTTATTAAACAGGAAGTATTTAGTATTGTTGCTCCATTAACCTATTATGTTATTTCTTTTGCAATATTTGCTCACATTGTTTGAACAAATTTCAAATACAGATAAGTCATAAAAATATCAATATGAGATGAACTTACTATGCATTTTTATTCAAATATTGCTCAAATATTTGTTTAGAAAATAGTCAAGAAAACACTGCAACCGTTTTGTTCCACAAACATCTACACCAATTAAATTCTCAAGACAATCGAGAAATTCAAACATAAGTAAGTCTTAAAGATACACAAATTATGTCAACACCTCAATAATTATTTTTTAATCATGTTTTAAATTAAATTTAGTCCTAAAAACTTATGCAGGTATGGATAGGAAAAACATTCATGTGAAACTCTTTTCCAAATTATGCAGTCACTTTTTCCAACAAATTACGTTTTAAAATTTCAAATATATTGTGAACAAATCGTAGTGTTAGCTTATATTATATCGTATAAATCTATTGATTAAACTTTTATATTGAAAACTAGATATTATCCGTGCATAGCACGGATATTAAAATTGAAAAATAATAAATAGTTTGAATATAATATAAGATGTATAATTTTCAAAAGATGAAATGTATATAGTTGTATTGATTAATTATTTAATTTATTGTAATTATATATTAACATTTAAATATATCCAACGTTAGATAAAAATAAAAAAATAAATATATTCAACGTTAGAAGGAGTTTAAAATTATTAAAATTGAAATTAATAAATAGTTTAAATATAATATAAGATGTATATAAGTTTTAAGTATTATGAAAAGCATATAGTTGTAGTGGTTAATTATTTAGTTTATCGTAATTATATATTAACATTTAAATGTATTCATCGTTAGATAAAAATAAATAATGACTATATTTAACGTTAGATTGAAATAAAGATTGAAAAGTAATTAGTTTAAGTAATTAAATAATTTTTAATATTTTTTTAAGTTATACTTATTTGTTTTTATAATAATTTTTATGAAAATATGTAGTGATATAATTTTTAAAATATTGTTTAATAAATTTGTCAAGAATAAGAGTGATTTAATGAACACAAACTTTGAAACATAGAAATTGTTTTTTGAAACCTTCCCACTTTAAAATTTAAGCGGGAAGTTATAATTTAACTATAATAATGTAACTGTATAAAAAAATGAGTGGAAAGTTATAAATTAACGGTAGAGGATATAATAAAATTATAATAATTAAAAAATCAATTTTATAAAATATGTAATATAAAATAAATAAAAATAATTAAGATATATATTTTAAATAAAGTGGCGTTAATATCGAATTAATAATTAAAATTAAATAATATTTTTGTTAATTTTATTGGCTATATAATTATAATTTTAAATTTATAAAATTAACATATGAATTATTTATTATATAATTAATTCGATTCAATATTTTTATAATAAAATATTTTTTAAACTTTTTATAATAATAAATTTTCATTCGAATGGATTTTTTACATGATTTATTTGATTCTATGTTTGAATTCACCGATTTTCAAAAAATAACAATAAAAGAATAAAAGATATTGGATTATATAGTTTACCTATATACGTAATCCAATATCTTTAATTAGTTCTTATTTCTTTAAAATTAAAAAAATTCAAATAAAAATTTATTATAAATATGCATTGAAGATATATATAATTGAATTATAATAAACTAAAAACAACAATGAATAATTTATTCATATATATTTTTTTTCTTAAGTTCAACAATAATAAATTATTATAGTAATTCCGAATTAATATTAACTGAAAATTATACTAATTATACATATATAATAATATTCATTTTTAAATTTTGATTTTTTAATTTCTAATTTTAAATAAATTAGAATTTAAAAATTATAATAAAACAAATTATCTAAATGAAAATAAAGAATTATTATATTTATAATAATTAATTTCATATATAAATAATTAAAACTTTCTATAAAATATGCAATTAAAAATTTATTCAATTTTTTCTAAAATTTAATGTTAATTTTATTAATAATAGCTTTTATTAAATAAAATTAGAAAATATTTTTAAAAATATACAATGGATTTATATATTTTTAAGTTATAATATATAAACTACAATATTAAATTAATAATAATTCTTTGAGTATTTATAAAACATTATAATAATAAAATAATCTAAACGAAAATATGTTTTCTAATCAAAGTATAAATTTGAAATTGTATATAATTTTTAATATATTTACTACTACAAAACAAATTATGTATAGTTTTTAACATTACTATCTTCATAATTCAATCAAATTGTTTATATGATTATTATATTTTCAAATAAATTTCTTTTTAAATATGATAAATTTATTAAAAAAATATTTTAGTTGTTGTATTTAATCATTAGTTTTAAAACTTTTGAAATCATAAATAAATAAAAAATCAATTTTTATATATTAATACTAATTAATTTTTAAAATCCATATAAATAAGTTTTACAATAGGTTGTATAACTCGATTTAATTTTTTAAATAATTGTACAATTATCAATACTTAGATTTACAAAAAATACAAAAAAAAACAAAATTAAATTTATGTTAAATATCAGTAATATTTATTTTAAAAAAGATATTATTTGATCTAATACATCTCTAAGTGGTTATATAATTCTAATATAAAAAAGTTTTGAATTAATATTTTAATTATTTATTACATAATGAATTTGATTTAATATTTTTACAATAAAATTTGAAGGTGAACACGAGGAATAACCCGAGAATAAATATAGAATCAAATTCATTATGTAATAAATAATCTATATTTTTACAATAAATATTTGAAACGTAGTAATTGAATTATACTAATTAAAATTAAATTATTTATTTATTATTACAGATATGTTAAAAAGTAAAAGGATCTAATATTAATTTAAAAAATATTGAAATAAATAAATATAACGGTAATATGCTTCGATACGATCGACATATGAAACCTCGGGTCAACAATTAGGAGGACAAAGTGATTCGTGTCCTCGTTAAAAACCCGTTGGAAAACCACGTTGTTCAAATATTGCTCAAATTATTGTCAAGAAAATAGTAAATATAATAATAAGGGTTGTTAACACTGCGACCGTTCTGTTTTACAAACATCTACACCAATCAAAATCTAAAGACAATCAAGAAATTCAAACATAAGTAAGTTTTAAAGATTCACAAATTATATTAATATCTCAATAATTGTTTTTTAATCATGTTTTAAATTAAATTTAGTTCTAAAAATTATGTAGGTACGGATAGAAAAAACAGTAATGCGAAACTCTTGTCCAAATAATCAATCATTTTTTCCAACAAATTACGTTTTAAAATTTCCAATATATTGTGAACAAATCGTAGTGTTAGTTTATATTACATTTTATAAATCTTTTGATCTAATTTTTATATTGAAAATTAGAATTTGTGTGTTTATATATATATCAAATCTCATGACAATGTTTGAATTAATAAATTATGTAAAAAATTTAAAAAAAATACAATTTAGTTATCATAAGACCATGCGACACACAAATATCATCTAGTAATAATAATCAACAGGTTTAGGAGGCCGTGATATATCTATATGATTATTTAATTTATTTTGAGATATTAATTTTAGAGATAATATATATATTTATATAATTGTATACATTGTTTAGTAATTATAAAATTATATTCTAAATATATTAAAAACAACCTAGACATATCTCATTTAGATAAATACAAAATAAAGTAATTTATAACTTGAATAAATCAGATTACTCCTATATAGATTTACAATGATAGGTAAAAGAAATATAATGTATAAATTGGATAAATTAATATCTATTTATGCTAAACAAAATGATAGGATGGTGACTGAGTGATCCATGCGGGTTGACTTTGATATTAAACATATAAACAGAGAGTGGTATGAGATTATTCTTTTAAAAATATTATTTTTAAATTATATGGGTTGGTTCATATTGATCACGATATAAATAACGGTTGTAAAGAATAGTTTAAATATGTTATTAAAATCGACGATTAATATCAAAACTTAAAAATAAAAAATATAATGGTTCAAATTAAAACCTTAAAAATTAAATCTAAAAGATTAAATTACGCGTTTTTTCTCCTCATACTCACTACGCCTCATTGCATCATTGTCCAGCTCTCTCATCACTTTGTATCGTTGTCAATCATTTTTGACGTCGCCACTCCTTTCACCATTGCTCTTGAGGTTTAATTTCAGTGAGTTCAACTTAAATGTCCAAAATTATATGTATTATTGATGAATTTTGAAGTTAGGGTTTAGTGTCGTAGAATCCATACCTTTCTTTGTTTTCCCCATTCAATTCATTGTGATAAATTCTTCATTGGTTTTTATTTATGGCTAAAAGGCTCGATTTTTTATATTGCTTGAGTTTGTCTATTCGATTCTTTGCACTACTCGTAGTTAGATATTTTTTGGTTATGCATTTGTATACGATCGTATTCGAGCTTTTTTCAGGACTTAAAATTTAATATTTTGCAGTATATTATTTCTTTTGTTTTTTAGGTTTATGTATGTATGACCTTCATCTTGTTATTCTTATCCTCGAGAATACCGATACTCTAAACCTTTTATTATTAGTATTACTAGAAAAAGATCCCACGCGATGCACGGATCATGATTTTTATAATTTTTTTTTACAAATATGTTGGAGTTATGTAATTTTTTTAATAAATTTCAATTATGCTATAAATTTGTCTTTTGTAGTTGAAGATATAGATAAATTGAAAAAACAATGGTATCATATAAAAAGAGTGACTATAGATGAATTGAAAAAATAAAAACTAATTAAAATATGGTGGATAATAGATAAGTCGATATTATCTGTGAATAGTAAAGAAAGAAAAAACACGTTGATGATCTGTTTTGTGATGAGTGCAATTAAGAGAAATAGATTGATCCATAGAATGAATACATATGAGCAATATCTCCTGAAACATTATAAACGAAGAAAATGTTATGACAAAAGTAACGATAAAAAAATATAATTACAGGTATTGATATATATTATTTAAAAGGTATTAGAACCAACCGTAAGTAATATTTGTAGTAAACTAATGATAAGTTCTTTTTTATATGATGTCAACCTGCATAGAAATGACCTTGATCAATATGATTTGTGACGAATAAAAATGTATGATTGAAGATAGACAATGTGAATTTAAAGAAGTATATTTTGCCTACATACCTTGTGATTTTGGGAGACCGTTAAAAATTTCTTGGTAGATAATATTTGTCACCTCTGAACTATCTATTGAGTTGTCATTTATATCTAATATCTTTACTCTATTCGTCGAAGTTACTCTTGAAAGTGCAACATAAAGCTGGTCGTGGCTGAAAACTGGTTTTGGAAGATAAATCCGATTTACTTATGACTTTGTAAGTGTCTAAATGGGTAATTCCATGTGAAGCTGTATATGTGTTTTCATAGTTCTCGCTTCTCGATAGGAATGCTAGACAAGTTAAAATCCTCAAGACATCTAACATGCATATTAGTGTATAAAGAAATTGAGTCTTGAGTTTGTAAAGAAACATAGTCTCTACACCCATGGAATTCAAAGTATATAATTATTTGTCGAATTTATCTAAGCAAATATGGTGTTGCACTAGCTTTTGTGATTTCAACTTCCGATCATTTTGTAGATGTTTTTAATCGATTTTATGAAGTTGTTTGTGACAATAAAAAAGTTGATTCTGATGTGCCAATAGAGCATAAGGATGGTGATGGTGAGAACAATTTGGAAATGGTAGTTTACGAGAAGGCATACAGTGAAAATAGTATCTCCGAGTTCGAAGATGGATTGCATCTTAAAATTGGGCAAGAGTTTGATAGCAAGAAGGATGTGCATACATTTGTAAGGAAGGTTTCACTTGAAACTTTTTTAAGATATAGAACATTGAGATCTAATTCAAAGCGATGGAAAGTACGATGCAAGTTTGCCGGAAGTGGTTCTAAATGGAAATTACGCGTGGCAGCAATCCCGAATTCCAAACGGTTTAGTGTGAGAACACACTATCCCATTCATTACTGTTCACCTATATCAAAATTGACAGAAGCTACAAAGGGTACATCAGAATTGGTTAAGGAATTATTTGAATGAGGATTATACCGGTAAATATCAAACACCTCCAACAAAAGAATTGATATCTCGTGTAAAAGCAAAGTACGATGCCAATATATCGTATTTGATGGCATTAAGAGGCAAGTGAAGTGCTCTAAAGGAGATTCGTGGTGATGACTTTGAACATTATAGGAGGCTTCCAGGGTGGTTGCACATGTTTATAGAAAAAAATCCCGGATCTGTCGAAAATCTTCAGCTCGATAGTGATGGAAAAAGCTTCAAATACCTTTTTATGGCTGTCAAAGCAGTTGTAAGAGGATGGAAATACATGCCTAAAGTGGTTGTTGTGGATGCAACATTTTTGACATGAGTTTACGCGGGAGCATCGATTGTGGCGACCACGCAAGATGGTGAACATCACCAATATCCTATTGCATGGGGAATAGTCAACATAGAGAAGGACGAATCATGGACGTGGTTTATTTCAAGGTTGAAAGAGGTGATACCAGATGGACGTGATATCGTCGTGATATCTGATCACCATAAAAGCTTGATCAAAGCAGAGAAACAAGTGTATAAACAAGCTGATAATGGTTTTACGCGCGTCCTATGTCGCAAGATATAAAGAGCTATGTCAATAAAGTGCAAGGTAGAAAGACTTCAAAGGGTGATACTGTGGTGGAAATATTCTTCAATGTGCAACAACATACACAGTGAACGAATTTGCAAGCTAGGTACACATATGACTTTTGTAACTTTTGTGGCTGTTGTAACCTTTGTGACCATTTTGACCTTTGTGATATTTCCGCAGGTATCCTAATGTTGCAAAGTATTTGGAGAAAGAGGAACTTGATCCCATTAAGTTGACAAGATGCAAATTTAAGGGTGAAAGGTACAACTTATTAACCATTAATGGGATGAGTCAATAAATTCAACGTTGAAGAAGCCAAAAAAGTTTTCGATCCTAGGGCTTTTAAATATTTATTTGGAAAAGACAGTGGAATGGTTCAATAGGTATAGGTTGGAAGCAGCTACCAACGATCATTCTCAAAATTTAACACCTTACGTTGGGAAAACATTACATGAACGGTTTGGATATGCATCCAAGTATGAGGTTATTGAATTGAATAGGCTGAGTGATGAGTATGAGGTGAGAAATGAGATAGGTAGAAGATTTGTAGTGTCTTAAAAAAAGAACGTTGCGATTGAAAATATTTCATGTGGATAAATATCCATGTAGTAACGCAATTGCGACTGCACATAAGGTTGGTTAAGGTCACAAGATCACAACTTTTTTTGTAACACCCCCATACCGGAACTACCTCGGGACTTGGAGTGTCTACTATCACCCCAAGAGGTGGCCATATATATCCGCTCAAACACATTTATAAAAAAATAAATGATTTATTCAAAATAAAAGTGGCTCATGACCAAATAGCAAATGAAATACGTAAATATCATAGTCACGGTAAATGAATAAAATATATACAAAATGTAAAATAAAACTCATCGAGACCTCGTGCACGCCTCTCCCATCAGTCCGCTATAAGTTTTCATGTTGCTGCTCAACCTCGTTGCTCTTTTTCCTTGCCATATCATATCCATCCACGACAGCCCACAAATAAGGTGAGTACAAAGTACACATTCAGTGAGATCAATACGTGTATGTACTCTGTGCCACGTATTCTCCCACTCTAAACTGAATAACATAAATAACGATCTATCCAAAGTCTAAACTAAAGACATACAGACAACTCTACCCAACCCGACTGAGTATCCAAAGTCTAAGACTAGTACCACACTGGATCATAAAATACACACTCCATACGACTCTAGCTTGGCATACGCTCGCAAAGTCTAAAGGACCCCAGCACACTGAAGATCTCGCAAGGTCACAACGTACCCCAGCCATCAGTACAATACATCGCTCTATCGGTCGAAAGGTTACTACAACCCCAACACGGTACGATGCTGGAAGATCTATTGATCGGACTAACTCGACGTTCCGTCGCTCGAAAGATTATCATAACCCTAACACGGCACAACACCGACAGATCCACTGATCCGACTTACTCAATGCTCCATCATTCGAAAGATTACAACAACCCCATCATGGTACGATGCCATCCGAGATCCAAGTGTCGCAATAATAATGTCGTCGACCCGATACTTCTCAAGTGACAACTCTCACCGACACGCTCGCACATGCCTTCTTCCGAAGGTTCGAGTGTGAAATCACTCGATCGAGCACACTAACAAGATGTTCACTCGGCTTTAACACCAAACCAAATACCGACGTTCTCCGACCTCAACACTTGGTCAAACGTCAATTCTCTAGATCATCTCTAGTTACTTATACAACTAATATACTTGTTGTCAATTTTCATAAGAAAAATGTAGGGTTTAATCCAATTTCACTTGTAACGTCTCACTTTTCCAATTATGATCCTATAAATCCTATCGTTATCATGTATCATTTTAAAAGTATAATCTCTTCCATAAATCGACCAAAAATCTGGAATTTGGGTGGAGAAAATCATCATCTTAGTTTCTCCGACGGCTTGACGATTCTTGATAATATCACTAACAACAACACCAATCAATTTTCCCTATTATAGATCCATTCAATTAATCAATTTCTGTAATATAAATATTCGAATTAAGGAAACAATCACAAAAATATTTTTATATATTTACCCTTATCTTGATAAGAATTCACCCACGAAGAACACGTTGAAAATATTGGATATACTTCTCCAATATCTCTCCTCTTTTCTCTTCTCTCTTCTCTCTTCTCTCCCTTTTTATTTTTTCTTCTCTTTCCTTACTCTGCACTGAACGACGTGTTGGTATTTTGTTTCTTTTTTTAATTACTAACCTTAATATTATTAATGATTATATACATATATATATATACATATATGTGTATCCACCGACTCATGGTGGGTGAGCCATATGGGCCTCACAATTCTGCCCCACTACAAAGGGATTCGTCCTCGAATTTTATATCTCTGAGTCTTACAACAACATTTGTATTCAGTGAATAGAAAAACCATACACCTCATCTTCAAACAACTCGGGATAATCATGCCTCATATTCTCCTCTAATTCCAATGCGTATTGGACGTTCTTTGTACGTTAAGTCTTTTCTCAAGGTTTTTGGTGGCTCTACAAGTATCTTCTCCGGTACTGATAAACACTTACACAACAATGATACATGAAACACATCATGTATTCCCTCTAAAGATGAGGAAAGCTTCAATTGATAGACCACTACTCCAATTCGCTCAATCACTTTAAACGGTCCGGTGAATTGTGGTGATAACTTGTTCTCTCGGCTTCCACCTGATCTCCCTCGTCTCGCTTGAACCACAAAGACACCATATCTTCGATGTTAAACTCAACATCCTTCCTTGTTAGATGAGCATAACTCTTATGTCGATCTTGTGCCGTCTTCATTTTCATCTTAACAATTCTGATCTTTTCCATGGTCTCCTCATTAATCTCTGCTGTCCCCCAGTTCAGTCCAACACAAAGGTGTACGAGATGGTCGGCCGTACAATGCTTCATATGGTGGCATCCCAATGCTAGCATGATAACTATTATTGTATGCGAACTCGACAAGCGGTAAATGATTGTCCCAACTCCAAACCACTCCAACGCAAATGCTCATAATAGATCCTCAAGCGTCCTTATAGGTCTCTCAGATTGTACCTCCATCTGTGGATGATATGCGGTTCTCATGCGCAATTTGGTTCCTAACTCTTTTTGAAATACCTGCCAAAGACGTGAGGTGAATCTCCATCTAGATCTGACATAATGCTTGACGGAACCCCATGCAACTTAACAATTTGTGCAATATTTATCTTGGCTAGCAGATTCACATCAAAAGTCTTCTTTATCGGAATGAAATGAGACGATTTAGTAAGTTGATCCATGACCACCCAAATAGCATCCTTTCCACTTTGCGTCCTTGGAAGATGCGTCACGAAATCCATGGTAATATGGTCCCACTTCCATTCAGTAATTGGTAGACTTTGCAATTTCCCGCTTGGTACTTGTTGTTCCGGTTTGATTAATTGACATGTTGGAGATTTCGTTACCCATCGAGCAATGTCCTTGTTAATCCCTAGCCATTGATAAAGCTGATGAACATCCCAATACATTTTTGTCGATCACGGATGAACCGAAAACTTGGATTGGTGAGCTTGGCTTAGAATCTCTTCTCTGATCCCTAGATCCTTCGGTACACAAACTCGACCTCTAATAATCATTAGACTGTCTTCCCTAATCTGATACAACTTGTACCTCAGATTTTACTGACTACTACGAATCTTCTGCAATCTTTCATTGGATAATTATGATGTATGAATTCTACTCAATAAACTAGCCTGATTTACGGCTTGCAAATCAACGGGCGTCCGTTGAAAAGGGCAACGGGTGTCCGTTACACTTTTTCAACGGACGTCCGTAGCCATTTAGGCGGGGAAAATAAGCGGGAATTTAGCTTTCCAACGGGCATCCGTTGGAAAGTGGCGGGAAAGAGCAACAGAAGTCCGTTGCAAAGTGGCGGAAAAGGGCAACGGACGTCCGTTACCATTTGGCGGGAAATAGAGTCCAACGGATGCCCGTTAGTAATTCCAACGGGCATCCGTTGGAAATCTTGTAAAAAAATAAAAAAATAAAATTTTAAAAAATAAAACTATTTTTTAAAATAAATTGTTTTTAATTAAAATATTAAATTGTTCACAAAAAACTAAAATTAAAACTACGCCAATCTATCATATTACTATTCGTTTAAATCGGGGGGTCGATATCGTCTCTCCGATCGCCATCACCTCTAGATGGCGTTGCATCTGAATCGGGACATGGTTCTTGCTGCGACGTTGATCCCCTCCCTTGCCGCATCAACTCGATGACGCTCTCCAAATGCTGAACTTTGGCTTCGAGCTTCTGGATCCGCCGTTGTTGCGTGAAACTCTCTTACACTACGGGAGGTACCGTCGTGGCGTCCTCGATGATATCCTTTTGAAGCACCCGAGACCGTATAGACGTCCTTTATACGGTCTCACCGACTACAAGACAAACAAAAGTAACGTTAGATTTTTAAAAATTATTTAACTAATGATCGAGAAATAAAATAATGAACTTTTACCTCTAAATAAATTTTGTCCTTTTGTAAAGGACTGAGTTCGTCGGGACTTGAACCACAAGCTTGAGATTGCTGTGTGATCTTCTCCGTCACAGCTCTCACGGTTCGCTCCGCTCGAGGAGAGTTCGGGTTCATCGGCCTCTTCCCCGACAACCGGCTTCTTCTTGGCATGGGTTTCTAATACCAGCTCAAGAAGAGTTGGTTCTCTTCCTATCCGTTGCATCTATAATATAATATAAAGGTAGTTAGATAAATATTTAAATAAAAAAACATTTAAATTAAGAAAATTTTAGCAATTCTTTTCTTCGTTTCGGGAAGGATTTTGATCCCGATGTATGGCGATGCGGACCATCTCCGGGAACCTTCTCACCGTAGCGACATTGTTTGGCCTTCTCGCTCTTGGCCTTGAATTCTGTGGACTCCCAATGTTGAATCATTTTACTGAAGACCGCTTCCATTGTCCATCTCGGTTTGTGATTGTTGGCATAGTAGTTGCGTTTCGCACCGTTCATCATTAGGTGCATCAGCGTCTGCATGTCGCGCATCCATGCTATGTAGATGCGCAACGTATCCTTTCGCCTCCATCTGTATGAGCGTTGCAAAAAAAGTTATAAAATTTTTAGTTTTATAACATATATATATAACTGAAAAGTTGAAATTTAATTTAATAAAAAACTTACTATAAAAGTGCGCCACCATCGTTGGTGCACAACTTCTGGCATAACTTGTCAGCAATAGTATAATTCGTCCTGTAAGGACCCTTGGATAATGAGGTTGTTTGTGTGTTTCAGTACATCATCACCATCAAACCTGCAAATCAACAATACAAAGTTAGATAATATTTATAACATATAATAATACAAATCAAAATAGTAATTTTTTTACCATAACGTCCCAAGAGAATGCTCTCGATCAATAATCGGAAGGGTTGGATGCCCATCTTAATCATCGATCAAAGAATCGATATCTATCATATCGTCCTCTTCATCAAATATTGGCGGTGCCGATTCTGGTGAAGGAGGACGATATGGTGGTGGTGGCGGCGGGGGAGGAGCTCCCGCGGAACCAGTCAATAAACCCCCCGATCCTATAAAACGTCTCGGTCTCATTGTTTTTCTAAGGATTTAGAGTGTTTATGGGTGTGAGAGGAGTTTTTTGTTTGTGATTTGTGTTGAAATAAGAACTGTTCAACGGGTTTATATATATCGAATTTTCCAACGGGCATCCGTTGGAAATTCCAACGGATGCTCGTTGGAAACCACGTCATCTCAACGGACGGAGTAAATTGACATGACGTCCTGTATTCCCAATGGGCATCCGTTGCCCATTGGGAATGCGTGTTCCCGAGGCAACGGACGGCTAAATGGCGGGTTGTCTCCCCTCGCAACGGGCATCCGTTGCAATTTCCAACGGATGCCCGTTGGAAAAATCTGCAGACTAGGGTAGGCATCATTACCTAGTCCAACAGACATCCGTTGCAAGTTCCAACGAATGCGCGTTGTACAATTGCTAACGGGCATCCGTTACATCCTCCCCTCGCAACGGGCATCCGTTGCAATTTCCAACGGATGCCCATTGGAAAAATCTGCAGACTAGGGTAGGCATCATTACCTAGACCAACGAACATCCGTTGGAAATTGCAACGGATGCCCGTTGCTCCTTCGCGGTAATTTAATTCGACAGTTGAACCTCAAAATTTACAATATCAACAGGCATCCGTTGCGATTTCTAATGGGCATCCGTTACAATTTTCAACGGACGCCCGTTGGAATTCTTTTCCCGGTTTCTAACGGATCTTCCAACAGATAAGGCCAATGGACATAATCCGTTACACTCCGTTATAAATCACGACGAATTTCAACAGATATAGAAACGGAAATTATCCGTTACGATTCCGTTGAAATTTGGAACGGATTGCAACAGATTTTTTCCCGTTGAAAATATCAACAAATCCGTTACAATCAGTTGGTCAATGTTTCCAACGGACGGATCCGTTGCCCCGTCCGTTGGAAACTGCAAGTTTTTTGTAGTGTAAAAAACATCGATAGTACCCTGCTCACCCTAGGAAGCTCCTTATCTCTGATGCATTTTTCGGTTGTTTCCAAATTACAATCGCTGACACGTTCACAGGATCGACAGAAACTCCTTACTGTGATACGAGATGTCCAAAAAATCCCACACGTCTCTTCCAGAAACTACACTTTTTCAATTTCGCAAACAATTGTTGTTCTCTAAGACGTTCTAACAGTAAGCGCAGATGTACCTCGTGTTCCTCTTGGCTCTTGGAGTATACCAAAATATCATTGATAAATACAATAACGATACGATCCAAGTAGTCCCGAAACACATTGTTCATTAGTTTCATGAATGTAGCAAGGTATTAGTCAAACCAAATGACATGATCGCAAATTCATAGTGCCCAAATCGAGTTCGAAATGCGGTCTTCCTAATGTCACCTTCTGAAATTGGAATGTGGTGATATTCCGATGCTAAATCTATCTTTTAGAACCAAGTCATACCTCTTAACTGATCTAATAACTCATCGATCCTCGATAGTGGGTAACGATTTTTTACAGTAACTCTATTTAGAGCCTTATAATCAATGCACAATCTGAAACTCTCATGTTTCTTCTTTACAAACAGGACTGGTGCACCCCATGGTGATGTAATCAGTCGTATAAAAGCTTTCTCAAGTAGCTTATCTAATTGCTTCCTCAACTCTACCATTTCCGCTGGTGCCATTCGATATGGAGACATTGATATTGGTGGTAAGCCCTTCAATTCTCTGAAAACATCTACAAACTCTCGCGCTACAGGGATCTCCTCGACTTGCACAAATGGACCCACTTCTTCTACCGATATGGTAGCAAGATATAGGTCACACCCTTGATCTAGTAATCGTTCCATATGCAACGCTGAGATGATGTGAATCCCTTGACCCAATCGGATTCCTTGATACTTAAGCTCCTTGTTGTTTCTCTGGAAACGTACTTGACCACGACGACAATCCATCACAGCTTGATGTCTTGACAACCAAACCATTCCAAGGATCACAATGTAGCATTCCATCAGAATGATGATAAGCTCTGCAGCTAGTGCTTCTCCTTCTATCACTACGGGCGCCTCTTTGATAAACCCTTGGGATTCTAACATCTGACCTCTAGGAGTATGCAGTCAGACAATTCTTGTTAGATCATCAGGTTGAACAAATAATTTGTTATCCATTCGATGGACTCACAAAACTATGTGTCACACCGGTGTCAAATAACACATGAGTAGATAGACCTCCCACGATTACAAATCCTACATAATACATTTATTTAAAGAATCTAATTCTGAATTCTCTCACAGTTCCACCTACACATAGACAATTTAATATACGTAAAGCATACACACATAATATATAAAACAAAATGACATACCAGCGATAGGTTGAGCATCTCCTTCTTGGCCCCCACGTTCATCCTCGTAACCTCCCATGGCATATACGCGCGATTGTACAGCCCTACGTTTCGATGCATGCTCTTCAGGCTTCCTAGTTCCAATCTGTGGAGTTAGACCCAATGGTGATGGTGGTAGTGGAGGTGGTGGCCTCGGACAATCCTTTGAAAATGATCCGTACTGTCACAGTGAAAACATCCGTCTAATTTTCTCGCCTCATAGTTCCTCCCACTTGCTGGGGGTAATCACGAAACTAGTGCTCTAAACTTCCACATCAGAGGCATCCTACTCTCCTATCATATCTTTGGCATGCCTCAACATGCTCACATCCACAACAATGACATGGGTACCTTGGTGTTGCTACGATAGGACGAGTCTAAATTATTTTCATGTCATCCGATCTCCCCCAAATATGCTGGACAACTTGTTTCCCCTTGGCATCCGAAGACATCAAGATGCCCTCCTCGATGAGTCCCTCTTTACAAACTGAGCATTCTGAACTAGCTCAGAAAATGATCCATGTTTGATTATCTCAATCCTGCATTCCGGTCATAGTCCTTGCAAAAATTTGTTGACCTTAAGAAGTTCTGAGGTTACTGATTTGGTCCCAAACCGTGATAACTCCAAATAAGTCTCATAATACTGAGTAACAGTACGATCACCTTATGTGAGCTGCATAAATCCACCTCCATCTCTTCACAAGCAACGTGTGGTACATACTTCAACTCAAAAAGTTATTTGAACTCTGCCCAAGAAAACATATGCTCTGGACGTTCGCTCTGAATCTCATCCTACCAAAACACTTTCTTCTTCTTCCAAGTAGTGGAGTGAGATATCCATCTTAAACTCTAATGGACATCTAGATGATCGAAAGTTCCGCTCTAATAAATCAAAAAGGCTACAAGTTTTTCGATCTAAAAACACATGTAATAGTGTCTCGAGATGTTATGTTACTCAAAGACAAGAGCTTTCATGATAAAATATCTTGGGAAGAGATTAAAGGAATCTCAGAACCAAATGATATAGTTTGTCCCTTAAAAACTTAGTAAATACTATTTCGAATCTTACAATGAAACAGTTCCCCTACCAAGGGTACTTGTGCATCTTGAAGACCAAAATGACAAAGAAATCTCAGAAAAACGAAGAACAAGAAAGCCATGATGAGATCATACCTTCTGAGCAAAATCATGATGACGAAACTAGGGCCTCAAATCATGAGAACGAAGAACAAAGCCATGATCACATCCAAAATGAGGATCATGACATCGATGAAGTCGAAGAAAGGATTCTAAATGAGATAGTGCCTTGGAGAAGCACTAGAATAAGGCGGCCAATCTCAGATTGGACTCACAATCCTATTCAAAACTTTTGCTCTTTAGAATTTATCTCTACTGATCACAAAGCGTTTCTTAGTAAGATTGACAGGGATATCGAGCCACAAACCTATAGAGAAGCCGAAGGGAAGCCATAATGTGAGGAAGCTATGGCCGAGGAGCTAGCAGCCTTAGAAAAGAATAAAACATGGGACCTTGTCCCTCTTTCTAAAGAAAAAAAGCCAATAGGAAGCAAATGGGTATACAAAATTAAATATAAGAGTAATGGTGAGGTAGAACGTTACAAGGCTCACCTTGTAGTGCAAGGGTATAATCAGAAGTATGGGGAAGATTATACTAAGACTTTTGCCCCTGTTTCTAAACTTCATTATGTTCGCATTATCTTTTCTGTTGCTATTAACCGTAATTGGAGTTAATGGCAGATGGATGTTAAAAACGCTTTCCTTCAAAGGGAAATTAAGGAATATATCTATATGAAACCTCCCTTGGTCTCCAAACCGAAAAAGGAGTCGTATACAAACTAAAGGGAGCTCTCTATGGATTTAAACAGTCCCCACGAGCTTGGTACACTAGGCTCTACGATGTTATTTGAAAGTATGGTTTTAAGACGGGTGAGGCTGATCATTCCATGTTCATCTTTCGAAACAAATTCGGTATCATCGTTTTCTAAGTTTATGTTGATGATATAACCATAACACGTAATGATAATAAAGGAATAGAAAGTGTTAAACCTTTTGTAAAAGAAACTTTTGATATAAAGGATCTAGGTGAACTTAAGTACTTTCTTGAAGTTGAAGTAACTAGATCTAATGATAATTTATTTCTTTCTAAACGAAAATATGCTTTAGATCTTCTGAATGAAATAGCTAAACTCGAATCTAAGTCGGCCAAGAGCCCTATCGAAGAAAAATACAAAGACTTGCGTGACGGGAACAATTTCATGATATAGAACAATATAGACGCCTTGTTGGTAAGCTAATATACCTCACGATAACAAGACCTGACTTGTGTTATACTGTGAATCAGGTCAGCCAGCATATGCATGCTCCGAAGGAATAACATTGGAAAATGGTGGACCGAATCGTCCAATACATCAAGAACGCTCCAAGAAAAGGTATACTAATGAGTAAAAACAATGATACTAGTCTAATTGGATACTGTGATGCAGATTGGGCCGGTGATCGCAAAGACCGAAAATCAACGATAGGGTTCTATATCTTTTTTAGGGGGAACCTCGTCACTTGAATAAGCAAAAAGCAATTGATGGTCTCTCATTCTAGCGCTGAGGCCGAGTACCCAATTATGGAAAATACAACATGTGAGCTCATTTGGATCTGGGCCCTCCTCAAAGATCTTGGCCTCGAACCCTCGCAAACCACGGTGCTTCATTGCGATAATCAGTCAGCAATTCACATTGCCTCCAACTCAATGTTCCACGAAAGAACAAAACATATTGAAGTTCATTGTCATTTTGTTCGAGAGAAGCTCGAAGATGGCGTCATTGAATTCACATACACATGAAGCTCAGATCAGTTGGTTGATGTCTTCACCAAAGCCACAAGTGAAAAAGTTTGCAAAGATCTCCATTATCAAATCGGCCTCGTTGATATCTTCAAACCCAAGGCATCTAATTCAAGCTTAGTCGATCGTCCCTCGAGATCATAAGCTTTTGTACTCTTTTTCCTTTGTCGAGTTTTTGTCCCAATTAGGTTTTCCCGGAAAAGGTTTTAATGAGGATCCATTTATGTTGCTTTTGAATGCCTAAGATTGAGGGGGAATGTTAAGTATATGAAGAAAATCGGTCGCGTCCCGCTCTCTTGGTGTCCCACTCCGCATCTTGGTCCCGCTCTCTTGGCGTCCCGCTTCCGCTCTGCGTCCCATCCTGTTGTGTCCCGTTCCAGATGGTCGATGCCAATTTATGAGCTCCATGCTCTCCTATGCCTTGTCGACCGCTCCAGCCCATGCATGATACATCTAAACTTGGGCTTTGCATTTGTACTTGTGTTATTCTCTTTTCTAGTATTAGAATTGTTGTATAAATATGTACCTTTGTATCTTAAGCAAATCATAAGAGAATAGTTATTCTTATTCTCTCTAATTCTCTCGATCTTTCTCTCGCGCTCAATATTTCTAATCTTGCTTTCACTAATTCATCATTGGTTTACAAAATCTACAGAGATGTCAGAGTATTTCTATGTCATGGATCACATGGCTAAATGGGATACAAAGTGCTTTTGTAGCGGTGCGATACCTCCCTACGTTTCGATGCATGCTCTTCAGGCTTCCTAGTTCCAATCTGTGGAGTTAGACCCAATGNCCCTACGTTTCGATGCATGCTCTTCAGGCTTCCTAGTTCCAATCTGTGGAGTTAGACCCAATGGTGATGGTGGTAGTGGAGGTGGTGGCCTCGGACAATCCTTTGAAAATGATCCGTACTGTCACAGTGAAAACATCCGTCTAATTTTCTCGCCTCATAGTTCCTCCCACTTGCTGGGGGTAATCACGAAACTAGTGCTCTAAACTTCCACATCAGAGGCATCCTACTCTCCTATCATATCTTTGGCATGCCTCAACATGCTCACATCCACAACAATGACATGGGTACCTTGGTGTTGCTACGATAGGACGAGTCTAAATTATTTTCATGTCATCCGATCTCCCCCAAATATGCTGGACAACTTGTTTCCCCTTGGCATCCGAAGACATCAAGATGCCCTCCTCGATGAGTCCCTCTTTACAAACTGAGCATTCTGAACTAGCTCAGAAAATGATCCATGTTTGATTATCTCAATCCTGCATTCCGGTCATAGTCCTTGCAAAAATTTGTTGACCTTAAGAAGTTCTGAGGTTACTGATTTGGTCCCAAACCGTGATAACTCCAAATAAGTCTCATAATACTGAGTAACAGTACGATCACCTTATGTGAGCTGCATAAATCCACCTCCATCTCTTCACAAGCAACGTGTGGTACATACTTCAACTCAAAAAGTTATTTGAACTCTGCCCAAGAAAACATATGCTCTGGACGTTCGCTCTGAATCTCATCCTACCAAAACACTTTCTTCTTCTTCCAAGTAGTGGAGTGAGATATCCATCTTAAACTCTAATGGACATCTAGATGATCGAAAGTTCCGCTCTAATAAATCAAAAAGGCTACAAGTTTTTCGATCTAAAAACACATGTAATAGTGTCTCGAGATGTTATGTTACTCAAAGACAAGAGCTTTCATGATAAAATATCTTGGGAAGAGATTAAAGGAATCTCAGAACCAAATGATATAGTTTGTCCCTTAAAAACTTAGTAAATACTATTTCGAATCTTACAATGAAACAGTTCCCCTACCAAGGGTACTTGTGCATCTTGAAGACCAAAATGACAAAGAAATCTCAGAAAAACGAAGAACAAGAAAGCCATGATGAGATCATACCTTCTGAGCAAAATCATGATGACGAAACTAGGGCCTCAAATCATGAGAAC